>CM044907.1:48510624-48541759 GCA_024500145.1 Gentiana dahurica var. dahurica
AAAAAGTTGTAAACCTGTATTTGAGTAAATGTTACTACAATTATATAGAAAAAGTTGTAAACCACCATTTTGAGTAAACTCTACTATAATTTTATATACAAAAAGTTGTAAACCCCCGTTTTGAGTAAATTCTAATACAATTATATCCAAAAAGTTGTAAACCCCCATTTTGAGTAAACTCCAATACAATTATATACAAAAAGTTGTAAACCAACTTTTGAGTAAACTCTACTATAATTTGATGTAAACCGAATCTCGTAGGATCTAGATTAAAGCAATATGAATTTCGAAAGCTGCTCTTTTAGGGCTGATGTGATCTGATTTTTAGGGCTTTTTCTGAATATATAAAATGTAAATAACAAGAAAGAAAAGGGATATGTAGCAACCCGTCTCAGATTACTACTGCTTTGTGATTATCCCGTCTCAGGAAGGTCACCCAATTATCCCGTCTCAGGATAATCGCAAGAAGTCCAATCTCTGAAAACTTCTTGAAAGAAACCCAATCTCTGAAAGTTTCTTATGATGAAAATTCAATCTCCGAATTTCAACCAAAATAGTTTTTGTTCAATAATAAGCTACCTATTCAAATACAAGGAAATGCCTTATATAGGCTACAGACTCCAAGTCCAATTGCCATTTTAGCAATGTGGGACAAAATAACAATAATTAACAATAATAATAAATATAAAAGACAATTAACCAATGTGGGATAATAAAAGACTAATTAAAAGACTAAATAAAAGACTCATTCTTCCTCTTGAATCGGGTATTATCTGGGCCACATCATTCCCTCCCTCGTCAAAAGGATTCATCCTCGAATCAACATGATGTCATAGAAGTCCGCACCATCAAGCCTCACACCATGATACTCCACAATAAACCCCAAAAATATGCCGGGGTCAAAATTAACGTGAATAAACAACTTCGTATCAATAACATAGTAATGGTTCACACCATTCTTCACCAAAGAAACATGAGAAAATGCACGTGGCTTGAGAGAAATAGGAATGACGTCTTGTGATGCAACATAGAAATGTAAATCATGATAGGCATCAACCTGCTCCAAATATGGGTCAACAAACTCGTGCTTCAGTATTCCACCACCCTCAACAATGTCAATATCAACCGTAGGACGAATAGGGGCTGGATTGGGTGTATCAAAGATCCCAGTGTCATGCGCTTCAGGTTTATCAACTAATGCCTCCACCTTCGGAAATACCTCAACATCAACGACCTCTTCATACACAGTAGCATCAACAATATCCTCTGTAACATTAAAATCAATGACAACCTCATTCGTGGAAACTTCAACCTCTTTCGGACTTACTTCAGCCTCAATGACCAACTCATCCTCTGTAGTAACAACAACAACATCTGCAATATCAACATGAGCCTCAGTCGTGGGAACTACCTCACCCACATTGGCATAAGCCAACTCCACAACGGAAGCACAATTGTCCACAATTGGCGTGTTGTTTGTGGCCTTTTTCATTGCTTGTTCAGCGTCATATATATCACAAAGTCGTTTATACTCCGCCCATACACTGTCAGTAAATCCATCAAAAGCCTGCTCAAAAATCCGATTGATTTTGCCGGGTAAAGCAATGATGTGCTGCTCCAAACGCCTCGAGCCTCGGAAATACGTTTTGCCCATATCACAATTGGAATAATATTTGTTGGAAGCCATGACCCAAAATATTGGATCCTCACAATCTCTCGTGTTTACACTCACCCTCAACTCTTGCTTTAGGGAAGTGTAACCGTCAAATTAATCAAAAAGTCGAGCAAACCGTAAGCAAGATGCTGTCAACAATTTCCAGAATTTAACTCTGCACTTATTGGCACGTGCAGCCCAAACAATGATGAATTGCTACTGGAAATAAAAATTAAAGTTGTAGATTTATGTGTTTTCTAGAGGATATAAAAATATCAGATCGTTTCGGGCGAGATAGGTCGACCAAACAACCGTAGTTTGTCAACTGGTGCAATCTGTCAAAATTTTCCAGATTGATAGTGGTGACTTACAGGGCCGATTGTGATCAAATGATGACGATTCTGGGAAAACTCAAAAGATCAAAATTTTAGAACAGGGAATTTTCTATAAGTTCACAAATTTTCAGAAGATTTGGAATCGTCTAAAGCACCTAAATCGAAATCGTATAATGATCTAGTGCTGCAGAATTATAGAACAGACTGTTCTGTGTTGGGGAGCAGATTTCGATTTGATACACTTCGAATTTTGATCTAATTTAAAGAGAGAAAATACAGGTCACAAGGTGATCTAGTTGTGGAAAAAATTTCAGATTGTTTCGATGTGTGTAGGGCATGAAAGAAGATGAACAGTCATGAACTTTTATGTATAATTTTCTGGAAAATTAATAAGAACACAAGCATAGATTGTAAGATTTGGCACCTAGCTTTTGAGTGCGGCTGCAATTAGGGTTCTTGGTGCTCAAGAACGCAGCAGATTTCTTCCAATAAACGCAGCAGCTTTAATCGCCTAATCTCTGACGGCACTTGTCACAACCAAACAGTATGGAATTCAGAAAAACACAAAGAACAAAACTTGTAGAAAACGAAATTTTGGTTCAGACTGTTAAGTTTCAGAATTTTTGGACAGGTATAACCCACTGAAATTGAATTCGTAAACAGATCACACTCGGGTTACGGGTTTTGACAGAAACAGTCAACTAGGTGACGGCGACTATTGTGCAAAACCGGTCCGGACTCTGAAAAAACTCAAAGAATCAAAGTTGTAGAACAATGAATTTCCTATGTGCTCAAAAAATTTCATTCAATTCCGACCACCAAAACTCCCTAAAAACAAAGTCGACTACAAGCTGTTCCAGAAAATCGAGCAGAATATTCCGATCCGAATTTGATCAAGATAAAATCCGAATTTACAAAAGTGCTAAAGAGACAAAAGACAGCGAATACAGAGTTCTATCTACTGGTAAATTTTGAGAATTTTTCAACATGATTTGATTAGGAAACGAGTAGAACAAAATTCGTAAAGATTCAGAAAATACGCAGCAGATTATGAACGCAGCTATTTCGGATGCTTTGATTACCTTGTGATAACGGTCGGCCAAATTAGGGCTTCTTGATGATGATCAAGAATGGATCGAATGCAGCAGCAAGTGATGAATATAAGGCTGCAGTTAGGGTTTCTCGGAGAACAAGAACGCCAGGAACTCTAAGAAAACGCTGCAGATTTCTGTCAAGAACGCAGCAGCTGTTGTTGCTTTAATCGCCTGATCTCTGATACCACTTGATGTAAACCGAATCTCGTAGGATCTAGATTAAAGCAATATGAATTTCGAAAGCTGCTCTTTTAGGGCTGATGTGATCTGATTTTTAGGGCTTTTTCTGAATATATAAAATGTAAATAACAAGAAAGAAAGGGATATGTAGCAACCCGTCTCAGATTAATACTGCTTTGTGATAATCCCGTCTCAGGAAGATCACCCAAGTATCCCATCTCGGGATAATCGCAAGAAGTCCAATCTCTGAAAACTTCTTGAAAGAAACCCAATCTCTGAAAGTTTCTTATGATGAAAATTCAATCTCTGAATTTCAACCAAAATAGTTTTTGATTCAATAATAAGCTACCTATTCAAATACAAGGAAATGCCTTATATAGGCTACAGACTCCAAGTCCAATTGCCATTTTAGCAATGTGGGACAAAATAACAATAATTAAAAAGAATAATAAATATAAAAGACAATTAACCAATGTGGGATAATAAAAGACTAATTAAAAGACTAAATAAAAGACTCATTCTTCCTCTTGAATCGGGTATTATCTGGGCCACATCATAATTTTATATACAAAAAGTTTTAAACCCCCGTTTTGAGTAAACACTAATACAATTATATACAAAAAGTTTTAAACCCCCGTTTTGAGTAAACACCAATACAATTATATACAAAAAGTTGTAAACCCCCGTTTTGAGTAAACACAAATACAATTTATATACAAAAAGTTGTAAAGCCCCAATTGGAGTAAACTCTACTATAACATTATATACAAAGTTGTAAACCTCCGTTTTGAGTAAACTCTACTACAATTATATCCATAAAGTTGTAAACCCCCGTTTTGAGAAAGCTAATACAATTATATACAAAAAGTTGTAAACCCCCGTTTTGAGTAAACTCTACAATAATTTTATATACAAAAAGTTGTAAACCCCCATTTTGAGTAAACACCAATACAATTATATACAAATATTTGTAATCCCCCGTTTTGAGTAAACTCTACTATAATTTTATATACAAAAAGTTGTAAGCCCCCATTTTGAGTAAACACTAATACAATTATATGCAGAAAGTTGTAAACCCCCGTATTGAGTAAACTCTACTATAACATTATATACAAAGTTGTAAACCTCCGTTTTGAGTAAACTCTACTAAAATTATATCCATAAAGTTGTAAACCCCCATTTTGATTAACACTATACAATTATATACAAAAAGTTGTAAACCCTCGTTTTGTGTAAACTCTACTATAACATTATATACAAAGTTGTAAACCACCGTTTTGAGTTAACTCTACTACAATTATATACAAAAAGTTGTAAACCCACATTTTGAGTAAACTCTAATACAATTATATACAAAAAGTTGTAAACCCCCGTTTTGAGTAAAAACTACTATAATTTTATATACAAAAAGTTGTAAACCCTAGTTTTGAGTAAACACTAATACAATTATATACAAAAAGTTGTAATCCTACGTTTTGACTAAACACTAATACAATTATATACAAAAAGTTGTTAACCCCCGTTTTGAGTAAACTCTACTATAACATAATATACAAAGTTGTAAACCCCCGTTTTGAGTAAACTCTACTATAATTTTATATACAAAAAGTTGTAAACCCCCGTTTTGAGTAAACTCTAATACATTTATATACAAAAAGTTGTAAACCACCGTTTTGAGCAAACTCTAGTATAATTTTATATACAAAAAGTTTTAAACCCCCGTTTTGAGTAAACACTAATACAATTATATACAAAAAGTTATAAACCCCCGTTTTGAGTAAACACTAATACAATTTATATACAAAAAGTTGTAAACCCCCATTCTGAGTAAACTCTACTATAACATTATATACAAAGTTGTAAACCTTCGTTTTGAGTAAACTCTACTACAATTATATCCAAAAAGTTGTAAACCCCCGTTTTGATAAAGCTAATACAATTATATGCAAAAAGTTGTAAACCCCCGTTTAGAGTAAACTCTATAATAATTTTATATTGAAAAAGTTGTAAACCCCCATTTTGAGTAAACACTAATACAATTATATACAAAAATTTGTAATCCCCCGTTTTGAGTAAACTCTATTATAATTTTATATACAAAAAGTTGTAAACCCCAGTTTTGAGTAAACTCTACTATAACATAATTGATAATTTATATTTTCTTAAATTCAGAGATTGAATTTATATTTACAATTCCATGCTGATTTGGATTGTATGAACTTCCATGCTGATTTGGTTGTCCATTTCCGAGCTTATCAAAGTGCTTGAACAACACTTTGTGCGATGTTCGAATCCCTTTAATTCTTAGATTGCTGATTTTCTAAGGATTATAGGTTTTTTGTTCAAACTTCATTGATTTCCTCAATCTAGATCCAAAATTCAAGTTATCAATTGGTATCAGAGACTAGGGATTGAGGTATCAAATATCCATTTGTTTGTGTTTTTCTTTCCTTTTCCATTTCATTTTTCATCTAAAAAAAATCGAATTGTATGTGATATGCTTGTGTTCTTCATCATTTTCCAGAAAATTTACAAAAAAATTCGTGCATGTTCATCTTCTTTAAAAGTTTCTTCAAGATTTCTTCATATCTTCAAGTTTCCTTCAAATCTGTCCAACCCGAAATTCCGTTTTTTTGTTTCATTCGTTTCCTATTCAAAACAAATCTGAAATTTATCAATTTTTACTGGTCGATATACTTTTCGTTTATCTATCTTTTGTCTCTTTACGACTTTTCCAAATTCGGAGTTTATCGTGCCCCACAATATCCTGTGCGTTTTTCTGGAACAGTTTGTAAACGAATTCGATTTTCTGGAGTTGTAACGGTCGTAATTGTGGAAATTTCTTGTTCTACAACTTTCATTCTTTGTATTTTTCCAAATTACCGATCAATTCTTCCCAATGATCACCGTAACGTGCTAGTTTGTTTCTGTCCGAAAATCTGTTGTGTAGTCATCTGTTTACAAATTTATTTTGAGGAGGCTATCCATTTTCAATTTTCGTGAAACTCAACAGTATTGAAGCAAATTTCATGATCTGCAAGTTTCGTTCTTTGTGTCTTTTCAAATTCCTTACCGTTTGGTCGTGAAAATTGTTGTCATTTCGTGTTCTTGTTTGGAATTATCCGAGTTTGAGATGAAGTGGGGTCTTTGTGGTACGATACGCTACAATGGTTTTGTGTACTATATGGAATATGATCCCAAAATATATTATCCGGATGATGTCAAGGAAGCCGACGCTGAATTTGTGAAGGAACAAAATGACTACCTCGCGGAGCGAAAAATAATACCTTTACGACAACTTCTGCAAGAAAATATTGCTCGATTACAGAAGGAACTAGAGCATTCCAAATATTCTGACGAAAGACGAAGGAGGATATTTGCCACAAAATCGACTGCTGAAGACGCGCTTTTCTTTCTGCAGCATGGTATAACTATTGCCGAAGCTGCACGGGGCAAGGCACCAAAATTCTTTCATGTTAACTGTATTGTTCCAAATCCTCTTAATGATGTGGTGCACGGTGATAATGTTCAGTTTGAAGCCAAAACCGTGGCTGATACAGTTGTGGATGATGTTGTTGTTGTTACTACCGATGAAGAGATAGTCATTAAGGCTGAAATAAAACCGGATGTAGTTGAAGCGGATGAGGTTGTCTATGATTTTAATATTGCTGATGGTACTATAAATGAAGCGGTCATTGAAACAGTGGTGGTTCCAAAAGTGGAAGTTTTCTTTGATACCCCTGACCTGCACGACACTGACATTTTTGCTACCACCAATGCAGCAACTATTTTTACTACGGTTGATAGTGATTTTGTTGACAGTGTTGGAATTTTAACGCATAAATTTCTTGATCCGTATTTGTTGCATGATGACGTATCTCCTTATTCTCATTTGTCTAATTATCTTGTTTCCGCCCATGGAGTCGTTCTCAATTATATCCAGCCACAAAGTTGTTTTGGTATTCTTTTGGTGCAGCATGGTGCACATAATCCAACAGCGCACAAGTTCAAGTTGTTTGTGCGCATTCTTTTTGACCCCGGCATAATTTTGGGGTTTCTTTTGAAGTTTCATGGTATCAAGCTTGCAGATGCGGATTTCTACGACATCATGTTGATTCGAGGACGAATCATTTTCAGCCGGGAGGGAATGATAATTTATATTTTCTTAAATTCAGAGATTGAATTTATATTTACAATTCCATGCTGATTTGGATTGTATGAACTTCCATGCTGATTTGGTTGTTCGTTTCCGAGCTTATCAAAGTGCAAGCTTGAACAACACTTTGTGCGATGTTCGAATCCCTTTAATTCTTAGATTGCTGATTTTCTAAGGATTATAGGTTTTTTGTTCAAACTTCATTGATTTCCTCAATCCCTAGTCTCTGATACCAATTGATAACTAGATTTTGGATCTAGATTGAGGAAATCAATGAAGGAACGAAGAACACGAGCAAAGCTTAGCTTTTCCTTGGAATCAGCACCTCGGAATCACCAAGTTGAGAACATCACAACAAAGGTTGCTCAAACCTTTGATAGATTCTCAAGTTATCACTTACCTAATCAGCAAGGTAACATGAATAACTCACAAATTTTCAATCACTGAAAATTCTTATATAATATATAATTATCACTCAAAAGTTGTCTATCTCCATCGAATTATAGCAGCCATATATATAGGCTGAAAATACCAAGCATCTTGGTAATTAAAAGCATAAAAATAAATTACATTTAATTTTGGAAAAAATGAAAGGTTCTAATAATTAATATAAGATATAAACCTTTCATCTTTTGCCATTATTTCTAATAATTAAGGTATTAAACCTTTCATCTTCAAAATGGCGCCACCTCTCTTGTATTTGCAGACCTTATTTTTATGTTTTATATATTAATAAAACATAAGATAATATTATAGGATCGTATCACTACTATAATTTTATATACAAAAAGTTGTAAACCCCCGTTTTGAGTAAACACTAATATAATTATATACAAAAAGTTGAAAACCCCCGTTTTTAGTAAACTATAATATAACATTATATACAAAGTTGTAAACATCCATTTTGAGTAAATTCTACTACAACTATATCCAAAAAGTTGTAAACCCCCGTTTTGTGTAAACTCTACTATAACATTATATTCAATGTTGTAAACCACGGTTTTGAGTTAACTCTACTACAATTATATACAAAAAGTTGTAAACCCCCATTTTGATTAAACTCTAATACAATATATACAAAAAGTTGTAAACCCCCGTTTTGAGTAAACTCTACTATAATTTTATATACAAAAAGTTGTAAACCCCTATTTTGAGTTAACACTAATACAATTATATACAGAAAGTTGTAAACCCCCGTTTTGAGAAAACATTAATACAATTTTGTAAACCCCTATTTTGAGTAAACTTTACTACAATTATATACAAAATGTTGTAAACCCCTGTATTGAGTAAACTCTATTACGGATTATATACAAAAAGTTGTAAACCCCCATTTTTTTAGTAAACTCTAATACAATTATATACAAAAAGTTGTAAACCCCCGTTTTGAGTAAACTCTACTTTAATTTTATATACAAAAAGTTGTAAACCCTCGTTTTGAGTAAAATCTAAACAATTATATCTAAAAAGTTGTAAACCACCGTTTTGAGTAAACTCTACTACAATTATATCCAAAAAGTTGTAAACCCCCGTTTTGAGTAGAGTTTACTATAATTTTATATACAAAAAGTTGCAAACCCCCGTTTTGAGTAAACACTAATACCATTATATACAAAGAGTTGTAAAACCCTATTTTGAGTAAACTAAACTATAATTTTACATGCAAAAAGTTGTAAACCCCTGTTTTGAGTAAATTCTAATACAATTATATACAAAAAGTTATAAACCCCAGTTTTAAATAAAATCTAAAACAATTATATACAAAATGTTGTAAACCCCCATTTTGATTAAACTCTACTATAATTTTATATACAAAAAGTTGTAAACCACCATTTTGAGTAACTCTACTATAATTTTATATACAAAAAGTTTTAAACCCCCGTTTTGAGTAAACACTAATACAATTATATTGTAAACCCCCGTTTTGAGAAAACACTAATACAATTGTGTAAACCCCTATTTTGGGTAAACTTTACTACAATTATATACAAAATGTTGTAAACACCTATTTTGAGTAAACTGATGCGATAGGATCCCAGGAATTGACTAAAGGATCAATGACGAGCTAAGGAAACCTAGACCTAGCGTCTCCGACCTAGGACTGAGGCCAAGAATAAACAACATCTCGCTCGTGACGCTGATTCATTCTTGAAAGGGGTGTCTTCTCTATGACAAAGAGTAAACTCACTCGCAAGTGAATAACTAAGTCGACTCGACTTAAGCAAAAGTTTAACTGAATTTCAATAATAATGTTGTGTTTTATTATGATAGTTGCTTGCCTATATATAGGCTACAAATAGAAGACTATTAATCATCCTTAGCAATGTGGGAGAAGGAAACTAGTAAAATAAAACCTAAGTAAACTAGGACATAGAATAGGCGCCCCATCCATGGGCTTTTCTAGTCTCTCTTGTGTCATCTAAGCCCACAAGGTAATTATTAAATAAAATCCAACACCAAAATAATAACACAAGCCCAAAGATCCACCTAAATGGCGCCAACATAAATGGACCGCCTTATTGATAAAACAAATAACTAAAAGACATTCTTGCAATTTTAACCAAGCCCATCATTGTTGTCTTCAAGCCCAATTGCATAAATGGTGCATTTTATGTGCTGCTCTTCTTCCGACTTGTGTTGCTCTTACTCCAAATGAATATCTATGATCAGATTATTCAAAGCCTCACACATCCTCTTCTTTTGGAGCCTTGTCATAGGCCCATCTCGAATCACAAGATGATCTATCGGCTGCATTGGGGTCAAAGGGTTGGGAACCTCATTCGGGAATGTATCATTCCCTCCCGGTTGTGAAGGATCTATCCTCAGATCGTAAGGATTGTCAAAGGGCCTCAAATCAGCCACATTAATCGAATTCGAGATGCCCCAATCTTCGGGAATGGCAATCTTGTAGACGTTGTTGTTGATCCGCTCCAACACTTCAAAAGGTCCGTCATCACGAGGATGTAACTTGGTTTTCCGCTGTTTGGGAAAGCGGTCTTTGCGATAATACATCCAAACCCAATCGCCGGGTTCAAAAATAACTTCCTTGTGGCCCTTATTCACGTGCTTCATGTACCGAGCCGTTGCATTTTCCATATTCTTCCGAGCCTGCGCATGCAACTCTTTCACCAATTCAGCCTTGGCATCACCATCCAAGCTAACCTGCAATGGAGCCAAAGAAAAAGACGTATCGGGGTTGAATCCATATACAACCTCAAAAGGTGTAAAACGAGTAGCAGAATGTTTACAACGATTATAAGCAAATTCCACAAACGGCAAGCAATTTTCCCAATTCCGCAAATTCTTTTGAACAACGGTATGAAGCAACTGACCCAAAACACGATTAACAACCTCAGTTTGACCATCCGTTTGGGGGTGATACACAGAAGAATATAACAATCTAGTACCCAAACGCTGCCATAAAACTCTTCAAAAATGACTGATAAACTGCACATCGCGATCACTCACTATAGTACGTGGCACATCATGTAAACGAACAATTTCGTGAAAGAATAAATTAGCTATATGAGATGCATCATTCGTTTTAGAACAAGCAATGAAATGCGCCATCTTAGAAAATATATCCACAACCACAAAAATAGAATCATTTCCGCTTTTAGAACGAGGTAACCCTATTACAAAATCCATAGATAAATCAGTCCAAGGGGACGTGGGAAGAGGTAGTGGCGTGCACAAACCGTGAGGTGCTGACTTTGACTTAGCATATTTGCACACAATACAAGCGGCACAAAAACGAATAACTTCACGGCGTATATTAGGCCAATAGAAATGAGACTTAAGCACATCCAGCGTTTTAGTGACACCAAAATGACGCATAAGACCACCACCATGTGCCTCTCGAACAAGTAATTCACGTATGGAACATTGGGGAATACACAATGCATGCTCAGGTATAAAAACCCATCACTCCTATAAAACTTCTCATGGGCCGACTCGCTAGTTGCAGCAAATGGGTTAGCAAAATCAGGATCTAAGACATACAATTCCTTAATAAATTCAAAGCCGAGAAATTTAGTTTGCATCGTAGTGATTAAAGTGTATCTACGAGACAATGCAACAGCCACCACGTTATCTTGCCTCTTTTTATACTTAATCACATAAGGAAAAGACTCTATAAACTCCATCCAACGAACATGCCTTTTACTCAATTTACCTTGGCCCTTACGGTATTTAAGTGACTCGTGATCAGTGTGGATAATAAATTCCCTAGGCCGCAAATAGTGCTGCCAAGTGTGAAGACACCGAACTAATGCATATAACTCCTTATCATAATTAGCATAATTTAATTGAGGGCCTTTCAATTTCTCACTATCATATGCAATAGGCCGTCCCTCTTGAATCAGCACACCACCAACACCCACACCCGAAGCATCACATTCAATCTCAAAGGCCTTATTAAAATCAGGCAAAGCAAGTATGGGGGCTGAAATTAAACGAGTTTTAAGAGTTTCGAAAGACTCCCTTTGCTTTGGTTCCCAATGAAATGGGATGTTCTTCTTGACTAACTCGTTAAGTGGGGCTGCAATGCTACTGAAATCCCGCACAAAGCACCTATAGAAGCTTGCCAAGCCATGGAAACTACGAACTTCCGTGGCTGTATGTGGTTCAGACCATTCGTTGAACGCCTTGATCTTCTCTTGATCAACTTCAACACCCTGTGCACTCACAACAAACCCAAGAAACACGAATCTATCCATGCAAAAAGTACACTTTTTAAGGTTAGCATACAATTGAGCATCACGAAGTGTTTCTAAAACAGCCCTTAGGTGACTAACAAGTTCTTCTAAGTTATGGCTATAAATCAAGATATCATCGAAACAGACAACCACAAACTTACCCATAAAGTCCCTAAGTACTTCATTCATTAATCTCATAAACGTGCTAGGTGCATTAGTCAATCCAAAAGGCATGACCAGCCACTCATATAAACCAAATTTAGTTTTAAACGCTGTTTTCCACTCATCACCCTCACGTCTACGCACTTGATGGTAGCCACTTTTTAAATCAATTTGAGAAAATATTCCACATAGCTCATATTTGCGCACATGCACCAATTCCCGTCTTTCTTTGGCACCACAATCACCGGTACCACGCATGGACTCATGGACTCTTGTATTTTTCCCCTTTTCAACAGCTCCGTCACCTGCCGTTGTATATCGTTGGTCTCATCCGGGTTTGCCCGATAGGCTGGTCGGTTGGGTAGTGTAGAACCCGGGATGAAATCAGTTTGGTGCTCCATGCCTCTCAACGGTGGCAATCCGCTTGGCTCCTCCTCGGGAAAGATATCCACAAAATCCTGCAATAACGACACCACAACACTAGGAAGAGAATCTGTTATGGCAGAAATAAGCATAAAACAGGGGGAGGGGTGGGGAGGGGTGGGGAGGGGAGGTTTCGGCCTCTCTATAAATAAAGAGGAAAGGGGTAATGCCATCTTCAATAGCACGAATGACCTCACCAGACTTAATGTAGAAGGATCCTAGCACTCGCTCACCTTTGTTCTTCACCGTTTTTTTGTCACCCTCGGTGCTAATGGCGCCCTCCCTCACTTTCAACTTTTCGACTTTATTTTTCCCCTCATATGGTACTAAAGCGCCCCCTTACCTTTTCTTTTTCAACTTTTATTTTTCCCTCCACTCGAGTCCGCACACCCTCTTATTTTTCTCTCCCGTCTCAACTTTTTCTTTTTCTTTTTTCGACTGAGCTCCCTCTGTTTTCCCTTTTGCCTCACGACCTACAGCCAATTTAAGTTGGTCTTTATGAGCTTCTTCTGGTGATAATGCATGAAGTATGATGTTTTTCCCCTTATGTCACAGGGTATAAGTATTTGCATACCCCTCATATATCACCTTCCTATCAAATTGCCATGGTCGCCCCAATAGAATATGTCCAACATGCATGGGCACTACATCACATAAAACCTCATCATCCAGCCATCCAAGATTAAATGAAATCAAAGCCTGCTTTGTCACACTAATTTCTCCGACGTCATTCAGCCATTGGAGTTTATACGGTTGAGGATGGGGCATCGTAGGAATATCCAAACTCGAGACAAATCCAGCACTTATGAGGTTTGTACAGCTCCGATGCACTCCACAATGATCAGCCATGTTTTCAGAAGCCCAATGATCCAATTATTGTTTGAGATGGCCCTATCACACGTTTTCAAGAGAAGAAGTGATGTGATCCGTCCCGTGACATTTTATTTGTTTTGTAATTTATTTTATTTATCGACATTTTATCAATAAAACGGCATTAGGCCCATGTCAAAAGTAGCCCACATCTTAGTATATTGGGCCAGGTGTTTATTTTTAGCAAATAATAGCCGTTTGGGCTTATTAGGGTTGAGTTAGGATTGTTACAAAATAAAGTGGCGAAAATTACATTGTAATTTATTCCACATCGGTTAGGAGATTGTCAGTCTTTTATTTTGTAGCCTATATAAAGGCATTCTACTTGTAATATTAAAAGAAATCAATGAATGATGAAGTCTTTATAATGAAATTGAGAGTTTTCTCTTCTCCCTTGGTCTGTGATTGATCAAGAACATCGCTTGCGAGCGAGTGATCTCTTTGTCGTAGAGATTGCACCCCCTTTCGAGAGCTTATCAGCGTTCTTGAGCAAAGTGTTGAGTTGTTCTTGGCCCTCTTCCTAGACTGCTGCTCAGTTAGGTTAGGGTTTTTCGGCTCGTATTGATCCTTGCGTCGATTTCCTTGGATCGTATCGCATCAGTTGGTAGCAGAGCTCAGCGACGAAGGTATCAAATATCCCCGTTTTGATTTTTCTTGTTCAATTTCGTTTCTTATTCTTACACAAAAAAATAAAAATCGTTTTTTTTTCTTCTCTGCTCTTCGTTGTTCTTGCATCGTTCCATTGTCAAAAAAAAAATTGATTCTTTGCTTCCAGGTTCCTCTTTTCTTGCGTATTCCTCATTAACAAAAAAAAAAAAGAAAAACCAAATCTTGCCGTCTATTTTTTTTTCTCAGCTTTGTTGGCCTTTTGCGTTGATCATCAAAAAAAAAGAGACTGATCTTAGTGCAGCTGTGTTGACCTAATTGATCTATTTGATTTGTTTTGTTTCCTATCACATATTTCCCGAAGAGTCGGCCCTAGCCAATTTTTTTATAAAAAAAACTCTTTTATTAATTTGGGGTGACTTTTAGAGAGAAAAAAACAGCCTCTATCACACCCAGGGTGTGACACTTGCTGATTTTTCGACCCAAAAAAAAAAAATTCCGACTTGTTTCTCTTGCATAGTCAAACTATTCTTGTACTAGTAGTACCTTCTATAACCATTTTCCTTTCTTCCAAACACTCTTTCCCATCCTTATCCTAGTGGTCACATCTAGGTAGTAGGTCTTAGGTTCACTTGTCGGTTGCTCGTATTCTGATTTGCTCAACAAAGGGTGCTCTTACTACTCAGAGAACGAGGGTGAGTGACAAACACGAGTGATTGTGAGATAAAATGGTGAGACATGGGGATGATGAGCCTGTGACGGATGGTCGTTTTAAGATATTGTCCGACAACTTGACTCGAGAGATAACCGACCGCGTAGATCAGAGAATGGCTAGACCTGAACATACCGTGAATGGCTTGGCCGCACTACCACAAGCCCTGGCCGAATTGACAGCCAGGATGAATGAAATGATGAGAGGTGATGGTGGTAACGGTGGCAATAGGAATGGTGGTAACGGTGTCTATAATAATATGAGGCAAGTTAAGATGAAGTTGCCGTCTTTTTCGGGTTCATTGGACGCGGATGCTTACTTTAAGTGGGAATCAAAGATGGAGCATATTTTTGAGTGTAATAACTACTCTGACGAGAAGAAGTTCAAGTTAGCTCAACTAGAATTCACCGGGTATGCCATGATATGGTTGAGGCAGTTGAATTTCGCTCGGCATTGTAGCCATGAAGATGAATTAGTACATGGACAGAGCTGAAGAGGGAGATGAAAGATCGCTTTGTGCCTAAATCTTATTTTCGTGAGTATTATCAAGCATTGCAAACTATTCGACAGGGCGAACGTTCTGTTGCAGCTTATTACAAAGAGTTGGTCATGCTTTTGGCTAAGGCTAATATACAGGAGACTGAGGCGAAGACTAAGTCGTACTTTTTGGCAGGGTTGCGGTTAGATATTGCGAATCGGGTTAAAGCACAGGCGTGTCCTACTTTGGAGGCCATGTTACGTGCGGCTGAGACACATGAGAAGCTTATAAAGGATAGGTAGGAATCTGACCGTCAGTGGAACGAGTGGCAGGAATAATGGAAAAAGGACTGTGACCGTAGGCAATAAGAGTTTGAACTTAAGCAGCAGCGTATAAATCAAGAGTTTGAACTTAGGGAGCAGCGTAGGCAACAAGAATTGGAACGTAGGTTGGCAGAGTTGGAGGGATTTGAACGTAGGGAGCAGAACGAAGTGCTTGTTCATGATTGCAGAGTGGTGATTGTTAGGTGTGATGCCCGAAAGACAATTTTGTAATTGTTTTATTTAATAAATGAAATGATATTGTTATTCATATTTATTATTCTCATATTCACCGATGTGACAATAGTAATTACACTACAGAAAACCCTAAAGTATATCGTTTATGTAATCACTTAACTCAGTGTATGGTATATACACGGGAGGATTGAGTTAGTGAAGATGTACTTAAAATACAATTAGCCCGTAGTGAAGTTAATCGAGAGTATCGGGTCTCTCCTTTAACGTGCTATTAATGCGCCCAGAACACAGTTGGTGTGATTGTCTTATCCGGACTTTCGGTTAAGAGAACCTAATGGGGCATTTATATATGATAGATATATCATATAGGGCTGGACCGATTTGATTAGAGTTAACGATATAATTCCGTGATCGAGAAGTCTTATCGAATCAATGGATGATCATATTTATGGATATATCTTAATCCTGAGGTGATCACAGTCAACTGCTTGAATCAGTATGAAGTTTGACTTGACGGTTAAGGATTACACTGAGTCTGTGGTCTGAATTACCCCATCTTGGCATTGTACTGGATTGAGTGAGTAGTCCGTGTTATCACAGATACGGAATCCATTCCTTCCATTTATGGAAGTAGATAGGCAGTTCCCTTATTTGTTAATCCTAGAAACTGATCGATCCATGGAGTTCATATCACACTGATTGATCACCAGTGAGTTGTATGAATTAATTGATCACTAGGGGTTAATGGTAAATAAGGATAAGAGGTTCTAAAAAGGGTTAACGGTAACTTCCCGATTTAGAATGAACAGTCTATGGAGGATTAATCCATATGTAATGATTATATCAATGGACGCTTATTATTATTCTCGTGAGGAGATAAATATAATCTCATAATCGGAGGAGTGCAGTCACGGGATTATGGTGGCATATTCCTGTGATTGATTTATCAAATATAATTATTCTGTTCGTAACATAATTATTTATTTGATTTATCGGAGCCGCTGATTATTAGTCCATGGTCCCCGACGTGCCTCCTAATATAGCAAAGCTATTCTCGGACGTCGAATCCTAATAATATTAATTTAGTTCTTGTTGGACTTTATTAAAACGATATGTGAATTAATTGTTTAGTGGACTGTTAAATTAGTTGGGCTAAATAATTAAATATGTGGAAAAGACATTTTCCATAATCTTGGCCCAATTGTGTTATAGCCCAAAAATTAATTATGACTAGGTCATGAATTAAAAGTGGCGCCCCCCCTCTTATTTTTGGAACAAGAAATTAGTTTTCTTGTGATTAATAAGACATGTTCATAAAATATTTATTGGATAAATATTTATGGTAAGAAATAAAGATAAAGATTATTCTAGATTTGTTCTAGAATATTTTGGGATTATCTTTTATTTAATAGGATTATCATAATTGATTTTGTATTAATTATAAAATCCTTGGGGCTTAAGTTTTACTCTCCTATATAAAGAGAGTTCTCCCAAGCCAAATAACACACATAAATTTCGACTTCACCTCTTAGAGAGGAGAAGAAAATATTTTTTCGGCCAAGGGGTATTAGGGAGAAATCTTGGAGATTTTTCCGGGTAGCATATCGGAAGGGTTCGAGTCGAGAATTTCCTTCCACCGGGAGTTGCTTGGATCACACGTACGGAAGATCGTGGTGCTCTTCACGCTTTCCTTCGTTCATCCTTTTGCGGTTCTTCAACTTGGATTTTGAGATCCAAGAGGTATGATCTACAACCCCCTTGTAGAATATAGATCTAGTTATTTTATTACGTGTAGTTTATAGATCTAGATCCATAAATCGTTTCCGCTGCGGATGGTATTACTAACAGTGATGTCAAAGGAGGCAGGTGATAGTGTGGTGGAGGTGACTAATGTGCCAATTGTTGAGGATCACGTGGACGAGATAGTTCATGTTGAAGAGGCATCCGTTGAAGAACCTGTTGAGAGTAGTGATGACCATACTGAGTTCCTTGATACACCATCCGAGGTTCCCGATTTATCTTTGCAGGTAGTTTGGGGTGAGAAACCGGTGCATTATTTTATTGATCATTTTGATGTGCGTATTGACGAAGCCCCTACACCATATTGTTATGATTCCATTGCTTCTATGCCGAGTGTTCTTGACATCAATCTCAAGCCGTTGGACTTTTCTTTTGTTGCATTGATGAAGAATGACTCGTTCGTTCCACGCACCATTGTTGTCCTGTCATCTGTCCACTTCATATTTGATCCCGGTATATCTTTGCTTCTGCTTGCGGGTTGTTCGGGTTTGATTTGTGAAGCTGCTCAATTATATGACGTCCTATTGATTCGAGGACGAATCCTTTCCAACCGGGAGGGAATGATGTGATCCGTCCCGAGACATTTTATTTGTTTTGAAATTTATTTTATTTATCAACATTTTATCAATAAAACGCATTAGGCCCATGTCAAAAGTAGCCCACATGTTAGTATATTGGGCCAGGTGTTTATTTTTAGCAAATAATAGCCGTTTGAGCTTATTAGGGTTGAGTTAGGATTGTTACAAAATAAAGTGGCGAAAATTACATTGTAATTTATCCCACATCGGTTAGGAGATTGTCGGTCTTTTATTTGTAGCCTATATAAAGGCATTCTACTTGTAATATTAAAAGAAATCAATGAATGATGACGTCTTTATAATGAAATTGAGAGTTTTCTCTTCTCCCTTGGTCTGTGATTGATCAAGAACATCGCTTGCGAGCGAGTGATCTCTTTGTCGTAGAGATTGCACCCCCTTTCGAGAGCTTATCAGCGTTCTTGAGCAAAGCGTTGAGTTGTTCTTGGCCCTCTTCCTAGACTGCTGCTCAGTTAGGTTAGGGTTTTCCCGCTCTTATTGATCCTTTCGTCGATCTCCTGGGATAGTATCGCATCAAGAAGGCTCGAGAAGCTTATGTAAAGCTGGTCCAAGATGTTGGAAAGGAGAATGAGGCTTTGACGATTGACGATCCAACTACTTTAAGCCTATTCATTGCTGATTGGGCTTGATGAGCTGAAGCCCAAGTGTGGGACGCCTATGATTATTAAATTCAGATTGTTTTTATGGACTTTTACTTATGTTATTTAGTTGGGCTTTATTTTAATTAAGTTAGAATCATAATAAGGCCTTATAGGCCCATGTTGGCGTCAATAGCATCTAGGGCGTGTCTTTTGCTGCTATTTATTCCTTTGTTTGCTGAATTGAATACTCAGATTATTTTGGATATTAAACCTTAGTTTATAATCAAGAAACTTTTCAGAGACTTGAGTTTCTTTCAATTATTCTGATATAGAATAGTTGGGTGGTTTTCCTGAGATAGGATTACCACGAGACAATAATCAGAGATTTATTATTGTTGTTACTTTCGCTTTATTTCCAAATAGTCCATGTTTTATACATTCAGGAAGCTATTCTTGTTTGGAAAAGCCCTAGCTTGAATTCGTATAAGCTTAAAGTCAAGAGCTGAATCAATAGAAGTCGAAGCTTTGATCTAGATCCTACAATCAGATTGCTATCAAGTGGTATCAGAGAATTAGGGATTAAAGCTTCAACGTCTGCTGCAATTTTTTTTTGAAGTTCTTGGAGTTCTTGATCTCCAAGAACCCTAATATCAATCGTTCTTGAGGAATTTGCTGCGTTCTTGAACCGTTTCTTACACCAACGTTGCTGCTGTTGCTGTTCACCCCTCTCATTACTGCTACGAATTCACGATCCACTTCCCAGTCTTTATTCGTTGCTACAAAATTTTTGAAACCCTGGACGTTCTTGCAATCTAAGAACCCTAATTTGTTCTAGGACGGATTTGATACATATCATGGAAGTTCAAATATCCATCTTGAAGATGATGCAAGTGAGGATCCACTTCAGATTCAAGAAGGACCAATGACGCGAGCTCGGAAGCGAAGACTCGAAGAGGCGTTGAAGAAATTAGTTCTTTCATTATCTTATAATCGAGTGGGAGAGGAAAACTTGTCTATTTTATTATTATTTACATGTAATAAGGGGTAGGGGGTATTTTTGGGAGTTTTGACCAATTTGAACAACCCTTCCCAAAATGGCAGTTTTGTCAAACCCGACCTTCGGCTTTCCATTTTGGGAAACTAAACCCTCCATTCCCAAGTACCCTATACCTTAAAGGTATTTGAGGCCCTACCCTACAATAATCTACCCTTTTTACCCTTCAAAAACCCGATACCGTTTTTACCTTAAGTTTTGGAAACTTTCCTTACTAAAAATAGACCATGTCTAGTTTTGCACCCAAGACATGTCCAAGACTTGTCCTAGACATGCCTTGGACGTGGCTTATCATCCCACATCGATTTGAGACTAATCCAAGCTTCCAAACTACTAACTATAAGTTGTTTTTGTAACACATTGCTAGTTTGGGAGTAGTTTCACTTTTTGAGTTCTATATAAGGGTTGTAACTTACCATGTATAAACTCAAGCTATATTTGAGTGAAAATATTATATATTTTCTTTACTTTTGAACTCCTCCTCAATAGTTTCTACTTCCATGAAATGCGTAGCATGACTATCAGCATCATTGACAACACGAACATTAACTACAGCCTCATCCTTTGGAATTACCTCTTCCATAGTAGGACATGTCAACTTAGCCGATATAAATATTACATCCTCCATGGATGCACAAGGTTCCATAGAGTGTGTTTTCTTGGCCTCTCTCAATGTCTTTTCAGCATCCAATTCAGCACACCGCTGTTTATAGTTCTCCATAACCCGTTTAGGGAAATCCGGAAGGCAATCTTCAAAAACCTTTCTCGATTTATCCACCCAATCTTGCACCAAATTATCAACATGTACCACTTTCCTTGATGCTAGGACATACTTCATACCCATACCATAAAAAGAATACCAAGCACGGGACGAATCATACCTGGCTTTATACTCATGTAACCATTGCTGTCCGAGAACTATAGATTCACCTTGCATTGGGAATACATCACATAACATAACACACTTATAACCATTAAGATCAATGTAAACCCTTGCTTGACTTATAACATGTACCCGACGACCGCTAAATTTTTTGTAATAAGGATGAGGATGCCTATACAAAGGCAAATCAAGCTCATTAACCAACGCAGTACTAACTAAAGTCGCTTCTTCATCGTGATCAATGCAGAACTCGTATGCCTTACCCCGAATAAGACAACGTGAATAAAACAAGTCGCAATCCATGATCAAAGAATGTATATCCTCACAAGTCACTCGTGTTTGACACTCTCCCTCCTTCTTGCCTTGGGTAAATGCCAACCGTCAAACAAATCAAAAACAAGAGCAAATAGTGCAGACAATTCACAGAACTGGAACACGAAATGACAGAAACTTTCACGACTAAACGATAACGAATTTGAAAAGAAACGATGAACAAAACTTTTAGATCATGAAATTTTCTAGAAGATACCAAAATTTCAAAGCATTTGGATGTTTCTAGATCAACCAATCAATCGTTGTTTGACAAGTGGTGTAATCTGTCAAAAAAAATTCTTAAATGATAGCAGTGACTTACGAAGAGAATTCTGATCAAACAATGACGAATCTGGAAAAACTCAAAAGAAGAAAGTTGTAGAACAGAGAATTTCATATGGTTTCACCAATTTTCGGATTATTTGGAATTGTGATAAGAATCAGACTGCTCTGATACCAACTGATACGAATTTAAAACTATGAAGATGATTAAAGATCGGATTGAAGTAAAGTTGATGAAAACTTTAAAGATAAGAAAAATAAATGATAGGAGCTTCCTTGAAAAGCCTAGAAATCCTGTTTCTAGGGATCTTGGTATTGTCCTTGGAAGCTTAGAAATCTCGTTTCTAAGGACCTTGGATCGATGGATGCCACAACAACTTGCTCAAGTTTGTTGATAAATCCGGTAAATTTAGTGTTCTATC
Source organism: Gentiana dahurica var. dahurica (assembly GCA_024500145.1). Taxonomy (NCBI): domain Eukaryota; kingdom Viridiplantae; phylum Streptophyta; class Magnoliopsida; order Gentianales; family Gentianaceae; genus Gentiana; species Gentiana dahurica. The sequence continues at coordinate 48,532,440 of CM044907.1, forward strand.
CAGAAACACACACCAAAAGTAAAAATACTTTGGAAAGAAAAACTTAATAGTTTTATAGATAAAAGTTGAATGATCTATCCTTTTGGTTACAAAAGTTTGGATATTTATAGGAAAATAAATACATGAATAATGGCATAAATAAGATGAAAAGTCTTCCTCAAATATCACAAAATGGGGCGCCCAAAATAAGCTAGTTTCAAAGCATCATGAATCAATGTATCTTGAATGCACCAAATGCAATGTATCTTCTTCAGCAGCCTTCTGTATTTGATCTATATCCAGAGCTTCCGTTGTCCAATAAATGCAAACCATATATGCATTTTATAGTCCTAAAAAAGATCTACAACTTTTATCAAGGACTTAATTTCATACGGATAAGTTATAAGGGTCGAAATTGCGAAATACAGAAGCTGCGTTTCAGTTTCCAGAATTTCTGAATCTTCTAAGTTCATTGCATCTTGATAATTCCATGCCTTGAATTCATTCCCAAAATGGCGCCAATAATGTCTTGAATATCAGCCTTTAATTACTAAAAAAAGACATAAAATATATAATAATAATACTCAAAATACTGTATCTTGAATCATATCATTCCCTCCCAGTTGCAAAGGATTCGTCCTCGAATCAGAAGGACATCATAAAGCTGATCACATTGCATAAAGTCTAGAGAACCAATATAAAATGCCATTGTTATTCCGGGATCAAATATAATGCAAAGAGATAACTTCAAATTATAGGCATGGTGATATGGCGATCCATGCTTGACTAATGAAAAATCAGAAATAGCTCTCGGCTTGATGCAAATGTGGTTGAAGACCTTGAAAGAAGCAATATAATCACCGTAAGTCAGATACTGTGAGGTTTCAACATGTACACAAAATGGATCAAAGAATGTATGCTCCGGTTTGCCATGAACATGATCGGGATCTACACAAATCAAAGGCAATATAGGGGCTGCATTGGAGGTATCCAACAACCCAGTGCCCTCTTCTTGAGGCCATTCATCAAGTACATTTTGATCCACAATTTCAAGCACACCTATTTCAACTTCCTCACCAACAAATATGGGACTAATTTCTTCCACCAGATCCACCACACTCTTATTTTTCTCTTTGATTGTCTCCACAAATTCCTCTTCATAATGGTCTTCTGCCTCATTCAAAATTTCAAAATTCAACTCCTCAAAAATGGTGGTCTCTTCGAGAACTGGAGTAACTTTGGGCGCCTCAACAATAGGCACAGATTGTTGTTCATGTGCGGCCACTAGAACATGACCGAATTGTTCCCACAGTTTGTTTTGCTCTACAAAACTATTTTGCAAGTTTTTTACTCCATCTTGAATGTCACGCAAGAGTAACTCGATTTTCCTTTGTCTTTCATATTCTAATTCTTGTTGTCGCCTCAACATCCTCCACTCTTTTTCTCTTCTTTTTTTTTTTTGTTGGCCGAATGTCTTTTTTTTTTTTCAACAAGATTACTTCAATCAACCCATTTAAACTATGAAGATGATACGATCGGATTGAAATAAAGTTGATGAAAACTTTAAAGTAAAAAAAAAAGATAGGAGCTACCTTGAAAGCCTAGAAATCCTGTTTCTAGGGATCTTGGTATTGTCCTTGGAAGCTTAGAAATCTCGTTTCTAAGGACCTTGGATCGATGGATGCCACAACAACTTGCTCAAGTTTGTTGATAAATCCGGTAAATTTAGTGTTCTATCCAGAAACACACACCAAAAGTAAAAATACTTTGGAAAGAAAACTTAATAGTTTTATAGATAAAAGTTGAATGATCTATCCTTTTGGTTACAAAAGTTTGGATATTTATAGGAAAATAAATACATGAATAATGGCATAAATAAGATGAAAAGTCTTCCTCAAATATCACAAAATGGGGCGCCCAAAATAAGCTAGTTTCAAAGCATCATGAATCAATGTATCTTGAATGCACCAAATGCAATGTATCTTCTTCAGCAGCCTTCTGTATTTGATCTATATCCAGAGCTTCCGTTGTCCAATAAATGCAAACCATATATGCATTTTATAGTCCTAAAAAAGATCTACAACTTTTATCAAGGACTTAATTTCATACGGATAAGTTATAAGGGTCGAAATTGCGAAATACAGAAGCTGCGTTTCAGTTTCCAGAATTTCTGAATCTTCTAAGTTCATTGCATCTTGATAATTCCATGCCTTGAATTCATTCCCAAAATGGCGCCAATAATGTCTTGAATATCAGCCTTTAATTACTAAAAAAAAGACATAAAATATATAATAATAATACTCAAAATACTGTATCTTGAATCATATCAAATTGTTTAAGATACCTAAAACGAAATAGTATAAAGACCTAGTGTTGCAGAATTTCACGAACAGGCTGTTGTATGGAGAACTACTATATAGGCTTCGTCTTTTTTCTTTTTATAAAAACGAAAGGAATTTTTGTTTTTTTTTTTGATAAGAACACCAAGAAAAAAAAAACAAGAATAAACAAGAAAACAAGTATATGAACACCTCAATCCCTAGTCTCTGATACCAAATGATATGGAAACTAGGATCTAGATTTAAGTGTTCTTGCTAATTAAGCTAATAACACGTTTTATTGAAAAGAAAACAAGAAGGAAATTGAAATACTTACTAGATTAGGATAATAAGAACGAAAATGAAGAACAAAGATAGGAGCAAGCTTAGATCCACCCTCGGAATCGCACTTCGGGTTTCTCCAAGTTTGAGAATGTCGCACAAAGGTTGCTCACACCTTTGATATATTCTCGAGTTAACCCTTCACCCAGTCGCAAGGAAAAGTTTTAACTATGTTTGTTTCAATCACTGAAACTTAAAATATATAATATTTTCACTCAAATATAGCTTGAGTTTATACATGGTAAGTTACAACCCTTATATAGAACTCAAAAAGTGAAACTACTCCCAAACTAGCAATGTGGTACAAAAACAACTTATAGTTAGTAGTTTGGAAACTTGGATTAGTCTCAAATCGATGTGGGATGATAAGCCACGTCCAAGGCATGTCTAGGACAAGTCTTGGACATGTCTTGGGTGCAAAACTAGACATGGTCTATTTTTAGTAAGGAAAGTTTCCAAAACTTAAGGTAAAAACGGTATCGGGTTTTTGAAGGGTAAAAAGGGTAGATTATTGTAGGGTAGGGCCTCAAATAACTTTAAGGTATAGGGTACTTGGGAATGGAGGGTTTAGTTTCCCAAAATGGAAAGCCGAAGGTCGGGTTTGACAAAACTGCCATTTTGGGAAGGGTTGTTCAAAATTGGTCAAAACTCCCAAAAATACCCCTACCCCTTATTACATGTAAATAATAATAAAATAGACAAGTTTTCCTCTCCCACTCGATTATAAGATAATGAAAGAACTAATTTCTTCAACGCCTCTTCGAGTCTTCGCTTCCGAGCTCGCGTCATTGGTCCTTCTTGAATCTGAAGTGGATCCTCACTTGCATCATCTTCAAGATGGATATTTGAACTTCCATGATATGTATCATTCCCTCCCGGTTGGAAAGGATTCGTCCTCGAATCAATAGGATGTCATAGAAAAGAGCACCATCATGCACAACTTCGTGAGAACACAAAATAAATACCAAAGATATTCCGGGATCAAAAAGAACGCGAATAAACAACCTTGCATCAGCAACATACAAAGTGACCGCACCATACTTCACAAAAGGAACATCATAACAGTCTTGTGGCATGATATAAATATGATTGAAGCCATGTGAGGTATCTTGATAATCAAATAAACAGAAATCAGGTTTGACCGCAACATACGCAAGATACGGATCGTCGAGAGTGTGCTCCGGCTTTCCGCCAATATCAACAATGTCAACAACATCCGAAGGCAGTACATGGGCTGCATGGGGCGTATCTAATAACCCAATGTCGCCCTCAAATAGGGGTTCAAGAGGTACCTGCAAAAGGGATGAAATAGGACTCGAACAAGCGGACAATGAGAGAAAATCATATTGTGCCTCCTCCACAAGCACATCCACAATATCAGACCTGCGAGAATTCTCCATCTCAACCACAAGCGTAGATTCTTTACTTTTGAACTCCTCCTCAATAGTTTCTACTTCCATGAAATGCGTAGCATGACTATCAGCATCATTGACAACACGAACATTAACTCCAGCCTCATCCTTTGGAATTACCTCTTCCATAGTAGGACATGTCAACTTAGCCGATATAAATATTACATCCTCCATGGATGCACAAGGTTCCATAGAGTGTGTTTTCTTGGCCTCTCTCAATGTCTTTTCAGCATCCAATTCATCACACCGCTGTTTATAGTTCTCCATAACCCGTTTAGGGAAATCCGGAAGGCAATCTTCAAAAACCTTTCTCGATTTATCCACCCAATCTTGCACCAAATTATCAACATGTACCACTTTCCTTGATGCTAGGACATACTTCATACCCATACCATAAAAAGAATACCAAGCACGGGACGAATCATACCTGGCTTTATACTCATGTAACCATTGCTGTCCGAGAACTATAGATTCACCTTGCATTGGGAATACATCACATAACATAACACACTTATAACCATTAAGATCAATGTAAACCCTTGCTTGACTTATAACATGTACCCGACGACCGCTAAATTTTTTGTAATAAGGATGAGGATGCCTATACAAAGGCAAATCAAGCTCATTAACCAACGCAGTACTAACTAAAGTCGCTTCTTCATCGTGATCAATGCAGAACTCGTATGCCTTACCCCGAATAAGACAACGTGAATAAAACAAGTCGCAATCCATGATCAAAGAATGTATATCCTCACAAGTCACTCGTGTTTGACACTCTCCCTCCTTCTTGCCTTGGGTAAATGCCAACCGTCAAACAAATCAAAAACAAGAGCAAATAGTGCAGACAATTCACAGAACTGGAACACGAAATGACAGAAACTTTCACGACTAAACGATAACGAATTTGAAAAGAAACGATGAACAAAACTTTTAGATCATGAAATTTTCTAGAAGATACCAAAATTTCAAAGCATTTGGATGTTTCTAGATCAACCAATCAATCGTTGTTTGACAAGTGGTGTAATCTGTCAAAAAAAATTCTTAAATGATAGCAGTGACTTACGAAGAGAATTCTGATCAAACAATGACGAATCTGGAAAAACTCAAAAGATGAAAGTTGTAGAACAGAGAATTTCATATGGTTTCACCAATTTTCGGATTATTTGGAATTGTTTAAGATACCTAAAACGAAATAGTATAAAGACCTAGTGTTGCAGAATTTCACGAACAGGCTGTTGTATGGAGAACTACTATATAGGCTTCGTCTTTTTTCTTTTTATAAAAACGAAAGGAATTTTTGTTTTTTTTTTGATAAGAACACCAAGAAAAAAAAAAAAACAAGAATAAACAAGAAAACAAGTATATGAACACCTCAATCCCTAGTCTCTGATACCAAATGATATGGAAACTAGGATCTAGATTTAAGTGTTCTTGCTAATTAAGCTAATAACACGTTTTATTGAAAAGAAAACAAGAAGGAAATTGAAATACTTACTAGATTAGGATAATAAGAACGAAAATGAAGAACAAAGATAGGAGCAAGCTTAGATCCACCCTCGGAATCGCACTTCGGGTTTCTCCAAGTTTGAGAATGTCGCACAAAGGTTGCTCACACCTTTGATATATTCTCGAGTTAACCCTTCACCCAGTCGCAAGGAAAAGTTTTAACTATGTTTGTTTCAATCACTGAAACTTAAAATATATAATATTTTCACTCAAATATAGCTTGAGTTTATACATGGTAAGTTACAACCCTTATATAGAACTCAAAAAGTGAAACTACTCCCAAACTAGCAATGTGGTACAAAAACAACTTATAGTTAGTAGTTTGGAAACTTGGATTAGTCTCAAATCGATGTGGGATGATAAGCCACGTCCAAGGCATGTCTAGGACAAGTCTTGGACATGTCTTGGGTGCAAAACTAGACATGGTCTATTTTTAGTAAGGAAAGTTTCCAAAACTTAAGGTAAAAACGGTATCGGGTTTTTGAAGGGTAAAAAGGGTAGATTATTGTAGGGTAGGGCCTCAAATAACTTTAAGGTATAGGGTACTTGGGAATGGAGGGTTTAGTTTCCCAAAATGGAAAGCCGAAGGTCGGGTTTGACAAAACTGCCATTTTGGGAAGGGTTGTTCAAAATTGGTCAAAACTCCCAAAAATACCCCTACCCCTTATTACATGTAAATAATAATAAAATAGACAAGTTTTCCTCTCCCACTCAATTATAAGATAATGAAAGAACTAATTTTTTCAACGCCTCTTCGAGTCTTCGCTTCCGAGCTCTCGTCATTGGTCCTTCTTGAATCTGAAGTGGATCCTCACTTGCATCATCTTCAAGATGGATATTTGAACTTCCATGATATGTATCATTCTCTCCCGGTTGGAAAGGATTCGTCCTCGAATCAATAGGATGTCATAGAAAAGAGCACCATCATGAAAAACTTCGTGAGAACACAAAATAAATTCCAAAGATATTCCGGGATCAAAAAGAACGCGAATAAACAACCTTGCATCAGCAACATACAAAGTGACCGCACCATACTTCACAAAAGGAACCTCATAACAGTCTTGTGGCATGATATAAATATGATTGAAGCCATGTGAGGTATCTTGATAATCAAATAAACAGAAATCAGGATTGACCGCAACATACGCAAGATACGGATCGTCGAGAGTGTGCTCCGGCTTTCCGCCAATAACAACAATGTCAACAACATCCGAAGGAAGTACATGGGCTGCATGGGGCGTATCTAATAACCCAATGTCGCCCTCAAATAGGGGTTCAAGAGGTACCTGCAAAGGGGATGAAATAGGACTCGAACAAGCGGACAATGAGAGAAAATCATATTGTGCCTCCTCCACAAGCACATCCACAATATCAGACCTGCGAGAATTCTCCATCTCAACCACAAGCGTAGATTCTTTACTTTTGAACTCCTCCTCAATAGTTTCTACTTCCATGAAATGCGTAGCATGACTATCAGCATCATTGACAACACGAACATTAACTACAGCCTCATCCTTTGGAATTACCTCTTCCATAGTAGGACATGTCAACTTAGCCGATATAAATATTACATCCTCCATGGATGCACAAGGTTCAATAGAGTGTGTGTTCTTAGCCTCTCTCAATGTCTTTTCAGCATCCAATTCAGCACAACGCTGTTTATAGTTCTCCATAACCCGTTTAGGGAAATCCGGAAGGCAATCTTCAAAAACCTTTCTCGATTTATCCACCCAATCTTGCACCAAATTATCAACATGTACCACTTTCCTTGATGCTAGGACATATTTCATACCCATACCATAAAAAGAATACCAAGCACGGGACGAATCATACCTTGCTTTATACTCATGTAACCATTGTTGTCCGAGAAATATAGATTCACCTTGCATTGGGATTACATCACATAACATAACACACTTATAACCATTAAGATCAATGTAAACCCTTGCTTGACTTATAACATGTACCCGACGACCGCTAAATTTTTTGTAATAAGGATGAGGATGCCTATACAAAGGCAAATCAAGCTCATTAACCAACCCAGTACTAACTAAAGTCGCTTCTTCATCGTGATCAATGCAGAACTCGTATTCCTTACCCCGAATAAGACAACGTGAATAAAACAAGTCGCAATCCATGATCAAAGAATGTATATCCTCACAAGTCACTCGTGTTTGACACTCTCCCTCCTTCTTGCCTTGGGTAAATGCCAACCGTCAAACAAATCAAAAACAAGAGCAAATAGTGCAGACAATTCACAGAACTGGAACACGAAATGACAGAAACTTTCACGACTAAACGATAACGAATTTGAAAAGGAACGATGAACGAAACTTTTAGATCATGAAATTTTCTAGAAGATACCAAAATTTCAAAGCATTTGGATGTTTCTAGGTCAACCAAACAATCATTGTTTGACAAGTGGTGCAATCTGTCAAAAAATTTCTTAAATGATAGCAGTGACTTACGAAGAGAATTATGATCAAACAATGACGAATCTGGAAAAACTCAAAAGATGAAAGTTGTAGAACAGAGAATTTCATATGGGTTCACCAATTTTCGGATTATTTGGAATTGTTTAAGATACCTAAAACGAAATTGTATAAAGACCTAGTGTTGCAGAATTTCACGAACAGGCTGTTGTATGGAGAACTACTATATAGGCTTCGTCTTTTTTTTTTTTAATTTATTTATAAAAACGAAAGGATATATATATTTTTTTGATAAGAACACCAAGAAAAAAAAAAAAAAACAAGAACAAACAAGAAAACAAGTATATGAACACCTCAATCCCTAGTCTCTGATACCAAATGATATGAAAACTAAGGATCTAGATTTAAGTGTTCTTGCTAATTAAGCTAATAACACGTTTTATTGAAAAGAAAACAAGAAGGAAAATCGAAATACTTACTAGATTAGGATAATAAGAACGAAAATGAAGAACAAAGATAGGAGCAAGCTTAGATCCACCCTCGGAATCGCACTTCGGGTTTCTCCAAGTTTGAGAATGTCGCACAAAGGTTGCTCACACCTTTGATATATTCTCGAGTTAACCCTTCACCCAGTCGCAAGGAAAAGTTTTAACTATGTTTGTTTCAATCACTGAAACTTAAAATATATAATATTTTCACTCAAATATAGCTTGAGTTTATACATGGTAAGTTACAACCCTTATATAGAACTCAAAAAGTGAAACTACTCCCAAACTAGCAATGTGGTACAAAAACAACTTATAGTTAGTAGTTTGGAAGCTTGGATTAGTCTCAAATCGATGTGGGATGATAAGCCACGTCCAAGGCATGTCTAGGACAAGTCTTGGACATGTCTTGGGAGCAAAACTAGACATGGTCTATTTTTAGTAAGGAAAGTTTCCAAAACTTAAGGTAAAAAAGGTATCGGGTTTTTGTAGGTCCAAAAAGGTAGGAAAATGTAGTTTAGGACCTAGGATACCCTTAAAGTGTAGGGAACATCGGGATAGAATCTGTCGGTTCCCAAAATAGTAAGCCGAAGGTCGGGTTTGGTAAAACTGCCATTTTGGGAAGGGTTATGCAAAATTGGCCAGAACTCCCCAAAATACCCCTACCCCTTATTACATATAAATAATAATAAAATAGACAAGTTTTCCTCTCCCACTCGATTATAAGATAATGAAAGAACTAATTTCTTCAACGCCTCTTCGAGTCTTCGCTTCCGAGCTCGCGTCATTGGTCCTTCTTGAATCAAGTGGATCCTCACTTGCATCATCTTCAAGATGGATATTTGA
>CM044907.1:48542259-48610265 GCA_024500145.1 Gentiana dahurica var. dahurica
ACGAACCATATTGGCAACTTTCAAAGCCCAAACATTAAAGACACATTACTATTTTGGAACTATTCAGCAAATTCTGGAAACTGAAGCGCAGCTACTGTATTTAGCAATTTTGACCCTTATAACTCATCCGTATGAAATTAAGTCCTTCATGAAAGTTGTAGATCTCTTCGAGAACTATAATTTTCATATATGGTTTGCATTTATTGGACAACGGAAGCTCTGGATATAGACCGAATACAGAAGGCTGTTGAAGAGCATACGAAAGGGTCAAGAGTTGCAGAATTTAATGTTCCCAAAAGCTGAAGAGTTTCCTATCTTTTATTTAATAATTTTAAACCTTTCAATTTACCTAAGATAATGTTGTTATCTTTTATTTACCAAATGCTATGTAATTCAGCCTATATATATGGCTGTTCCAAAACATAACGGGGAGACAACTTTGAGTGATTAAATATATTTTTCCTAGAGTTCAGTGATTGAATTTTAGTTTTGATTGCCTTGTGATTAGGTGATTGTCGTGATTATCCTGAGACGGGATCTTCACAAACCTCGGGTGCGACTCTCGAGTTCCCTACAATATTCTGAGATAGAGTATTGTATCTTCTTCTCATTCCTTTTCCTTATTAATTTTCGTGCTTGATCCATTGTTGATGTGCTTTAATCTAGATTCATGAACCGATTCATATCAAGTGGTATCAGAGAATAGGCGATTAAAGCATCATCTTTTTGCGTTGTGAAGGTAAATTTTCGTTCTATGAATGAGTCCAACCCGATTTCCGTATTTTGTTCAATTCGTTTCCTATTCAAAACAAATCGGAAATTTATCAATTTTTACCAGTAGATAGATATTGCTTTTATCTATCTTTTTTCTCTTTACGACTTTTCCAAATTCGGAGTTTATCGTGGTCAAATCTGCCCCACAATATCCTGTGCATTTCTTTGGAACAGTTTGTAACGAATTCGATTTTCCGGAGTTGTAACGGTCGGAATTACGTGATTTTTTCTGAGCTTATAGGAAATTGCCTGTTCTACAACTTGAATTCTTTGCATTTTTCCAAATTACCGATCAATTCTTCTCAATGGTCACCGTAACGTGCTAGTCTGTTTCAGTCGGAAAATCTGTTTGTGTAGTCATCTGTTTACAAATTTATTTTGAGGAGGCTATCCATTTTCAATTTTTGTGAAACTCAACAGTCTTGAAGAAAATTTCATGATCTGCAAGTTTCGTTCTTTGTGTCTTTTCAAATTCCTTACCGTTTGGTCGTGAAAATTGCTGCTATTTCGTGTTCTTGTTTGGAATTATCCGAATTTGAGATGAAGTGGGGTCGTTGTGGTACGATACGCTACGATGGTTTTGTGTACTATATGGAATATGACCCCAAACTATATTATCCGGCGGATGTCAAGGAAGCCGACGCTGAATTTGTGAAGGAACAAAATGACTACCTCGCGGAGCGAAAAAGAATACCTTTACGACAACTTCTGCAAGAAAATATTGCTCGATTACAGAAGGAACTAGCGCATTTAAAATATTCTGACGCAAGACGAAGGAGGATATTTGCCGCAAAATCGACTGCTGAAGACGCGCTTTTCTTTCTGCAGTATGGTATAACTATTGCCGAAGCTGCACGGGGCAAGGCACCAAAATTCTATCATGTCAACTGTATTGTTCCAAATCCTCTTAATGATGTGGTGCACGGTGATAATGTTCAGTTTGAAGCCAAAACCGTGGCTGATACAGTTGTGGATGATGTTGTTGTTGTTACCACCGAGGAAGAGATAGTCATTGAGGCTGAAGTACACCCGAATGTAGTTGAAGAGATAGTCATTGAGGCTGAGGTTGTCAGTGATTTCAATGTTGCCGATGATAGTGCTGCTGATACAGTGGATGAGTTAGTGGTTATGGATACTCCATATGCAGCCCCTATTCTTCCTATAGTTGATATTCATATTGTTGAGGATAGTGGCATATTGAAGCACAGATTTGCTGATCCGTATTTGGTGCATGTTGATGTATCTCCGGATTTGCATTTATCTGATTCTATTGTTTCCGACCTTGGGTTCGTTTCCAAATATATCCAGTCACGAGGTTGTTTTGGTATTCTTTTGGTGCAGCATGGTGCGCATACTCCAAATCCTCATGCGTTCAAGTTCTATGTTCGCGTAAGTTTTGACCCTGGCATATCTTTGGGATTTCTTGTGGAGGTTACTGGTGTCAAGATTGATGGTGCGCATTTCTACGACATCTTGTTGATTCGAGGACGAATCATTTTCAGCCGGGAGGGAATGATACGAACCATATTGGCAACTTTCAAAGCCCAAACATTAAAGACACATTACTATTTTGGAACTATTCAGCAAATTCTGGAAACTGAAGCGCAGCTACTGTATTTAGCAATTTTGACCCTTATAACTCATCCGTATGAAATTAAGTCCTTCATGAAAGTTGTAGATCTCTTCGAGAACTATAATTTTCATATATGGTTTGCATTTATTGGACAACGGAAGCTCTGGATATAGACCGAATACAGAAGGCTGTTGAAGAGCATACGAAAGGGTCAAGAGTTGCAGAATTTAATGTTCCCAAAAGCTGAAGAGTTTCCTATCTTTTATTTAATAATTTTAAACCTTTCAATTTACCTAAGATAATGTTGTTATCTTTTATTTACCAAATGCTATGTAATTCAGCCTATATATATGGCTGTTCCAAAACATAACGGGGAGACAACTTTGAGTGATTAAATATATTTTTCCTAGAGTTCAGTGATTGAATTTTAGTTTTGATTGCCTTGTGATTAGGTGATTGTCGTGATTATCCTGAGACGGGATCTTCACAAACCTCGGGTGCGACTCTCGAGTTCCCTACAATATTCTGAGATAGAGTATTGTATCTTCTTCTCATTCCTTTTCCTTATTAATTTTCGTGCTTGATCCATTGTTGATGTGCTTTAATCTAGATTCATGAACCGATTCATATCAAAACTTTTTGGATATAATTGTAGTAGAGTTACTCAAAACGGATGTTTACAACTTTGTATATTATGTTATAGTAGAGTTTACTCAAAACGGGGGTTTACAACTTTTTGAATATAATTGTATTAGTGTTTACTCAAAACTAGGGTTTACTACTTTTTGTATATAAAATTATAGTAGAGTTTACTCAAAATGGGGGTTTACAACTTTTTGTATATAATTGTAATAGAGTTTACTCAAAATGGGGGTTTACAACTTTTGAATATAATTGTATTAAAGTTTACTCAAAACGGGGGTTTACAACTTTTGGTATATAATTGTATTAGCGTTTACTCAAAATGGGGGTTTACAACTTTTTGCATATAATTGTATTTAAGTTTACTCAAAACGGGGGTTTGCAACTTTTTGTATATAAAATTATAGTAGATTATAGTCAAAATGGGGGTTTATAACTTTTTGAATATATTTGTATTTGCGTTTACTCAAAACGGGGGTTTAGAACTTTTTGGATATAATTGTAGTAGAGTTGACTCAAAACAGCGGTTTACAACTTTTTGTATTTAATTGTAGTCAGTTTACTCAAAACGGAGGTTTACAACTTTGTAAATGTGTTATAGTATAGTTTAGTCAAAACGGGGTTTACAACTTTTTGTATATAATTGTATATTAGTGTTTACTCAAAACGGGGGTTTAGACCTTTTTGGATATAATTGTAGTAGAGTTTACTCAAAATAGTGGTTTACAACTTTGTATATTATGTTATAGTAGAGTTTACTCAAAATAGGGGTTTACAACTTTTTGTATATAATTGTATTAGTGTTTACTCAAAACGTGGGTTTACAACTTTTTGTAAATAATTGTATTAGTGTTTACTCAAAACTAGGGTTTACAACTTTTTGTATATAAAATTATTGTAGAGTTTACTCAAAACGGGGGTTTACACCTTTTTGTATATAAAATTGTAGTGGAGTTTACTCAAAATGATGGTTTACAACTTTTTGTATATAATTGTATTAGAATTTAGTCAAAACAGGAGTTTACAACTTTTTGTATATAAAATTATAGTAAAGTTTACTCAAAACGGGGGGTTTGCAACTTTTTGTATATAATTGTATTATTGTTTACTCAAAACGGGGGTTTACAACTTTTTTGATATAATATTAGTGGAGTTTATTTAAAACGGGGGTTTACAACTTTTTGTATATAATTGAAGTAGAGTTTACTCAAAACGGTGGTTTAAATATTTATATATAATGTTATAGTAGAGTTTACTCAAAACGGGGGTTTACAACTTTTTATATATAATTGTATTAGATTTTATTTAAAACGGGGGTTTACAACTTTTTGTATAAAATTGTATTAGAATTTACTCAAAACGGGTGTTTACAACTTTTTGTATGTAAAATTATAGTTGAGTTACTCAAAATGGGGGTTTACAACTTTTTGTATATAATGGTATTAGTGTTTACTCAAAATGGGAGTTTGCAACTTTTTCTATATAAAATTATAGTAAACTTCACTCAAAACGGGGGTTTACAACTTTTTGGATATAATATTAGTAGAGTTTACTCAAAACGGTGGTTTACAATTTTTTATATATTATTATTTAGAGTTTACTCAAAACGGGGGTTTACAACTTTTTGTATATTAAATTATAGTAGAGTTTACTCAAAACGGGGGTTTACATTTTTTTGTATATAATTTTATTAGAGTTTACTCAAAAATGGGGGTTTACAACTTTTTGTATTTAATTGTAGTTTACTCAAAATAGGGGTTTGCAACATTTTGTATATAATTGTATTAGTGTTTTCTCAAAACGGGGGTTTACAACTTTCTGTATATAATTGTATTAGTGTTTATTCAAAATAGGGGTTTAAAACTTTTTGTACATAAAATTGTTGTAGAGTTTACTCAAAATGGTTGTTTACAACTTTTTGTATATAAAATTATAGTAGAGTTTACTCAAAACGGGGGTTTATAACTTTGTATATAATGTTATAGTGGAGCTAACTCAAAACGGGGGTCGACAAATTTTTTATATAATTGTATTTGTGTGTACTCAAGACGGGGGTTTACAACTTTTTGTATATAATTGTATTAGTATCAAAACGGGGGTTTACAACTTTTTGTATATAAAATTATAGTAGCGTTTACTCAAAACGGGGGTTTACCACTTTCTGTATATAATTGTATTAGAGTTTACTCAAAATGGGGGTTTACAAATTTTTGTATATAATTGTAGTAGAGTTAATTCAAAACGGTGGTTTACAACTTTGTATACAATGTTATAGTAGAGTTTACACAAAACGAGGGTTTACAACATTTTGTATATAATTGTATTAGTGTTTACTCAAAATGGGGGTTTACAAATTTTTGGATATCATTGTAGTCGAGTTTACTCAAAACGGAGGTTTACAACTTTGTATATAATGTTATAGTAGATTTTACTCAAAACGGGGGTTTACAACTTTTTGTATATAATTGCATTAGTGTTTACTCAAAACTGGGGTTTACAACTTTTTGTATATAAAATTATAGTAGAGTTTACTCAAAACGTGGGATTACAAATTTTTGTATATAATTGTATTAGTGTTTACTCAAAATGGGGTATTACAACTTTTTGTATAAAAAAGTATTGTAGAGTTTACTCAAAACGGTGGTTTACAACATTTTGTATATAATTGTATTAGCTTTCTCAAAATGGGGGTTTACAACTTTTTGTATATAAAATAATTGTAGTGTTTACTCAAAATGGGGGTTTACAACTTTATGTGTATAATTGTATTTGTGTTTATTCAAAATGGGGGTTTACAACTTTTTGGATATAATTGTAGTAGAGTTTACTCAAAACGGGGTTTTACAACTTTGTATATAATGTTATAGTAGATTTTACTCAAAATGCGGGTTTACAACTTTTTGTATATAATTGTAGTAGAGTTTATTCAAAACGGAGGTTTACAACTTTGTATATAGTGTTATAGTAGATTTTCTCAAAATAGGGGTTTACAACTTTTTGTATATAATTGTATTAGTGTTTACTTAAAATGGGGTTTTAGAACTTTTTGGATATAATTGTAGTAGAGTTTACTAAAAACAGAGGTTTACAACTTTGTATATAATGTTATAGTAGAGTTTACTCAAAATGGGGGTTTACAACTTTTTGCATATAATTGTATTAGTGTCTACTCAAAACGGGGGTTTACAACTTTCTGTATATAAAATTGTAGTAGAGTGTACTCAAAACGTGGGTTTATAACTTTTTTTATATAATTGTATTAGAGTTTACTAAAAATGGGGGTTTAAAACTTTTTGTATTTAATTGTAGTTTACTCAAAATAGGGGTTTACAACATTTTGTAAATAATTGTATTAGTGTTTTCTCAAAACGGGGGTTTACAACTTTCTGTGTATAATTGTATTAGTGTTTACTCAAAACAGGGTTTTAAAACTTTTTGTACATAAAATTGTTGTAGAGTTTACTCAAAATGGTGGTTTACAACTTTTTGTATATAAAATTATTGTAGAGTTTACTCAAAACGGGGGTTTACACCTTTTTGTATATAAAATTGTAGTGGAGTTTACTCAAAATGATGGTTTACAACTTTTTGTATATAATTGTATTAGAATTTAGTCAAAACAGGAGGTTACAACTTTTTGTATATAAAATTATAGTAAAGTTTACTCAAAACGGGGGGTTTGCAACTTTTTGTATATAATTGTATTATTGTTTACTCAAAACGGGGGTTTACAACTTTTTTGATATAATATTAGTGGAGTTTATTTAAAACGGGGGTTTACAACTTTTTGTATATAATTGAAGTAGAGTTTACTCAAAACGGTGGTTTAAATATTTATATATAATGTTATAGTAGAGTTTACACAAAACGGGGGTTTACAACTTTTTATATATAATTGTATTAGATTTTATTTAAAACGGGGGTTTACAACTTTTTGTATAAAATTGTATTAGAATTTACTCAAAACGGGTGTTTACAACTTTTTGTATGTAAAATTATAGTTGAGTTACTCAAAATGGGGGTTTACAACTTTTTGTATATAATGGTATTAGTGTTTACTCAAAATGGGAGTTTGCAACTTTTTCTATATAAAATTATAGTAAACTTCACTCAAAACGGGGGTTTACAACTTTTTGGATATAATATTAGTAGAGTTTACTCAAAACGGTGGTTTACAATTTTTTATATATTATTATTTAGAGTTTACTCAAAACGGGGGTTTACAACTTTTTGTATATTAAATTATAGTAGAGTTTACTCAAAACGGGGTTTACATTTTTTTGTATATAATTTTATTAGAGTTTACTCAAAAATGGGGTTTACAACTTTTTGTATTTAATTGTAGTTTACTCAAAATAGGGGTTTGCAACATTTTGTATATAATTGTATTAGTGTTTTCTCAAAACGGGGGTTTACAACTTTCTGTATATAATTGTATTAGTGTTTATTCAAAACAGGGGTTTAAAACTTTTTGTACATAAAATTGTTGTAGAGTTTACTCAAAATGGTTGTTTACAACTTTTTGTATATAAAATTATAGTAGAGTTTACTCAAAACGGGGGTTTATAACTTTGTATATAATGTTATAGTGGAGCTAACTCAAAACGGGGGTCGACAAATTTTTTATATAATTGTATTTGTGTGTACTCAAGACGGGGGTTTACAACTTTTTGTATATAATTGTATTAGTATCAAAACGGGGGTTTACAACTTTTTGTATATAAAATTATAGTAGCGTTTACTCAAACGGGGGTTTACCACTTTCTGTATATAATTGTATTAGAGTTTACTCAAAATGGGGGTTTACAAATTTTTGTATATAATTGTAGTAGAGTTAATTCAAAACGGTGGTTTACAACTTTGTATACAATGTTATAGTAGAGTTTACACAAAACGAGGGTTTACAACATTTTGTATATAATTGTATTAGTGTTTACTCAAAATGGGGGTTTACAACTTTTTGTATATAAAATAATTGTAGTGTTTACTCAAAATGGGGGTTTACAACTTTATGTGTATAATTGTATTTGTGTTTATTCAAAATGGGGGTTTACAACTTTTTGGATATAATTGTAGTAGAGTTTACTCAAAACGGGGTTTTACAACTTTGTATATAATGTTATAGTAGATTTTACTCAAAATGCGGGTTTACAACTTTTTGTAAATAATTGTAGTAGAGTTTATTCAAAACGGAGGTTTACAACTTTGTATATAGTGTTATAGTAGATTTTCTCAAAATAGGGGTTTACAACTTTTTGTATATAATTGTATTAGTGTTTACTTAAAATGGGGTTTTAGAACTTTTTGGATATAATTGTAGTAGAGTATACTAAAAATAGAGGTTTACAACTTTATATATAATGTTATAGTAGAGTTTACTCAAAATGGGGGTTTACAACTTTTTGCATATAATTGTATTAGTGTCTACTCAAAACGGGGGTTTACAACTTTCTGTATATAAAATTATAGTAGAGTGTACTCAAAACGTGGGTTTATAACTTTTTATTTATAATTGTATTAGAGTTTACTAAAAATGGGGGTTTACAACTTTTTGTATTTAATTGTAGTTTACTCAAAATAGGGGTTTACAACATTTTGTATATAATTGTATTAGTGTTTTCTCAAAGCAGGGGTTTACAACTTTCTGTATATAATTGTATTAGTGTTTACTCAAAACAGGGGTTTAAAACTTTTTGTACATAAAATTGTTGTAGAGTTTACTCAAAATGGTTGTTTACAACTTTTTGTATATAAAATTATAGTAGAGTTTACTCAAAACGGGGGTTTATAACTTTGTATATAATGTTATAGTGGAGCTAACTCAAAACGGGGGTTGACAAATTTTTTATATAATTGTATTTGTGTTTACTCAAGACGGGGGTTTACAACTTTTTGTATATAATTGTATTAGTGTTTACTCAAAACGGGGGTTTACAACTTTTTGTACATAAAATTATAGTAGCGTTTACTTAAAACGGGGGTTTACCACTTTTTGTATATAATTGTATTAGAGTTTACTCAAAATGGGGGTTTACAAATTTTTGTATATAATTGTAGTAGAGTTAATTCAAAACGGTGGTTTACAACTTTGTATACAATGTTATAGTAGAGTTTACACAAAACGGAGGTTTACAACATTTTGTATATAATTGTATTAGTGTTTACTCAAAATGGGGGTTTACAACTTTTTGGATATAATTGTAGTCGAGTTTACTCAAAACGGAGGTTTACAACTTTGTATATAATGTTATAGTAGAGTTTACTCAAAATGCGGTTTTACAACTTTTTGTATATAATTGTATTAGTGTTTACTCAAAATAGGGGTTTACAACTTTTTGTATATAATTGTATTAGTGTTTACTCAAAACGTGGGTTTACAACTTTTTGGATATAATTGCAGTGGAGTTTACTCAATATGGGGGTTTACAACTTTTTGTATATAATTGTAGTAGAGTTTACTCAAAACGGAGGTTTACAACTTCGTATATAGTGTTATAGTAGAGGTTCTCAAAATTGTGGTTTACAACGTTTTGTGTATAATTTTATTAGTGTTTACTCAAAATGGGGGTTTAGAACTTTTTGGATATAATTGTAGTAGAGTTTAATCAAAACATAGGTTTACAACATTGTACATAATGTATTAGTAGAGTTTACTCAAAATTGGGGTTTACAACTTTTTGTATATAATTGTATTAGTGTTTACTCAAAATGGGGGTTTACAACTTTTTGAATATAAAATTATAGTAGAGTTTACTCAAAACGGGGGTTTACAACTTTTTGAATATGATAGTAGTAGAATTTACTCAAAACGGGGGTTCACAAATTTTTATATATAAAATTATAGTAGAGTTTACTCAAAACGGGGATTACAAGTTTTTGCATATAATTGTGTTAGTGTCTACTCAAAACGGGGGTTTACATCTTTTTGTATATAAAATTATAGTAGAGTGTACTCAAAACGTGGGTTTACAACTTTTTGTATATAATTGTATTAGAGTTTACAAAAAATGGGGGTTTACAACTTTTTGTATATAATTGTAGTCGAGTATACTCAAAACAGAGGTTCACAACATTTTGTATATAATTGTAGTAAAGTTTACTCAAAATAGGGGTTTACAACATTTTGTATTTAATTGTATTAGTTTTTTCACAAAACGGGGGTTTACAACTTTATGTATATAATTGTATTAGTGTCTACTCAAAACGGGGGTTTACTGCATTTTGTATATAAAATTATAGTAGAGTGTACTCAAAATGTGGGTTTACAACTTTTTGTATATAATTGTATTAGAGTTTACAAAAAATGGGGGTTTACAACTTTTTGTATATAATTGTAGTCGAGTATACTCAAAGCAGAGGTTCACAACATTTTGTATATAATTGTGGTAAAGTTTACTCAAAATAGGGGTTTACAACATTTTGTATATAATTGTATTAGCTTTTTCACAAAACGGGTGTTTACAACTTTCTGTATATAATTGTATTAGTGTTTACTCAAAACGGAGGTTTAAAACTTTTTGGATATAATTGTAGTAGAGTTTACTCAAAACAGAGGTTTACCACCTTGTATATAATGTTATAGTAGGGATTACTCAAAACGGGGGTTTACAACTTTTTCTATATAATTGTATTAGTGTTTACACAAAACGGGGGTTTACAACTTTTTGTATGTAATTGTATTAGTGTTTACTCAAAACAGGGGTTTACAACTTTTTGGAAATAATTGTAGTAGAGTTTACTCAAAACGGGGGTTTACAACTCTTTGTATATAATTGTAGTAGAGTTTATTCAAAACGGAGGTTTACAACTTTGTATATAGTGTTATAGTAGATTTTCTCAAAATTGGGGTTTACAACTTTTTGTATATAATTGTATTAGTGTTTACTTAAAATGGGGTTTTAGAACTTTTTGGATATAATTGTATTTACTAAAAACAGAGGTTTACAACTTTGTATATAATGTTATAGTAGAGTTTACTCAAAATGGGGGTTTACAACTTTTTGCATATAATTGTATTAGTGTCTACTCAAAATGGGGGTTTACAACTTTCTGTATATAAAATTATAGTAGAGTGTACTCAAAACGTGGGTTTATAACTTTTTGTATATAATTGTATTAGAGTTTACTAAAAATAGGGGTTTAAAACTTTTTGTATTTAATTGTAGTTTACTCAAAATAGGGGTTTACAACATTTTGTATATAATTGTATTAGTGTTTTCTCAAAACGGGGGTTTACAACTTTCTGTATATAATTGTATTAGTGTTTACTCAAAACAGGGTTTTAAAACTAAATTGTTGTAGAGTTTACTCAAAATGGTGGTTTACAACTTTTTGTATATAAAATTATAGTAGAGTTTACTCAAAACGGGGGTTTACACCTTTTTGTATATAAAATTGTAGTGGAGTTTACTCAAAATGATGGTTTACAACTTTTTGTATATAATTGTATTAGAATTTAGTCAAAACCGGAGTTTACAACTTTTTGTATATAAAATTATAGTAAATTTGACTCAAAATGGGGGGTTTGCAACTTTTTGTATATAATTGTATTATTGTTTACTCAAAACGGGGGTTTACAACTTTTTCGATATAATATTAGTGGAGTTTATTTAAAACGGGGGTTTACAACTTTTTGTATATAATTGAAGTAGAGTTTACTTAAAACGGTGGTTTAAATATTTATATATAATGTTATAGTAGAGTTTACTCAAAACGGGGGTTTACAACTTTTTGTATATAATTGTATTAGATTTTATTTAAAACGGGGGTTTACAACTTTTTGTATAAAATTGTATTAGAATTTACTCAAAACGGGTGTTTACAACTTTTTGTATGTAAAATTATAGTTGAGTTACTCAAAATGGGGGTTTACAACTTTTTGTATATAATGGTATTAGTGTTTACTCAAAATGGGAGTTTGCAACTTTTTGTATATAAAATTATAGTAAACTTCACTCAAAACGGGGGTTTACAACTTTTTGGATATAATTGTAGTAGAGTTTACTCAAAACGGTGGTTTACAATTTTTTATATATTATTATTTAGAGTTTACTCACAACGGCGGTTTACAACTTTTTGTATATTAAATTATAGTAGAGTTTACTCAAAACGGGGGTTTACAACTTTTTGTATATAATGGTATTAGTGTTTACTCAAAATGGGAGTTTGCAACTTTTTGTATATAAAATTATAGTAAACTTCACTCAAAACGGGGGTTTACAACTTTTTGGATATAATTGTAGTAGAGTTTACTCAAAACAGTGGTTTACAATTTTTTATATATTATTATTTAGAGTTTACTCAAAACGGGGGTTTACAACTTTTTGTATATTAAATTATAGTAGAGTTTACTCAAAACGGGGGTTTACATCTTTTTGTATATATTTTTATTAGAGTTTACACAAAAATAGGGGTTTACAACTTTTTGTATATAATCGTAATAGAGTTTACTCAATACGGGGGTTTACAACAATTTGTTTATAATTGTAGTAAAGTTTACTCAAAATATGGGTTTACAAAATTGTATTAGTGTTTTCTCAAAATGGGTGTTTACTACTTTCTATATATAATTGTATTAGTGTTTACTCAAAATAGGGGTTTGCAACTTTTTGTATATAAATTATAGTAGAGTTTACTCAAAATGAGGGTTTTCAACTTTTTATATATAATTGTAGTAGAGTTAACTCAAAACGGTGGTTTACAACTTTTTGTATGTAAAATTGTTGTAGTGTTTACTCAAAATGGTGGTTTACAACTTTTTGTATATAAAATTATAGTAGAGTTTACTAAAAACGGTGGTTTACAACTTTTTATATATAATTGTTTAAAGTTTACTCAAAACGGGGGTTTACAACTTTTTGTATATAAAATTATAGTAGAGTTTACTCAAAATGGGGGTTTAGAACTGTTTGTATATAATTGTATTAGAGTTTACTCAAAATATGGGTTTACAAAATTGTATTAGTGTTTTCTCAAAACGGGGGTTTACAACTTTCTGTATATAATTATATTAGTGTTTACTCAAAACGGGGGTTTAAAACTTTTTGTATATAAAATTGTTGTAGAGTTTACTCAAAATGGTGGTTTACAAATTTTTCTATATATAAAATTATATTAGAGTTTAATCAAAACAGGGGTTTACAACTTTTTGTATATAAAATTGTAGTGGAGTTTACTCAAAATGGTGGTTTACAACTTTTTGTATATAAAATTATAGTAGAGTTTACTCAAAACAGGGGATTACAACTTTTTGCATATAATTGTATTAGTGTCTACTCAAAACGGGGGTTTACCACTTTTTGTATATAAAATTATAGTAGAGTGTACTCAAAACGAGGGTTTACAACTTTCTGTATATAATTGTATTAGTGTTTACTCAAAATGGGGGTTTACAACTTTTTGTATATAAAATTATAGTAGAGTTTACTCAAAACGGGGGTTTACAACTTCTTGTATATAATTGTATTAAAGTTTACTCAAAATGAGGGTTTACAACTTTTTGTATATAATTGTAGTAGAGTTAACTCAAAACGGTGGTTTACATCTTTGTATATAATGTTATAGTAGAGTTTACACAAAACGGGGGATTTACAACTTTTTGGATATAATTGTAGTAGAGTTTACTCAAAACGGAGGTTGACAACTTTGTATATAATGTTATAGTAGAGTTTACTCAAAACGGGGGTTTACAACTTTTTGTATATGATTGTAGTAGAATTTCCTCAAAACGGGGTTTACAACTTTTTGTATATTAAATTATAGTAGAGTTTACTCAAAACGGATGTTTGTAACTTTTTGTATATAATTGTATTAGTGTTTACTCAAAATGGGGGTTACAACTTTTTGTACATAAATTTATAGTAGAGTTTACTCAAAACGGGGGTTTAAAACTTTTTGTATATAATTGTATTAGAGTTTACACAAAATCGGGGTTTACAACTTTTTGTATATAATTGTTGTAGAGTTTACTCAAACGGGGCTTTAAAACATATTGTATATAATTGTACTACAATTTACTCAAAATAGGGGTTTACAACTTTTTGTATTTAATTGTATTAGTGTTTTCGCAAAAAGAGGGTTTAAAACTTTTTGTATATAAAATTATAGTAGAGTTTACTCAAAACGGTGGTTTACAACTTTTTGTATTTAAAATTATAGTAGAGTTTACTCAAAATGGGGGTTGACAACTTTTTGTATATAATTGTATTAGTGTTTACTCAAAACAGCGGTTTACAACTTTTTGTATATAAAATTATAGTAGATCTTACTCAAAACGGGGGTTTACAACTTATTGAATATGAATGTAGTAGAATTTCCTCAAAACAGGGTTTACAACTTTTTGTATATAAAATTATTGTAGAGTTTACTCAAAACGGGTGTTTGTAACTTTTTGTATATAATTGTATTAGTGTTTACTCAAAATGGGGGTTTACAACTGATTGTATATAAAATTATAGTAGAGTTCACTCAAAACGGGGGTTTACAACTTTTTGTATATAATTGTATTAGAGTTTACACAAAATGGGGGTTTACAACTTTTTGTATATAATTGTAGCAGAGTTTACTCAAAATGGGACTTAAAAACATATTGTATATAATTGTAGTACAATTTACTCAAAATAGGGGTTTACAACTTTTTGTATATAATTATATTAGTGTTTTCTCAAAACGGGGGTTTAAAACTTTTGGTATATAAAATTATAGTAGAGTTTACTCAAAACGGTGGTTTACAACTTTTTGTATATAAAATTATAGTAGAGTTTACTCAAAATGGGGGTTGACAACTTTTTGTATATAATTGTATTAGTGTTTACTCAAAACAGTGGTTTACAACTTTTTGTATATAAAATTATAGTAGAGTTTACTCAAAACGGGGGTTTACAACTTATTGAATATGATTGTAGTAGAATTTCCTCAAAACAAGGTTTACAACTTTTTGTATATAATATTATAGTAGAGTTTACTCAAAATGGTTGTTTGTAACTTTTTGTATATAATTGTATTAGTTTTTACTCAAAATGGGGGCTTACAACTTTTTGTATATAAAATTATAGTAAAGTTTACTCAAAACGGGGGTTTACAACTTTTTGCATATAATTGTATTAGAGTTTACACAAAATGGGGGTTTACAACTTTTTGTATATAATTGTAGTTGAGTTTACTCAAAACGGGGCTTTATAACATATTGTATATAATTGTAGTACAATTTACTCAAAATAGGGGTTTACAACTTTTTGTATATAATTGTATTAGTGTTTTCACAAAATGGGGCTTTAAAACTTTTTGTATATAAAATTATAGTAGAGTTTACTCAAAACGGTGGTTTAAAACTTTTTGTATTTAAAATTATAGTAGAGTTTACTCAAAATGGGGGTTGACAACTTTTTGTATATAATTGTTTTAATGTTTACTCAAAAAAGCGGTTTACAACTCTTTGTATATAAAATTATTGTAGAGTTTACTCAAAACGGGGGTTTACAACTTTTTGAATATGATTGTAGTAGAATTTCCTCAAAACAGGGTTTACAACTTTTTGTATATAATTATATTAGAATTTACTCAAAACGGGGGTTTACAACTTTTTGTTTATAAAATTATAGTAGAGTTTACTCAAAATGGGGGTTTGCAACTTTTTGTATATAATTGTATTATTGTTTACTCAAAATGGGGGTTTGCAACTTTTTGGATATAATTGTAGTGGATTTTACTTAAAATGGGGGTTTAAAACTTTTTGTACATAATTGAAGTAGAGTTTACTCAAAACGGAGGTTTAAATATTTATATATAATGTTATAGTAGAGTTTACGCAAAATGGGGGTTTACAACTCTTTGTATATAATTGTATTAAATTTTATTTAAAACGGGGGTTTAAAACTTTTTGTATACAATTGTATTTGAATTTACTCAAAATAAGGGTTTACAACTTTTTGTATGTAAAATTATAGTTGAGTTTACTGAAAATGGGGGTTTACAACTTTTTGTATATAAAATTATAGTAGAGGTTACTCAAAATGAGGGTTTACAACTTTTTGTATATAATTCTAGTAGAGTTAACTCAAACCGGTGGTTTACAACTTTGTATATAATGTTATAGTAGAGTTTTCACAAAACGGGGGTTTAAACCTTTTTGTTTATAATTGTATTAGTGTTTACACAAAACGGGGGTTTACAACTTTTTGGATATAATTGTAGTAGAGTTACTCAAAACGGAGGTTTACAACTTTGTATATAATGTTATAGTAGAGTTTACTAAAAACGGGGATTTACAACTTTTTGTATATAATTTGTATTAGTGTTTACTCAAAATAGGTGTTTACAACTTTTTGTATATAAAATTATAGTAGAGTTTACTCAAAACAGGGGTTTACAACTTTTTGAATATGATTGTAGTAGAATTTCCTCAAAACGGGGTTTACAACTTTTTGTATATAAAATTATAGTAGAGTTTACTCAAAACGGGTGTTTGTAACTTTTTGTATAAAATTGTATTAGTGTTTACTCAAAATGGGGGTTTACAACTTTTTGTATATAAAATTATAGTAGAGTTTACTCAAAACGGGGGTTTACAACTTTTTGTATATAATTGTATTAGAGTTTACTCAAAATGGGGATTTTCAACTTTTTGTATATAAAATTACTATAGAGTTTACTTAAAACAGGGGTTTACAACTTTTTGTACATAATTGTATTAGTGTTTACTCAAAACGGGGGTTTAAAACTTTTTGTTTATAAAATTGTTGTAGAGTTTACTCAAAATGGTGGTTTACAACTTTTTGTATATAAAATTATAGTAGAGGTTACTCAAAACGGTGGTTTACAACTTTTTATATATAATTGTTTAGAGTTTACTCAAAACGGGGGTTTACAACTATTTGTATATAATATTATAGTAGAGTTTACTCAAAATGGGGGTTTACAACTTTTTGTATATAATTGTATTAGAGTTTATTCAAAATATGGGTTTTCAAAATTGTATTAGTGTTTTCTCAAAACGGGGGTTTACAACTTTCTTATATAATTGTATTAATGTTTACTCAAAACGGGGGTTTAAAACTTTTTGTATATAAAATTGTTGTAGACTTTACTCAAAATGGTGGTTTACAACTTTTTGTATATAAAATTATAGTAGAGTTTACTCAAAATGGTGGTTTACAACTTTTTGTATATAAAATTATAGTAGAGTTTACTCAAAACGGGGGATTACAACTTTTTGCATATAATTGTGTTAGTGTCTACTCAAGATGGGGGTTTACAACTTTTTGTATATAAAATTATAGTAGAGTGTACTCAAAACGAGGGTTTACAACTTTTTGTATATAATTGTATTAGAGTTTACAAAAAATGGGGGTTTACAACTTTTTGTATATAATTGTAGTAGAGTTTAATCAAAACAGGGGTTCATAACATTTTGTATATAATTGTAGTAAAGTTTACTCAAAATAAGGGTTTACAACATTTTGTATATAATTGTATTAGTGTTTTCTCAAAACGGGGGTTTACAACTTTCTGTATATAATTGTACTAGTGTTTACTCAAAATGGTGGTTTAAAACTTTTTGGATATAATTGTAGTAGAATTTACTCAAAACGGAGGTTTACAACCTTGTATATAATGTTATAGTAGAGTTTACTCAAAACGGGGGGTTACAACTTTTTGTATATAATTGTATTAGTGTTTACACAAAATGGGGGTTTACAACTTTTGTATATAATTGTATTAGTGTTTACTCAAAACGGGGTTTACAACTTTTTGGATATAGTTTTAGTAGAGTTTACTCAAAACGAGAGGTTTACAACTTTTTGTATATAATTGTAGTTGAGTTTACTCAAAACGGAGGTTTACAACTTTGTATATTGTGTTATAGTAGAGTTTCTCAAAATGGGGGGTTTACAACTTTTTGTATATAATTGTATTAGTGTTTACTCAAAATGGGGGTTTAGAACTTTTTGGATATAATTGTAGTAGAGTTTACTCAAAACAGAGCTTTACAACTTTGTATATAATGTTATAGTAGAGTATACTCAAAATGGGGGTTTACAACTTTTTGTATATAATTGTATTAGAGTTTACTCAAAATGAGGGTTTACATCTTTTTGTATATAATTGTAGTAGAGTTAACTCAAAACGGTGGTTTACATCTTTGTATATAATGTTATAGTAGAGTTAACTCAAAACGGTGGTTGTCATTGATTTTAATGTTACAGATGATATTGCTGATGCAACTGTGTATGAAGAAGTCATTGATGTTGAGGTATTTCTGAAGGTGGAGGCATTAGTTGATATCCCTGAAGTGCATGACACTGGGATCTTTGATACACCCAATCCAGCCCCTATTCGTCCTATGGTTGATATTGACGTTGTTGAGGGTAGTGGAATATTGAAGCACGAGTTTGTTGACCTATATGTGGAGCAGGTTGATGCCTATCATGATTTACATTTCTATATTGCCTCACAAGACGTCATTCCTATTTCTCTCAGGCCACATGCATTTTCTCATGTTTCTTTGGTGAAGAATGGTGTGACCCATTACTATGTTATTGATACGAAGTTGTTTATTCGCGTTAATTTTGACCCCGGCATATTTTTGGGGTTTATTGTGGAGTATCATGGTGTGAGGCTTGATGGGGCGGACTTTATGACATCATGTTGATTCGAGGACGAATCTTTTCCAGTCGGGAGGGAATGATATGAACCAGAATGATGATCCACTTGATCTTGGAGATGTTTGGGGGCCCACTTTTGTAGTATTTTTAGGAAAGACTTTTCATATTTTGGTTCATGAATTCTAGTCATTAATTATGCATAAGTCTTTTCATATTTTGGTTCATGAATTCTAGTCCGGACCATATTCTTCTCCAATTTGAGTTTTACTAACATCTCGAATAAATTCAAGAACATATTCGAAGAAATTTTGACTCACCGCTATTCGAAATCTTAGTGAAACGCTGGATTTCTTATCTCATGTCCCCCTTTCGTGAAAAAATACCAATTGAAGTGGAGGGTTTCTTCAAACAACAAGGGGCTGGGTCAACTACTCAATCAAATGATATTGAGCATGATCGCCCCCGGAAGAGTGAACCTCTGTCGAGCATTAAATCCTTAGGAGTGAAGCTCCAGGTACACTTCTTTTCTTTGAGTCCCCTGTCCTTAATAGAACCGATCTGATTTTCTGAACAATTGGAATTTCGTACTTCTGTCGGATTCTCCCTATCTCCTGATCGAGCTTGTGTAGGTAGATGTTGCCTGGTAGGGCCAAGAGTAATACACTGTGTGGGACGGAATAAGGCCCCTTCTCACCTCATACGAGTCGTCCGGCGTAAAAGACTTTCTGAATGGAGTAAAAGAACTTGGGATCGTCGATCTCTTCCTTAAAGATTGACATGAGTCGATGTCGGTCGATGGTGTGAAAACACTTCCTGATGTCGAATTCCAAAAACCAGTGAGAGGTTCCCCACTCTTCTTTGATTTGTCTTAGGACCGAGTGGCAGCCTCGACCCGAGCGGAAGTGCGATGTGTCTGGAAACTCGGGATCGTAAATGGATTCGAGTACTTTTCTGATCGCCTCCAATACTCAGCGGCTTGATCGAACCAAGCTTCCGCGATTTCCGAATCTCCCTGTCGAACGGCCTGTTCTCCACGGTCAGAATAGGTAAGTCAATTCCTTCCTTTAGAACCGTACTTGAGAGTTTCCTGGCTCATACTAGAATTGAAACTTTAGAAAAAGAACTTACTTTTTTCTTTTTTTCTTTCGAATTAAAACAAAGTATGTTTTTGCGGTTTGTTTGTTAGTTTTGGAACACAACATAGAAGACAAAACTTGGAGTGAAATTTTATATACTATGAATTTTCAGTGATTGAAAATTTGAGTGAGTTTTACATTTACCTTGCTGATTAGGTAGTGTTTAACTTGGAGAATCTATCAAAGGTTTGAGCAATCTTTGTTGTGACGTTCTCAAACTTGGGATTTCTAAGGTGCTAATTCCTTAGGAAGAACAAGCTTTGCTCATTTGTTCTTGTGTTCTTCATTGATGCCTTCAATCTAGATCCGAAATCCATATCATAGAGTTTTCTCAAAACGGGGGTTTACAACTTCTTGGATATAATTGTAGTAGAGTTTACTCAAAACGGGGGTTTACAATTTTTTGTATATAATTGTAGTAGAGTTTACTCAAAACGGAGGTTTACAACTTTGTATATTGTGCCTGTTTAGCAGAAAGGCGGATATTCCTTGCTCATTATCAGACACTCACTTATTCACAAACTTCGTGTGTGGCTAATAGTTTTCATTTCCCATCTCATGGAAAACCCTTTTCGCTCCGCTTAGCCTTATCCCCCTATAGGGGTATTTTAGTGATAGGTTCTATAGGAAGTGGACGATCCTATTTGGTCAAATACCTAGCGGCAAACTCCTATGTTCCTTTCATTATGGTATTTCTGAACAAGTTCCTGGATAACAAGCCTAAATGGGGGTTTACAATTTGTTGCAATTATAGTAGAGTTTCTCAAAATGGGG
Source organism: Gentiana dahurica var. dahurica (assembly GCA_024500145.1). NCBI lineage: Eukaryota > Viridiplantae > Streptophyta > Magnoliopsida > Gentianales > Gentianaceae > Gentiana > Gentiana dahurica. The sequence goes on from CM044907.1 coordinate 48,562,761, forward strand.
GTTTACAATTTTTTGCATATAATTTGTATTAGTGTTTACTCAAAATGGGGGTTTAGAACTTTTTGGATATAATTTTAGTAGAGTTTACTCAAAAGAGAGGTTTACAACTTTGTATATAATGTTATAGTAGAGTTTACTCAAATGGGGGTTTACAACTTTTTGTATATAATTGTAATAGTGTTTACTCAAAATGGGGGTTTACACCTTCTGTAAATAAAATTATAGTAGAGTTTACTCAAAATGGGGGTTTATAACTTTTTGAATATGATAGTAGTAGAATTTACACAAAACGGGGATTCACAACTTTTTGTATATAAAATTATAGTAGTGTTTACTCAAAACGGGGGATTACAACTTTTTGCATATAATTGTATTAATGTCTACTCAAAACTAGGGTTTACAACTTTTTGTATATAAAATTATAGTAGAGTGTACTCAAAACGTGGGTTTATAACTTTTTGTATATAATTGTATTAGAGTTTATTAAAAATTGGGGTTTACAACTTTTTGTATTTAATTGTAGTAGAGTTTACTCAAAACAGGGGTTCACAACATTTTGTATATAATTGTAGTAAAGTTTACTCAAAATAGGGGTTTACACCATTTGTATATAATTGTATTAGTGTTTTCTCAAAACGGGGGGTTTACAACTTTTTATATATAATTGTATTAGTGTTTACTCAAAACGGGGGTTTACAACTTTTTGCATATAATTGTATTAGTGTTTACTTAAAACGGGGGTTTAAAACTTTTTGTTTATAAAATTGTTGTAAAGTTTAATCAAAATGGTGGTTTACAACTTTTTGTATATAAAATTATAGTAGAGTTTACTCAAAACGGGGTTTTACAACTTTTTATATATAAAATTGTAGTTGAGTTTAATCAAAATGATGGTTTACAACTTATTGTATATAATTGTATTAGAGTTTACTCAAAATGGGGGTTTATAACTTTTTGTATAGAAAATTATAGTAGAGTTTACTCAAAACGGGGGGTTTGCAACTTTTTGTATATAATTGTATTATTGTTTACTCAAAATGGGGGTTTACAACTTTTTGGATATAATTGTATTAGATTTTAATTAAAACGGGGGTTTACAACTTTTTTTTATATAATTGAAGTAGAGTTTACTCAATACGGAGGTTTACATCTTTATATATAATGTAATAGTAGAGTTTACTCAAAACGAGGGTTTACAACTTTTTGAATATAATTGTGTTAGTGTTTACTCAAAATGGGGGTTTACAACTTTTTGTATATAATTGTATTAGATTTTAATTAAAATGGGGGTTTACAACTTTTTGTATATAATTGTATTAGAATTTACTCAAAACGGGGGTTTATAACTTTTTGTATGTAAAATTATAGTTGAGTTTACTCAAAATGGGGGTTTGCAACTTTTTGTATATAATGGTATTAGTGTTTACTCAAAACGGGAGTTTGCAACTTTTTTTATATAAAATTATAGTAAACTGCACTCAAAACGGGGGTTTACAACTTTCTGGATATAATTGTAGTAGAGTTTACTCAAAACGGTGGTTTACAACTTTTTACATATAATTGTTTATAGTTTACTCAAAACGGGTGTTTACAACTATTTGTATATAAAATTATAGTAGAGTTTACTCAAAATGGGGGTTTACAACTTTTTGTATATAATTGTATTAGAGTTTACTCAAAAATAGGGGTTTACAACTTTTTGTATATAATCGTAATAGAGTTTACTCAATACGGGGGTTGACAACATTTTGTATATAATTGTAGTAAAGTTTACTCAAAATAGGGGTTTACAAAATTGTATTAGTGTTTTCTCAAAACGGGGGTTACAACTTTCTGTATATAATTGTATCAGTGTTTACTCAAAATGAGGGTTCACAACTTTTTGTTTATAAAATTATAGTAGAGTTTACTCAAAACGGGGGTTTACAACTCTTTGTATTTAATTGTATTAGAGTTTACTCAAAATGAGGGTTTATAACTTTTTGTATATAATTGTAGTATAGTTAACTCAAAACCGTGGTTTACAACTTTGTATATTATGTTATAGTAGAGTTTACACAAAACGGGGGTCTACAACTTTTTGTATATAATTATATTAGAGTTTACACAAAACGGGGGTTTACAACTTTTTGGATATAATTGTAGTAGAGTTTACTCAAAACGGAGGTTTACAACTTTGTGTATAATGTTATAGAAGAGTTTACTCAAAACGGGGGTTTACAACTTTTTTTATATAATTGAAGTAGAGTTTACTCAAAACGGAGGTTTACATCTTTATATATAATGTTATAGTAACTTTTTGAATATAATTGTATTAATGTTTACTCAAAACGGGGGTTTACAACTTTTTGAATATAATTTTATTAGTGTTTACTCAAAATTGAGGTTTACAACTTTTTTGTATATAATTGTATTAGATTTTAATTAAAACGGGGGTTTACAACTTTTTGCATATAATTGTATTAGACTTTACTCAAAACGGAGGTTTATAACTTTTTGTATATAAAATTATAGTTGAGTTTACTCAAATGGGGGTTTACAACTTTTTGTATATCAGTGTTTACTCAAAATGGGAGTTTGCAACTTTTTCTATATAAAATTATAGTAAACTCCACTCAAAACGGGGGTTTACAACTTTCTGGATATAATTGTAGTAGAGTTTACTCAAAATGGTGGTTTACAACTTTTTATATATAATTGTTTAGAGTTTACTCAAAACGGGGGTTTACAACTTTTTGTATATAAAATTATAGTAGAGTTTACTCAAAACGGGGGTTTACAACTTTTTGTATATAATTGTATTAGAGTTTACAACTTTTTGTATATAATCGTAATAGAGTTTACTCAATACGGGGGTTTACAACATTTTGTATAAAATTGTGGTAAATTTTACTCAAAATAGGGATTTACAAAATTGTATTAGTGTTTTCTCAAAACGGGGGTTTACAACTTTCTGTATATAATTGTATTATTGTTTACTCAAAATGGGAGTTTACAACTTTTTGTATATAAAATTATAGTAGAGTTTACTCAAAACGGGGGTTTACAACTTTTTGGATATAATTGTAGTAGAGTTTACTCAAAACGGGGGTTTACAACTTTTTTATATAATTGAAGTAGAGTTTAGTCAAAATGGAGGTTCACATCTTTATATATAATGTTATAGTAGAGTTTACTCAAAACGGGGGTTTACAAATTTTTGAATATAATTGTATTTGTGTTTACTCAAAATAGGGGTTTACAACTTTTTGTATATAATTGTATTAGAATTTACTCAAAACGGGGGTTTTAACCTTTTTGTATGTAAAATTATAGTTGAGTTTACTCAAAATGGAGGTTTACAACTTTTTGTATATAATGGTATTAGTGTTTACTCAAAACGGGAGTTTGCAACTTTTTGTATATAAAATTATAGTAAACTTGATATGAATCAAGATACAGTATTTTGAGTATTATTATTATATATTTTACTAGTAGGAAACCCGTGCGATGCACGGAAAACATAAAATTTAAAAATGTGTAGTAAGAACCAAAAGTCAACTTAATTACATAGGAAACATAAAGTAATAGGAGTACAGAAAAAAGATGGTTATATATTACCAGATAAAATATATAACCAAAATGAAGACCCACATGCAGCGATATTGAACATAATTTGATTCAAGATCTAGATGAATTTAATACAATAGCCCAAAATCTCACCTAAGCACAGCTCGACTATCTAAGCACGATATTGAATTAAAAACACAGCTGCATGTATGAATAAAAACCAATGAACGTAGCTAAATCCAAAAACTTAGTGTAAGTGCAATGGTTGCATGAGAAGCCTACAGAAAAGCATGCAAATCAGGAATCAGACATAGTTTATGTACACTCTTCAAGCATAGCAAATAATAAGAGTTTATTGTGAATTTGATGAACCATTAGTGACCTGAAAATGCAATTTCACACCTATCACTTACCTTACCAAAATCACCCAGTTGCACATTATCTTTTTACTCACCTTACCCTACCCTACTATCCCAACCTACCCTATCATTCATTTACCCAACCTATGTCACCCTACCCAACCATACCTTGCTCTACCACCATACCCCACCCTACTTAAACACTCACATTACCCCACCCCACCATACCATCCCACATCTCACCTCGTCCTACACTACCACTCCTCACACCATACCCTACCACAATCACACCATTGCTGCTCTAAACGGGAAGAATCAGATTATGAAATGAAATGAGAAATATCTTGAAACTAACTGTACTATTATGATAACATATATGAAAAGAATCAAATTACGAAATGAGAAATGCTATTATCACAACGGTTTTGTCAGAACAGGAAGGGCGGTTGCACCTTTTAGCATTATGGGGCAGGCCGACCTATTGTAGCAAAAACACTCCAAAATCGAACCTAGAGCCCGAACCTAGGAAACAAAATCTAGGCTCAAGTCCTTGATCTTCTTTTCACTCAGAAATTTGAAGAGAATTTGTCCTACTAATAAGAAAGACAAAGAATCACTTTTTGAAGATTAAAAGACAGTATAATAGTTCATTTTCAAGAAAAAGACAATAAAACAGAAAGCCCTTTGAAGATATCTTTCCAATTCTTCGATTGAAAAGATTACCGCCTCGCAGCAATTCTGAGTAGAGGTGAAATAATTCCATGTATTTCTTGCAAGGATTGCTGTATTCGTGTCTCTTCCTCGACGTCTCTCTTGAGATTTCTAACATAGCCTAGTAATTCGTCTGATGATCCGATATCTTCTCCTCGAATGTCAATCACCTTCTTTGTGAACCTCATCATAAACGGTGCATACCGTGGCACGGTTGAATACCTCTGCAAGAAAGTCAACATTAGTCCAAGTTCATCACGGTCCAGATTCGTTATGCAAGTTATCAACTTCTTCCTAGCTACTAATTCTTCCATTACAGCTATCTCGTGTTCGGGATTCTTCCCGTTTAGAGCAGCAATTAGTGCTAATTTATGACTAAACTTGTTTAACAGCTTGCCATGCTCTGCTAACTTCACTTTCTTTGGCCTTGTTATTAAGTGATCACTCTCTGAAGGTTTCTCATTTTGTCCTCTATGAAAGTACCTGAACTATGATGGCCTCAAAACTTGCATCTGCCTTGCATATGTTGCCACGGGTCCCAGACCGACAAAATCCCGTGATGTGTACCCCTCGGTTTCCTTTGTCTTCTTTTTCCCGATATACAACATCCCGTTTGATGTACCGATGACTCGAGTGGAACAATCTGGGGAGAAACCGATAGACAACAAAGGATTCGGGAACCGAATTGAATGAGTAATCTTCAAAAACATTGCAGATCACGACACCATAATCCTGCACTTGAATTCTGTTTTTTTTCCCAGGTGTGAGTTGACCTGCACATAAACATAATGATTAACAATTTGCATAAACACATAAATGTAATGACCTACACATTACATGTTTACAAACTAGATTTGCATACAATAGCCAGCAAAATACCTGAGATGAGGGTTTTCACAGCAAAATACTCGATTTGCTTCCCATCTCTTTTATAGCAGTCAAATATGAGGGTTTTCACATGAAGAACCTGACCGAAGAGCAGTTCCTCTATGTTGTGTTCTTAAGACTATGAATAAAACAATGCTTTCTGCTCTTGGAATGCCTTTTATAAGCTCTTGATTTAGTGTAAGAAACAAATTGTACCTGTATAGTATTTAATATGCTTTCTGATGAAGTAGAAATACACGACCATCGGAGGGAGATGCTACACATAATAAGTAACAAACTAAAGCTCTTTTTAGTAGTGTTACTCTTCTATCATTGTTTTGTTTGGTGTTTGCAGATAATAATGTGTCAAAAGGATTAAAGGTTCAGAATCATCCGCAATGCAAGAAACTTTCAGAAACTTTCAGAAAAGGATTAAAGAGTTGATTTTTGCAAGAAAAAAAAATGGCAGCACTAAAGTAGATAGAAACCAAGGTAGACATACAGTAAACCATACACTATCACATTACAGAAGCTAGCCAGTTTTAATGAATCTTCAAACAAAGATTAACAACACAAAAAAACCATTACAATCATCAAGTAGCTTGTCAGTATGATGCAAAAGACAAAAGTTATCCCATACATGTCATATACAACAGGACTGTGTATAACCAATCTGCCATCCAACCCACATATAAATTTCACACCAAGTACGTTATTCTGCACATTGTTTAACACATCAATGACCAATTTTCATTCAGTTTCCTCCTAAGCGGCCTAATAAATTGTTGGGCTTTGTCCGTGGAAACATCGTTATTGTTCTAAAGAGCATCAATTACAGCAAGAGCATCAGTAGAGCATAAGCAAAAGCATTTAGGTATATGCACTCCATACACGTATCCCGCATTTTTTTTCAAAATCTCAGACCCCTACATACGGTATTCACATATTCGTACTCATGTATAAACGCTCGAACAACCTAGGTATCAAGTTTAATTTTCACAAAATAAACTAAATCATAAATCGAGAATCGCAGCAATTAACATAATTACTACAAAATTTTGACATAAATTTTATAGATTTGTGTGAAAAAAAATTGAAAGCCAAAGGAAAGAGTACTACTTGCAGGGTCAAGAGCATTGGGTTCAGGGCCATAATCGACAACGAGAAGCAAATAAGAAGCGGTAACAGTAGCCACCATTGTTATCCTCCCAGCTTATCTGATTTCTGATTCATTACTCCAAAATGTTAGTCTCAATTGAATACCAAATAAACTGTCAAGAAAAATGGCGGTGATTCAATCTGAGAGGAGTGATAAATAGAAATTTTACCTGATGTAGTTGGATGCTGGCTGGCGATCCAAATGGGAGAGGAAATGAGGAGACGGGACTGTGGTGTGGGGAATGGTGCATTGCAAATAGACTGCCTGTGATTAGAGAGTAGGATGTAGCACGTTTGGAGGGGAGGTTTTCCTTCAGTTTTTTCTGATCCACAAAAGCCATGGAAGACGTAGGACGAAGGACTGAACGTGTGGGACTGGGAAAGTTTTTTTCTTTCAGGAGATCATGGGGTACTTAAGGGGAGAGGCGTGTATGCAGGGCCAAAACGGGTTTTTTCCGGGTCAATTGGGGAAAAAAGGGCCAATTGACGGTTTTTTTCTTGAAAATATATAATAAGATGTCTTATTTAGTAATTAAAGGCTGATATTCAAGACATTATTGGTGCCATTTTGGGAATAAATTCAAGGCATGGAATTATCAAGATGCGTTGAACTTAGAAGATTCAGCAATTCTGGAAACTGAAACGCAGCTTCTGTATTTCGCAATTTTGACCCTTATAACTTATCCGTATGAAATTAAGTCCTTGATGAAAGTTGTAGATATTTTTTAGGACTATAAAGTGCATATATGGTTTGCATTTATTGGACAACGGAAGCTCTGGATATAGACCGAATACAGAAGGCTGCTGAAGAACATACATTGTATTTGGTGCATTCAAGAGTTATGGTAATTAATGTTCCCAAAAGCTGAAGAGTTTCCTATCTTTTATTTAATAATTGTAAACCTTTCAATTTACCTAAGATAATGTTGTTATCTTTTATTCACCAAATGCTATGTAATTCAGCCTATATATATGGTTGTTCCATATCAAATGGCTAAGACAACTTGAATGATAATTTATATTTTCTTAAATTCAGAGATTGAATTTATATTTACAATTCCATGCTGATTTGGATTGTATGAACTTTCCATGCTGATTTGGTTGTTCGTTTCCGAGCTTGTCAAAGTGCTTGAACAACACTTTGTGCGATGTTCGAATCCCTTTAATTCTTAGATTGCTGATTTTCTAAGGATTATAGGTTTTTTGTTCAAATTTCATTGATTTCCTCAATCTAGATCCAAATTTCAAGTTATCAATTGGTATCAGAGACATAGGGATTGAGGTATCAAATATCCTTATTTTTTATTTTTTTTCTCTCTTTTTCATTTCGACCTTTATAAAAAAAAGTTAATAAAAAAAAAACGTGTCTGTTCATCTTCTTTGAGTTGTTGCCTTCATATCTTCACGTTTTTTTCGAATTCTGCAGCACTACATATTTATACGATTTCGATTTAGGTGTCTTAAACGATTCCAAATTCCCCAAAACTTGGTGACCCCGTTGAAAATTCTCTGTTATACAACTTTCATCATTTGAGTTTTCCCAAAATCGTAATAGTTTGGTCACAATAGGCACCGTAAGTCACTGTTATCAAATCTGGGAAATTTTGACAGATTGCATCACTTTCCAAACGACGATTGATTGGTCGACCTATACACCTCCAAATGATTTGAAATTTTGATATCCTCTAAAAAAATTCATGATCTACAAGTTTTATTCTTTGTGTCTTCTCAAATTCCTGACCGTTTGGTCGTGAAAATTGCTGTCATTTCGTGTTCTCGTTCGGGAATTATCCGAGTTTGAGATGAAGTGGGGTCGTTGTGGTACGATACGCTACGATGGGTTTGTGTACTATATGGAATATGATCCCAAACTATACTATCCGGCTGATGTCAAGGAAGCCGACGCTGAATTTGTGAAGGAACAAAATGTCTACCTCGCGGAGCGAAAAGGAATACCTTTACGACAACTTCTGCAAGAAAATATTGCTCGATTACAGAAGGAACTAGAGCATTACAAACATACTGACACAAGACAAAGGAGGATATTTGGCGCAAAATCGACGGCTGAAGACGCGCTTTTCTTTCTGCAGTATGGTATAACTATTGCCGAAGCTGCACGGGGCAAGGCACCAATATTCTTTCAAGTTAACTGTATTGTTCAAAATCCTCTTAATGATGTGGTGCACGATGATAATGTTCAGTTTGAGGCCAAAACCGTGGCTGATACAGTTGTGGATGATGTTGTTGTTGTTACCACCGAGGAAAAGATAGTCATTGAGGCTGAAGTACACCCGAATGTAGTTGAAGAGATAGTCATTGAGGCTGAGGTTGTCAGTGATTTCAATGTTGCCGATGATAGTACTGCTGATACGGTGGATGAGTTAGTGGTTATGGATACTCCACACGCAGCCCCTATTCTTCCTATTGTTGATATTCATATTGTTGAGGATAGTGGCATATTGAAGCACAAGTTTGCTGATCCGTATTTGGTGCATGTTGACGTATCTCCGGATTTGCATTTATCTGATTCTCTTGTTTCCGACCATGGGTTCGTTTCCAAATATATCCAGTCACGAGGTTGTTTTGGTATTCTTTTGGTGCAGCATGGTGCGCATACTCCAAATCCTCATGCGTTCAAGTTCTTTGTTCGCATAAGTTTTGACCCTGGCATATCTTTGAGATTTCTTGTGGAGGTTACTGGTGTCCAGATTGATGGTGCGCACTTCTACGACATCTTTTTGATTCGAGGACGAATCATTTTCAGCCGGGAGGGAATGATACGAACCATATTGGCAACTTTCAAATCCCAAACATTGAACACGTCTCGAATAATATCATCCTTAAGACTTCTTTTAAATTTCTCATAATAAGCTACGTCATGAATCTTTGTCTTTTTGTGCCTTATAATTTCAGCCTTTACCTTTCCCTTTTCCAACTTCCTCCGTACCCGAGATTCCTCAGAAAATAACATAGTGTATTTAAAAATAAAAAAAGATCTTGGAATTCAGACAGAGAGTTGGGGTCCTGTTTTGAAGACGTTAGGCTTCGAATTTTGAGATACGGTCAAGAGAGAAAAGGTAGATAAACGGATGATTTAGATGTGATAAAAATTTCAGGTCGTTTTGAGGTGTATAGATTGGCCAAACAATCGGATTTCTGAGACTGGTGCAATCTGTCAGAAAATTTCCAGAATTATAACAGTGACTTACGTCGCATATTGTGGCCAAACGGTTATGAATCTGGTAAAACTCAAAAAACAAAAGTTGTAGAAAACGGAATTTTCTACGAGATCACCAAATTGGAAGTGTTTTGGATTGGAAAAACGTAGTCAAAACAGAGCTGGAATACAAACTGTCACAGCAGACTGTTGTTGTTGTGTTTTTTTTTTTTTTTTTTTTTTTGTAAGATAAAAAGAAATAAGAGGGATATAATACCGCCAACCCGTTGTGTTCTCTGATACCAACTGATGCGAAACCGCCCGGAGGAAGGGTTCGGATCGAATGAACACTTAGGATCGTGGATTGAAAGTATTTGGAAAGTCCTCGACACAACCACAACCTGTGTGGAAGCACCTTGGAATAATAAGCTCCACGACACAATCACAACCTGTGTGAAGGCACCTTGGAATAAAAACTCAACACTTAGAAAACCTGTTTCTAAGCACTTTGGTATATGGATAACCACAAGGATTGCTCAAGTTGAAGATCAGGTTATTAATTAAAATATTAAAAAAATATTGGCTGAATGCTCATGATAATATGGCACCACTTTTGCTAGCATGAAAGTCCAAGAAGTAAAGTTTTGTGTATTCCAAGAACATTGAATCAAGATGGATGTCTTTTGGGGCGCCAATTTTAAGTGCATTGAACTTAGTAAGCAGTCTTCTTTATTGGATCAGATCAGGAGCTTTACTTATCCAAAATTGATGATCCACATATGCATTTCATAGTAGAAAACCTGTTCTTCAACTTTCGTCAAGGGATCATCTTCATTTGAATAAGTTATAACGGTCAAAATGGCCTAAACAGCAGCGGGACAAAAACTGGAGAATATAAAGAAGATACATTGAACCTGGATGAAGCTCGTTGGATGCGCCAATATGCATTTAATTTAGGATAAACTTTTCATCTTATTATTATGAATTCATGTACTTATTTTCCTATAAATAGTGATGCACTCCAAGATGATCAGCCACGCATTCACAATCCCAAGGATCCTATTATTGTTCGAGATGGACCTATTACACGTTTTCAAGAGAAGAAGGCTCGAGAAGCTTATGCAAAGCTGGTCCAAGACGTTGGAAAGGAGAATGAGGCCTCGAGGATTGATGATCCAACTACTCTAAGTCTATTCATTGTTGATTGGGCTTAATGTGCAGAAAGGCCCAAGTATGGGCCGTTTTATGCATCATAATTGCTGAATAATTTGTGGACTTTTAATCATGCTATTTTTAATTAGGCCTTTTTATTTAATTAGGAAGTAATATTCCGGCCCAACTGATAAAGTGGCGCCTTATTTCCTTAGGGATTAGGTTTTCTATTTTGCTATTTATAGTTGCCAAACATGAACGTATTAGGCAGATTATTTTGGGATCATAAATTGAATTTTATTCAGAAACTTCCAGTGATTGGGTTTCTTCAATTGTTCTGAGACGGAATAGTTGGGTGGTTCTCCTGAGATAGGATTATCACGAGACGATAATCAGAGATTGGTTATTGTTGTTTATTCGCTTTGTGTGTTCCAAATAATCCACGAAATTCACTATCCAGAAATCAGTAATCTCCTCGTAAATAAACCCTAGATTCAACAATTCGTATGAACCCTAGAAATTGGGTGCTGAGTCAAAAAAGGTTGAAGCTTTGATCTAGATCCTACAATCAGTTTTATATCAAGTGGTATCAGAGCACAAGGCCGATTAAAGCGACAACAAGGAGCTGCATTTTCATCATTTAACGAGGAGTCTTGATAACCAAGAAAACCTGGCAGCCGCCGTCAGGCACGCCGAAACCCTAGCCGCGTTCTTGCATCCTTTACGCAGTGTTTAAACGGTCGAGGTAATTCGAGCCCTACATAATCCTTAGCTCGTCTTTCAGACCTGTTCGTTTATTCTTTTATTATTCTGCGTTATTAGTTCCTGTTGTCATATTCCATTAGTTGAATTACGCCAATTAAAAAAAACAAGAAAAGAAGAAAGAAAAAGAAAAACGAGAACAAGAACGGAGCACCACATGTACACGGAATTAATCGAATACAGGTACCTTCCTCGTCTTTGATCGATACCCCAAAAACAAATCGAATCAAAGACCTCAAGAATTATCACGAGTTTAAGGAAACCGGATTCGTGATTTTCGATCGAAAGAGAGTACTCCGATCAATCTTGACGATGCACTGCCTGAAAGTTTGATTTTCCACACACACACACGCTCTTAGTTCTTTTCTTGGGAAAAAAAATTTTGTGTTTTCGTGACTAGTACGGTGTCAGGAGTCCTGGAACAAAATTTGATTTTACCAGGAAAAGTTTTGCCTCATTTTCCACGAAATTTGGCGGGAAAAATAGATTTTTTTTTCTCTTTGTGAGTTAAACACGAGTGAACGTGAGTTAAGTCACCATAAGCCTCACGCTATGGCTGATGATAAACTTCTCCGGAAAGCTCTCGACGACAAACTTGCTCAGGCAATCGAAACCACACGGCAAGATATTGCTGATGAACTTGAACGAGAACTGGCTCAAGCAAATGCTCAAATGTCTGACAAAATTGAATGAGCACTGGCTCAAGCAAATGCTCAAATGTCTGACAAAATTGACACAGTTCGTGACGACTCCCAACGTCGCCATGCTGAATATGAACGTAAACATCAGGACGTTCTGAATGCCATCCATGCACTTACACTCGAAATACGTCAACGGCCAATCGAGGTAAATCCCCCCCAACCTAACCATGTTGTTGATGCAGGTCGAGCTCTCATTCCCAACGATACTGGGGCTGTCCAAATTCCCCCACATGACGATTCACGTAATGTGAAATACAAAATTCCACCGTTTGATGGTAAGGCTGATTCGGACAGGTATTTAGCTTGGGAGATGAAAGTTTCTCAAGTTTTCTCTTGCACAAATTTTAGTGATGCTAAACAGGTACAACTTGCGACGATGGAGTTTACCGATACGGCCATGCATTGGTGGGACCAACTCCAGGCCCAACGTCGAAGAAGACGTGATGGTGAGATCACTTCATGGGCGGTGCTCAAAGAGATTATGAAGCAACAATGGGTACCTACTCATTACTATAGGGATCAGCTCCGCAAGTTACAAACGTTACATCAAGGAAATCGTACCGTAGAGGAGTTTGATGAAGATTTGCGCCTCACTCTGCTTAAAGCCAATGTAGAAGAGGATGACGAAGCGACAATGCAGCGTTTCCAATGTGGCCTTCGACCCGATATTGCTTGCCACGTCGAATTACAGAATTATCGCACCAAATCCGAGCTTCTACAAGGTGCAATCATGGTGCAAAAGCGCTTGGCTGAACGGGCTGCATATAAAGCTTCTTATGGTAACACTCGCTCTACTTATTCTTTTTTTGGACGAGGTACTACATCTTCGTCTTCTAATGTTTCCAATCAGCCTAATACACGTCCTAAAGATGATTTTAAACCACGTAAATTGATTTATCCTTATTCTGATGCTAAGACGAAAGACATGCGTGAAAAGGGTACTCCTAGTGTTGAACGTGCACGTGATATGGCTTGTTTTAGGTGTCGTGGTAGAGGTCATTATGCTCGTGATTGTCCTAATAAGCGTGTTTTAAGGGCTGTTGGTGTTGAGTTAGAACCTCATGACTTTGAATCGGACTCCGACAAGGATGATAATGGCGCACATAGTGATAGCGATGATGATAATTTGCTGCATGTTAGTGCTACTTCTTCTTATGGTTCGGGTGTATGTGGTGTTTTACAACGTGTATTGGCTGCACAAACTAAAATTGATGACAATATGCAGTGTGATAACATTTTTCAATCCACGTGTGGTATTGGGGGTAGAACTTGTAACTTGATTATTGATTCGGGTAGTTGCACTAATGTGGTTAGTACGTTACTTGTTGAAATTTTGCGTATTCCCACGTTACCACACCCCAAACCCTATCAACTACAATGGTTGAGTGATGAAGGGGAAACACGCGTCAACCACAAGCACTCATTAATTTTCAGATTGGTAAATTTCATGATGAGGTCCTTTGCGATGTTCTTCTTATGCACGTCACACACCTACTTTTAGGTCGTCCGTGGCAATTTGATAGACGTGTTTCTTATGATGGCTACTTAAACCGATATTCACTGCCTTATAAAGGCAAGACCATTGTTTTGCACCCAATGACCCCTAAGGAAGCGCATGATGAACAACTTAAGATGACGGCTTTCCGGTTGCGTCACCAAGCATCACAAAATGCTAATAAAGCCGTGGGTAAGGAAGGGGTTGTAGCTCAGGTAGATAAGGCTGAATCTGCTCCTAAATTTAATAAACAAGGTAAGCACGCCACCTCACACACTAGTAAGGTCAATCGGAATTTAATGATAAAGGCCGTAGGGGCTGGAAATCCAATTTATATTCTTGTACTTAAAAATTCTGACTCCCCTACCCCTTGTTTACTTTCTATATCCGATTTAACCAATTCTCTCCCTAGTGAGATTTATTCTGTTTTGCAGGAATTCAAGGATGTCTTTCCGGAGGAGGAACCCAAGGGGCTTCCACCAATAAGAGGAGTGGAGCATCAAATCGACTTTATACCCGGTTCAGTGCTACCAAACCGGCCAGCCTATAGAGCCAACCACACGGAGATCATGGAGATACAAAAGCAAGTTGAGGAGCTGTTAGAAAAGGGAAAGATTCGCGAGTCCATGAGCCCTTGTGCAGTTCCAGTCATTGTAGTCCCCAAGAAGACAGGAGAATGGCGTATGTGCACAGATTGTCGTGCCATCAACCAAATAACGGTAAAGTATCGATATCCTATCCCTAGACTAGATGATATGCTTGATAATTTACATGGTAGTCGTTTCTTTACTAAAATTGATTTGAAGAGTGGCTACTATCAAGTACGTATTCGGGAGGGTGATGAATGGAAAACAGCTTTTAAAACCACTTTTGGCTTGTATGAGTGGCTTGTAATGCCATTTGGTTTAACTAATGCACCTTCCACATTTATGAGACTTATGAATGAGGTCCTTAGGGAATTTATAAATCGGTTTGTAGTTGTGTACTTCGATGATATACTTATTTATAGCACTACATTTGATGATCATGTTGAACATTTGAAGGCTGTTTTGCACACACTTAGAGAACACAAATTATATGCTAATCTCAAAAAGTGTAATTTTTGTTTGGAGAGTGTTGTCTTTCTTGGCTTTGTTGTTAGCGCTAAAGGTGTGGAAGTGGACCAAGAAAAGATCAAGGCAATAAAAGAGTGGCCTGAACCTTCCACGGCTGCACAAGTACGTAGTTTCCATGGCCTTGCAAGCTTCTATAGACGTTTTGTGAAGGGATTTAGCTCCATTGCAGCTCCCCTCAATGAGCTCGTCAAAAAGAATGCACCATTTGTGTGGGAACAACGTCACAGGGAAGCTTTTGAAACTCTTAAGTCTATGCTTATTTCTGCGCCTATACTTGCATTACCTGATTTTAATAAGATGTTCCAACTTAAATGTGATGCATCGGGTGTGGGGATTGGTGGTGTTTTAATACAAGAAAGTAGGCATGTTGCGTACTTTAGTGAAAAACTAAAAGGGGCTGCACTTAATTATTCTACGTATGATAAAGAGCTGTATGCGTTGGTTCGTTGTTTACAAACATGGCAGCACTATTTACGGCCTAGAGAGTTCACCATCCACACTGATCACGAGTCTATCAAGTACTTAAAAGGGCAAGGGAAACTGAATAAGCGTCATATAAGTATAAGAAGGGTAAGGATAACATAGTTGCTGATGCCTTATCAAGGCGTTATTCTTTCATCACTTCTATGCAAACCAAGTTGTTAGGATTTGAATCTATTAAGCATATGTATGAACATGACGTTGATTTTGGGAAAATATTTGCTGCATGTCCTTCTCGTGATCAACCTGAATATTCTATTTTCGATGGATTCCTTTACAAGAATGATAAGTTATGTGTACCTCGTTGTTCTATGCGTGAGTTGTTTGTTAAGGAAACTCATGGGGGAGGTTTGATGGGACATTTTGGGGTAGATAAGACCTTAGACATGCTTAAGCAACATTTTTATTGGCCTAAGATGAAATCTGATGTGGTTAAATATTGTTCTTCGTGTTTAGTTTGCAAGCATGCTAAGGCTAGGTCACAACCACATGGGTTATACACACCACTTCCTATTCCCACTTCACCTTGGACTGATCTTTCCATGGACTTTGTCTTAGGTTTGCCACGAACTAGGAATGGTCATGATTCGATTTTTGTGGTTGTTGATAGAATGTCTAAGATGGCACATTTCATTGCATGTAATAAGACTAATGATGCGTCTGCTATTGCTGACTTGTTCTTTAATGAAATAGTACGTTTGCATGGTGTGCCTAGATCCATAGTTAGTGACCGAGATACCAAGTTTATTAGCCACTTTTGGAGAGTGTTATGGAAGAAACTAGGTACATCCTTGTTATATTCCACTTCGTTTCACCCACAAACTGATGGTCAAATAGAGGTTACCAACCGTACTTTGGGTCAGTTACTTAGAACTGTGGTGGATAAGAACCTTAGGACGTGGGAAACGTGTCTTCCATTTGTTGAATTTGCTTATAATCGTGCTCCTCACTCAGCTACTAAGGCTGCACCATTTGAAGTTGTTTATGGTTTTTTACCCTCTACTCCTTTCGAGTTTGTTCCTCTTCCTACAGGTATACACGTGAGCTTGGATGCAGAAGACAAAGCTGCACTTGTTCGTGAATTGCATACTAAAGCTCGTTTGGAGGTTGAAAAAGCTACGGAGCGGTATCTCAAGCAGGCTAATAAAGGGCGCAAAGAAATGATCTTCAAACCGGGAGATTGGGTATGGCTATACCTACGCAAGGAGCGTTTTCCACATCAACGCAAGAGCAAGCTGAATTACCGAGGTGATGGACCATTTCAAGTGCTACACAAGGTGAATGACAATGCCTATGTCATAGATTTGCCACCGGATTGGACTATGTCTTCCACAATCAACATTAAGGACTTGTCCCCGTTTGATGATCCTCATTATGATCTGAGGTCAGATCCTTCCAAACCGGGAGAGAATGATGCACTCCAAGATGATCAGCCATGCATTCACAATCCCAAGGATCCTATTATTGTTCGAGATGGACCTATTACACGTTTTCAAGAGAAGAAGGCTCGAGAAGCTTATGCAAAGCAGGTCCAAGACGTTGGAAAGGAGAATGAGGACTCGAGGATTGATGATCCAACTACTCTAAGTCTATTCATTGCTGATTGGGCTTAATGTGCAGAAAGGCCCAAGTATGGGGCGTTTTATGCATCATAATTGCTGAATATTTTGTGGACTTTTAATTATGCTATTTTTAATTAGGCCTTTTTATTTAATTAGGAAGTAATATTCCGGCCCAACTGATAAAGTGGCGCCTTATTTCCTTAGGGATTAGGTTTTTATTTTGCTATTTATAGTTGCCAAACATGAACGTATTAGGCAGATTATTTTGGGATCATAAATTGAATTTTATTCAGAAACTTCCAGTGATTGGGTTTCTTCAATTGTTCTGAGACGGAATAGTTGGGTGGTTCTCCTGAGATAGGATTATCACGAGACGATAATCAGAGATTGGTTATTGTTGTTTATTCGCTTTGTGTGTTCCAAATAATCCACGAAATTCACTATCCAGAAATCAGTAATCTCCTCGTAAATAAACCCTAGATTCAACAATTCGTATGAACCCTAGAAATTGGGTGCTGGGTCAAAAAAGGTTGAAGCTTTGATCTAGATCCTACAATCAGTTTTATATCAAATAGTCCTTGTATTTGTACTTTGAAAATCAGAACTTAAACATATTTTATTCTTCACTTGGAAAAGTGTTGTGTGAGTTTCTCTGGAAAGGGAATTCAAATTTCGGATTATCAAGGACTTGAGCAATCCTTGTGGTTATCCATATACCAAGGTGCTTAGAAACAGGTTTTCTAAGTGTTGAGGTTTTATTCCAAGGTGCCTTCACACAGGTTGTGATTGTGTCGCGGAGCTTATTATTCCAAGGTGCTTCCACACAGGTTGTGGTTGTGTTGAGGACTTCCAGATACCTTCAAATCCACGATCCTAAGTATTCATTAGATCCGAAGCCTTCGTCCTTTATAAAAAAAAAGTTAATAAAAAAAAACGTGTCTGCTCATCTTCTTTGAGTTGTTGCCTTCATATCTTCAAGTTTTTTTCGAATTCTGCAGCACTACATATTTATACGATTTCGATTTAGGTGTCTTAAACGATTCCAAATTCCCCGAAAATTGGTAACCCCATTGAAAATTCTCTGTTCTACAACTTTCATCATTTGAGTTTTTCCAAAATCGTAATAGTTTGGTCACAATAGGCACCGTAAGTCACTGTTATCATATCTGGGAAATTTTGACAGATTGCATCACTTGCCAAACAACGATTGATTGGTCGACCTATACACCTCCAAATGATTTGAAATTTTGATATCCTCTAAAAAAATTCATGATCTACAAGTTTAATTCTTTGTGTCTTCTCAAATTCCTGACCGTTTGTTCGTGAAAATTGCTGTCATTTCGTGTTCTCGTCCGGGAATTATCCGAGTTTGAGATGAAGTGGGGTCATTGTGGTACGATACGCTACGATGGGTTTGTGTAGTATATGGAATATGATCCCAAACTATATTATCCGGCTGATGTCAAGGAAGCCGACGCTGAATTTGTGAAGGAACAAAATGACTACCTCGCGGAGCGAAAAGGAATACCTTTACGACAACTTCTGCAAGAAAATATTGGTCGATTACAGAAGGAACTAGAGCATTACAAACATACTGACGCGAGACAAAGGAGGATATTTGGCGCAAAATCGATGGCTGAAGACGCGCTTTTCTTTCTGCAGTATGGTATAACTATTGCCGAAGCTGCACGGGGCAAGTCACCAAAATTCTTTCATGTTAACTGTATTGTTCAAAATCCTCTTAATGATGTGGTGCACGATGATAATTTTCAGTTTGAGGCCAAAACCGTGGCTGATACAGTTGTGGATGATGTTGTTGTTGTTACCACCGAGGAAAAGATAGTCATTGAGGCTGAAGTACACCCGAATGTAGTTGAAGAGATAGTCATTGAGGCTGAGGTTGTCAGTGATTTCAATGTTGCCGATGATAGTACTGCTGATACGGTGGATGAGTTAGTGGTTATGGATACTCCATACACAGCCCCTATTCGTCCTATGGTTGATATTGACATTGTTGAGGATGGTGGAATACTGAAGCACGAGTTTGTTGACCCATATTTGGAGCGGGTTGATGCCTATCATGATTTACATTTCTATGTTGCCTCACAAGACGTCATTCCTATTTCTCTCAAGCCACGTGCATTTTCTCATGTTTCTTTGGTGAAGAATGGTGTGAGCCATTACTATGTTATTGATACGAAGTTGTTTATTCACGTTATTTTTGACCCCGGCATATTTTTGGGGTTTATTGTGGAGTATCATGGTGTGAGGCTTGATGGTGCGGACTTCTACGACATCATGCTGATTCGAGGGCGAATCCTTTCGAAGAGGCAGAGAATGATATGAATCAAGATACAGTATTTTGAGTATTATTATTATATATTTTATGTCTTATTTAGTAATTAAAGGCTGATATTCAAGACATTATTGGCGCCATTTTGGGAATAAATTCAAGGCATGGAATTATCAAGATGTGTTGAACTTAGAAGATTCAGCAATTCTGGAAACTGAAACGCAGCTTCTGTATTTCGCAATTTTGACGCTTATAACTTATCCGTATGAAATTAAGTCCTTGATGAAAGTTGTAGATATTTTTTAGGACTATAAAATGCATATATTGTTTGCATTTATTGGACAACGGAAGCTCTGGATATAGACCGAATACAGAAGGCTGCTGAAGAACATACATTGTATTTGGTGCATTCAAGAGTTATGGTAATTAATGTTCCCAAAAGCTGAAGAGTTTCCTATCTTTTATTTAATAATTGTAAACCTTTCAATTTACCTAAGATAATGTTGTTATCTTTTATTCACCAAATGCTATGTAATTCAGCCTATATATATGGCTGTTCCATATCAAATGGCTTAGACAACTTGAATGATAATTTATATTTTCTAAAATTCAGAGATTGAATTTATATTTACAATTCCATGCTGATTTGGATTGTATGAACTTCCATGCTGATTTGGTTGTTCGTTTCCGAGCTTATCAAAGTGCTTGAACAACACTTTGTGCGATGTTCGAATCCCTTTAATTCTTAGATTGCTGATTTTCTAAGGATTATAGGTTTTTTTGTTCAAACTTCATTGATTTCCTCAATCTAGATCCAAAAACAAGTTATCAAAACTCCACTCAAATCGGGGGTTTACAACTTTCTGGATATAATTGTAGTAGAGTTTAATCAAAACGGTGGTTTACAACTTTTTATATATAATTGTTTTCAAAACGGGGTTTACAAATTTTTGTATATAATTATATTAGAGTTTACTAAAAACTGGGGGTTTACAACTTTTTGTATATAATTGTATTAGAGTTTAATCAAAACGGGGGTTTACAACTTTTTGTATATAATTGTAGTAAAGTTTACTCAAAATAGGGGTTTACAAAATTGTATTAGTGTTTACTCAAAATGGGGTTTAAACCTTTTTGTATATAAAATTATAGTTGAGTTTACTCAAAACGGGGGTTTACAACTTTTTGGATATAATTGTAGTAGAGTTTACTCAAAACAGGGGTTTACAATTTTTTTTTATATAATTGAAGTAGAGTTTACTCAAAACGGAAGTTTACATCTTTATATATAATGTTATAGTAACTTTTTGAATATAATTGTATTAGTGTTTACTCAAAATAGAGGTTTACAACTTTTTGAATATAATTGTATTAGTGTTTACTCAAAACGGAGGTTTACATCTTTATATATAATGTTATAGTAACTTTTTGTATATAATTGTATTAGAATTTACTCAAAACGGGGGTTCACAACTTTTTGCATGTAAAATTATAGTTGAGTTTACTCAAAATGGGGGTTTACAACTTTTTGTATATAATGGTATTAGTGTTTACTCAAAACGGGATGCAAAAGTATATAAAATTATAGTAAACTCCACTCAAAACTGGGGTTTACAACTTTCTGGTTATAATTGTAGTAGAGTTTACTCAAAACGGTGGTTTACAACTTTTTATATATAATTGTTTAGAGTTTACTCAAAACGGGGGTTTAAAACTTTTTGTATATAAAATTATAGTAGAGTTTACTCAAAATGAGGGTTTACAACTTTTTTGTATATAATTGTAGTAGAGTTAACTCAAAACGGTGGTTTACAACTTTGTATATTATGTTATAGTAGTTTACACAAAACGGGGGTTTACAACTTTTTGTATATAATTATATTAGTGTTTACACAAAACGGGGGTTTACAACTTTTTGGATATAATTGTAGTAGAGTTTACTCAAAACGGAGGTTTACAACTTTGTATATAATGTTATAGTAGAGTTTACTCAAAATGGGGATTTACAACTTTTTGTGTATAATTGTATTAGTGTTTACTCAAAACAGGGGTTTACAACTTTTTGTATATAAAATTATTGTAGAGTTTACTCAAAGCGGGGGTTTAAAACTTTTTGAATATGATTGAAGTAGAATTTCCTCAAAACAGGGTTTACATCTTTTTCTATATAAAATTATAGTAGATTTTATTCAAAACGGGTGTTTGTAACTTTTTGTATATAATTGTATTAGTGTTTACTCAAAATGGGGGTTTACAACTTTTTGTATATAAAATTGTAGTAGAGTTTACTCAAAACGGGGGTTTACAACTTTTTGTATACAATTGTATTAGAGTTTACACAAAATGGGGGTTTACAACTTTTTGTAGTAGAGTTTACTGAAAACGGGATTTTACAACATATTGTATATAATTGTAGTAAAATTTACTCAAAATAGGGGTTTACAACTTTTTGTATATAATTGTATTAGTGTTTTCTCAAAACGGGGGTTTAAGACCTTTTGTATATAAAATTATAGTAGAGTTTACTCAAAATGTGGGTTTACAACTTTTTGTATATAAAATTATAGTAGAGTTTACTCAAAACGGGGGTTGACAACTTTTTGTATATAAATGTATTAGAGTTTACTCAAAATAGTGGTTTACAACATTTTGTATATAATTGTAGTAAAGTTTACTCAAAATAGGGGTTTACAAAATTGTATTAGTGTTTTCTCAAAACGGGGGTTTACAACTTTCTGTATATTATTGTATTAGTATTTACTCAAAATGGGGTTTTAAAACTTTTTGTATATAAAATTATAGTAGAGTTACTCAAAACGGTGGTTTACAACTTTTTGTATATAAAATTATAGTAGAATTTAATCAAAACGGGGGTTTACAACATTTTGTATATAATTGTATTAGTATTTACTCAAAACGGGGGTTTACAACTTTTTGGGTATAATTGTAGTAGAGTTTACTCAAAACGGGGGTTTACAACATTTTGGATATAATTGTTGTAGAGTTTACTCAAAACGGTGGTTTACAACTTTGTATATAATGTTATAGTGGAGTTAACTCAAAATGGGGGTTGACAAATTTTTTATATAATTGTATTAGTGTTTACTCAAGATGGGGGTTTACAACTTTGTGTATAAAATTGTATTAGTGAGCGGGGGTTTGCAACTTTTTGTATATAAAATTATAGTAGAGTTTACTCAAAATGGGGGTTTACAACTTTTTGTATATAATTGTGTTAGAGTTTACTCAAAATGGGAGTCTACAACTTTTTGTGTATAATTGTAGTAGAGTTAAGTCAAAACGGTGGTATACAACTTTGTATATAATGTTATAGTAGAGTTTACACAAAACGGGGGTTTACAACTTTTTGTATATAATTGTATTAGTGTTTACTCAAAATGGGGGTTTACAACTTTTTGGATATAATTGTAGTAGAGTTTTCTCAAAACGGAGGTTTACAACTTTGTATATAGAAAATTATAGTAGAGTGTACTGAAAACGTGGGTTTACAACTTTTTGTGTATAATTGTATTAGAGTTTACTGAAAATGGGGGTTTACAACTTTTTGTATATAATTGTAGTAGAGTTTACTCAAAAAAAGTGTTCACAACATTTTGTATATAATTGTAGTAAAGTTTACTCAAAATAGGGATTTATAACATTTTGTATATAATTGTATTAGTGTTTTCTCAAAACGGGGGTTTAAAACTTTTTGTATATAAAATTATAGTAGAGTTTACTCAAAACGGTGGTTTACAACTTTTTGTATATAATTGTATTAGAGTATACTCAAAACGGGGGTTTACAACTTTTTGTATATAAAATTGTAATGGAGTTTACTCAAAAGGGTGGTTTACAACTTTTTGTATATAATTGTATTAGAGTTTACTCAAAATAGGGGTTTACAACTTTTTGTATACAAAATTATATTAAAGTTTACTCAAAACGGGGGTTTACAACTTTTTGTATATAATTGTATTATTGTTTACTCAAAACGGGGGTTTACAACTTTTTGGATATAATTGTAGAGTTTACTCAAAATGGGGGTTTAAATCTTTTTGTATATAATTGAAGTAGAGTTTACTCAAAACGGAGTTTTATAACTTTATATATAATGTTATAGTAGAGTTTACTCAAAACAGGGGTTTACAACTTTCTGAATATAATTGTATTAGTGTTTACTCAAAATGGGGGTTTACAACTTTTTGTATATAATTGTATTACATTTTATTTAAATCGGGGGTTTACAACTTTTTGTATATAATTGTATTAGAATTTACACAAAACAGGGGTTTACAACTTTTTGTATGTAAAATTATAGTTTAGTTTACTCTAAACGGGGTTTTACAACTCTTTGTATATAATGGTATTAGTGTTTACTCAAAACGGTGGTTTGCAACTTTTTGTATATAAAATTATAGTAAGCTCTACTCAAAACGGTGGTTTACAACTTTTTGGATATAATTGTAGTAGAGTTTACTCAAAACGGTGGTTTACAACTTTTTATATATAATTGTTTAGAGTTTACTCAAAACGGGGCTTTACAACTATTTGTATATAAAATTATAGCAGAGTTTACTCAAAACGGGGGTTTATAACTTTTTGTATATAATTGTATTAGAGTTTACTCAAAAATGGGGGTTCACTAATTTTTGTATATAATCATAATAGAGTTTACTCAATACGGGGGTTTACAACATTTTGTATATAATTGTAGTAAAGTTTACTCAAAATAGGGGTTTACGAAATTGTATTAGTGTTTTCTCAAAATGGGGGTGTACAACTTTCTGTATATAATTGTATTAGTGTTTACTCAAAATGGGGGTTTACAACTTTTTGTATATAAAATTATAGTAGAGTTTACTCAAAACGGGGGTTTACAACTTTTTGTATATAATTGTATTAGAGTTTACTCAAATTGAGGGTTTACAACATTTGTATATAATTGTAGTAGAGTTACCTCAAAATGGTGGTTTACAACTTTGTATATAATGTTATAGTAGAGTTTACACAAAACAGAGGTTTAAAACTTTTTGTATATAATTGTATTAGTGTTTACACAAAACGGGGGTCTACAACTTTTTTGAAATAATTTTAGTAAAGTTTACTCAAAACGGAGGTTTACAACTTTGTATATAATGTTGTAGTAGAGTTTACTCGAAACGGGGGTTTACAACTTTTTATATATAATTGTATTAGTGTTTACTCAAAACGGGGGCTTACAAATTTTTGTATATAAAATTATAGTAGAGTTTACTCAAAACGGGGTTTACAACTTTTTGAATATGATGGTAGTAGAATTTCCTCAAAACGGGGTTTACAACCTTTTGATATAAAATTATAGTAGAGTTTACTCAAAATGGGTGTTTTTAACTTTTTGTATATAATTGTATTAGTGTTTACTCAAAATGGGGATTTACAACTTTTTATATATAAAATTATAGTAGTGTTTACTCAAAATAGGGGTTTACAACTATTTGTATATAATTTAATTAGAGTTTATACAAAATGGGGGTTTACAACTTTTTGTATATAATTGTAGTAGATTTTACTTAAAACGGGGCTTTACACCATATTGTATATAATTGTGGTAAAATTTACTCAAGATAGGGGTTTACAACTTTTTGTATATAATTGTATTACTATTTTCTCAAAACGGGGGTTTAAAACTTTTTGTATATAAAATTATAGTAGAGTTTACTCAAAACGGTGGTTTACAACTTTTTGTATATAAAATTATAGTAGAGTTTACTCAAAATGGGGGTTTACAACTTTTTGTATATAAATGTATTAGAGTTTAATCAACTCAAAATGGGGGTTTACATCTTTTTGTATATAATTGTATTAGTGTTTACTCAAAACGGGGGATTAAAACTTTTTGTATATAAAATTATAGTAGTGTTACTCAAAACGGTGGTTTACAACTTTTAGTATATAAAATTATAGTAGTGTTTAATCAAAACGGGGGTGTACAACATTTTGTATATAATTGTATTAGTATTTACTCAAAACGGAGGTTTACAACTTTTTGGATATAATTGTAGTAGAGTTTACTCAAAACGGGGGTTTACAACTTTTTGTATATAATTGTAGTAGAGTTTACTCAAAACAGGGGTTTACAACTTTTTGGATATAATTGTTGTAGAGTTTACTCAAAACAGTGGTTTACAACTTTGTGTATAATGTTATAGTGGAGTTTACTCAAAACGGGAGTTTACAAATTTTTGTATATAATTGTATTAGTGTTTACTCAAGACTGGGGTTTACAACTTTTCGTATATAATTGTATTAGTGTTTACTCAAAACGGGGGTTTACAACTTTTTGTATATAATTGTATTAGTAATTTTTGTATATAATTGTATTAGTGTTTACTCAAAATGGGGGTTTACAACTTTTTGTATATAAAATTATTGTAGAGTTTACTCAAAGAGGGGGTTTACAACTTTTTGTATATAATTGTATTAGCTTTCTCAAAACGGGGGTTTACAACTTTTTGGATATAATTGTAGTAGAGTTTACTCAAAGCGCAGGTTTACATCGTTATATATAATGTTATAGTAGCTTTTTGTATATAATTGTCTTAAAATTTACTCAAAACGGGGGTTCACAACTTTTTGTATGTAAAATTATAGTTGAGTTTACTCAAAATGGGGGTTTACAACTTTTTGTATATAATGGTATTAGTGTTTACTCAAAACGGGAGTTTGCAACTTTTTGTATATAAAATTATAGTAAACTCCACTCAAAACAGGAGTTTACAACTTTCTGGATATAATTGTAGTAGAGTTTACTCAAAACGGTGGTTTACAACTTTTTATATATAATTGTTTAGAGTTTACTCAAAACGGGGGTTTAAAACTTTTTGTATATAAAATTATAGTAGAGTTTACTCAAAACGGGGGTTTACAACTTTTTGTTTTTAATTGTATTAGAGTTTACTCAAAATGAGGGTTTACAACTTTTTTGTATATAATTGTAGTAGAGTTAACTCAAAACGGTGGTTTACAACTTTGTATATTATGTTATAGTAGAGTTTACACAAAACGGGGGTTTACAACTTTTTGTATATAATTGTAGTAGAGTAAACTCAAAACGGAGGTTTACAACTTTGTATATAATGTTATAGTAGAGTTTACTCAAAATGGGGATTTACAACTCTTTGTATATAATTGTATTAGTGTTTACTCAAAACAGGGGTTTACAACTTTTTGTATATAAAATTATAGTAGAGTTTACTCAAAACGGGGGTTTAAAACTTTTTGAATATGATTGTAGTAGAATTTCCTCAAAACAGGGTTTACATCTTTTTGTATATAAAATTATAGTAGATTTTATTCAAAACGGGTGTTTGTAACTTTTTGTATATAATTGTATTAGTGTTTACTCAAAATGGGGGTTTACAACTTTTTATATAAAATTGTAGTAGAGTTTACTCAAAACGGGGGTTTACAACTTTTTGTATACAATTGTATTAGAGTTAACACAAAATGGGGGTTTACAACTTTTTGTAGTAGTGTTTACTCAAAACGGGGTTTTACAACATATTGTATATAATTGTAGTAAAATTTATTCAAAATAGGGGTTTACAACTTTTTGTATATAATTGTATTAGTGTTTTCTCAAAACGGGGGTTTAAGACCTTTTGTATATATAATTATAGTAGAGTTTACTCAAAACGGGGGTTGACAACTTTTTGTATATAAATGTATTAGAGTTTACTCAAAATAGTGGTTTACAACATTTTGTATATAATTGTAGTAAAGTTTACTCAAAATAGGGGTTTACAAAATTGTATTAGTGTTTTCTCAAAACGGGGGTTTACAACTTTCTGTATATAATTGTATTAGTATTTACTCAAAATGGGGTTTTAAAACTTTTTGTATATAAAATTATAGTAGAGTTACTCAAAACGGTGGTTTACAACTTTTTGTATATAAAATTATAGTAGAATTTAATCAAAACGGGGGTTTACAACATTTTGTATATAATTGTATTAGTATCTACTCAAAACTGGGATTTACAACTTTTTGGGTATAATTGTAGTAGAGTTTACTCAAAACAGGGGTTTACAACATTTTGGATATAATTGTTGTAGAGTTTACTCAAAACGGTGGTTTACAACTTTGTATATAATGTTATAGTGGAGTTAACTCGAAATGGGGGTTGACAAATTTTTTATATAATTGTATTAGTGTTTACTCAAGATGGGGGTTTACAACTTTTTGTATAAAATTGTATTAGTGAGCGGGGTTTACAACTTTTGTATATAAAATTATAGTAGAGTTTACTCAAAGCGGGGGTTTACAACTTTTTGTATATAATTGTGTTAGAGTTTACTCAAAATGGGAGTTTACAACTTTTTGTGTATAATTGTAGTAGAGTTAAGTCAAAACGGTGGTATACAACTTTGTACATAATGTTATAGTAGAGTTTAAACAAAACGGGGGTTTACAACTTTTTGTATATAATTGTATTAGTGTTCACTCAAAATGGGGGTTTACAACTTTTTGGATATAATTGTAGTAGAGTTTTCTCAAAACGGAGGTTTACAACTTTGTATATATAAAATTATAGTAGAGTGTACTGAAAACGTGGATTTACAACTTTTTGTATATAATTGTATTAGAGTTTACTGAAAATGGGGGTTTTCAACTTTTTGTATATAATTGTAGTAGAGTTTACTCAAAACAAGTGTTCACAACATTTTTTATATAATTGTAGTAAAGTTTACTCAAAATAGGGATTTATAACATTTTGTATATAATTGTATTAGTGTTTTCTCAAAATGGGGGTTTAAAACTTTTTGTATATAAAATTATAGTAGAGTTTACTCAAAACGGTGGTTTATAACTTTTTGTATATAATTGTATTAGTGTATACTCAAAACGGGGGTTTACAACTTTTTGTATATTTTGTAATGGAGTTTACTCAAAATGGTTGTTTACAACTTATTGTATATAATTGTATTAGAGTTTACTCAAAATGGGGGTTTAAACTTTTTGTATATAAAATTATATTAGAGTTTACTCAAAACGGGGTTTACAACTTTTTGTATATAATTGTATTATTGTTTACTCAAAACGGGGGTTTACAACTTTTTGGATATAATTGTAGAGTTTACTCAAAATGGGGGTTTGCAACTTTTTGTATATAATTGAAGTAGAGTTTACTCAAAACGGAGTTTTATAACTTTATATATAATGTTATAGTAGAGTTTACTCAAAAAAGGGGTTTACAACTTTTTGTATATAATTGTATTAGTGTTTACTCAAAATGGGGGTTTACAACTTTTTGTATATAATTGTATTAGATTTTATTTAAAACGGGGGGTTTACAACTTTTTGTATATAATTGTATTAGAATTTACACAAAACAGGGGTATACAACTTTTTGTATGTAAAATTATAGTTTAGTTTACTCTAAACGGGGGTTTACAACTCTTTGTATATAATGGTATTAGTGTTTACTCAAAACGGTGGTTTGCAACTTTTTGTATATAAAATTATAGTAAACTCTACTCAAAACGGTGGTTTACAACTTTTTGGATATAATTGTAGTAGAGTTTACTCAAAACGGTGGTTTACAACTTTTTATATATAATTGTTTAGAGTTTACTCAAAACGGGGGTTTACAACTATTTGTATATAAAATTATAGCAGAGTTTACTCAAAACGGGGGTTTATAACTTTTTGTATATTATTGTATTAGAGTTTACTCAAAAATGGGTGTTCACTACTTTTTTTATATAATCATAATAGAGTTTACTCAATACGGGGGTTTACAACATTTTGTATATAATTGTAGTAAAGTTTACTCAAAATAGGGGTTTACGAAATTGTATTAGTGTTTTCTCAAAACGGGGGTGTACAACTTTCTGTATATAATTGTATTAGTGTTTACTCAAAATGGGGGTTTACAACTATTTGTATATAAAATTATAGTAGAGTTTACTCAAAATGGGGGTTTACAACTTTTTGTATATAATTGTATTAGAGTTTACTCAAATTGAGGGTTTACAACTTTTTGTATATAATTGTAGTAGAGTTAACTCAAAATGGTGGTTTACAACTTTGTATATAATGTTATAGTCGAGTTTACACAAAACAGGGGTTTACAACTTTTTGTATATAATTGTATTAGTGTTTACACAAAACGGGGGTCTACAACTTTTTTGAAATACTTGTAGTAGAGTTTATTCAAAACGGAGGTTTACAACTTTGTATATAATGTTGTAGTAGAGTTTACTCAAAACGGGGGTTTACAACTTTTTGTATATAATTGTTTTAGTGTTTACTCAAAACGGGGGCTTACAAATTTTTGTATATAAAATTATAGTAGAGTTTATTCAAAACGGGGTTTACAACTTTTTGAATATGATGGTAGTAGAATTTCCTCAAAACGGGGTTTACAACCTTTTGTATATAAAATTATAATAGAATTTACTCAAAATGGGTGTTTGTAACTTTTTGTATATAATCGTATTAGTGTTTACTCAAAATGGGGGTTTACAACTTTTTGTATATAAAATTATAGTAGAGTTTACTCAAAACAGGGGTTTACAACTTTTTGTATATAATTTAATTAGAGATTACACAAAATGGGGGTTTACAACTTTTTGTATATAATTGTAGTAGATTTTACTTAAAACGGGGCTTACACCATATTGTATATAATTGTGGTAAAATATACTCAAGATAGGGGTTTACAACTTTTTGTATATAATTGTATTCCTATTTTCTCAAAACGGGGGTTTAAAACTTTTTGTATATAAAATTATAGTTGAGTTTACTCAAAACGGTTGTTTACAACTTTTTGTATATAAAATTATAGTAGAGTTTACTCAAAATGGGGGTTTACAACTTTTTGTATATAAATGTATTAGAGTTTACTCAAAATTGGGGTTTACAACATTTTGTATATAATTGTAGTAAAGTTTATTCAAAATAGAGGTTTACAAAATTTTATTAGTGTTTTCTCAAAATGGGGGTTTACATCTTTTTGTATATAATTGTATTAGTGTTTACTCAAAACGGGGGATTAAAACTTTTTGTATATAAAATTATAGTAGTGTTACTCAAAACGGTGGTTTACAACTTTTAGTATATAAAATTATAGTAGTGTTTAATCAAAACGGGGGTGTACAACATTTTGTATATAATTGTATTAGTATTTACTCAAAACGGAGGTTTACAACTTTTTGGATATAATTGTAGTAGAGTTTACTCAAAACGGGGGTTTACAACTTTTTGTATATAATTGTAGTAGAGTTTACTCAAAACAGGGGTTTACAACTTTTTGGATATAATTCTTGTAAAATTTACTCAAAACAGTGGTTTACAACTTTGTGTATAATGTTATAGTGGAGTTTACTCAAAATGGGAGTTTACAAATTTTTGTATATAATTATATTAGTGTTTACTCAAGACTGGGGTTTACAAATTTTCGTATATAATTGTATTAGTGTTTACTCAAAACGGGGGTTTACAACTTTTTGTATATAAAATTATAGTAGAGTTTACTCAAAGCGGGGGTTTACAACTTTTTGTATATAATTGTATTAGTGTATACTCAAAACGGGGGTTTACAACTTTTTGCATAAAAAATTGTAGTGGAGTTTACTCAAAATGGTGGTTTACAACTTTTTGTATATAATTGTATTAGAGTTTACTCAAAATGGGGATTTGGCATTTTCATCACGTTCGCGAGCCAACTCGTCATCCAAACCTTCGCGTATACTTTTGAGTTCCTTAGTAAGTAGGGCTTCAAAAGCTTTCCGTTGATATCAATCGATTTACAGGATCTAGATTAAAGCTTCAACCTTTCAACGATTCAGCACTCAACTTCTAGGGTTCATTCGAATTTTAGGGCTAGGGTTTATCTACGAGCAGATTGCAAGGATTATTTGGAACACACAAAACGAATAAACAACGATAACCAATCTCTGATTATCGTCTCGTGATAATCCTATCTCAGGAGAACCACCCAACTATTCCGTCTCAGAATAATTGAAGAAACCCAATCACTGGAAGTTTCTGAATAAAATTCAATTTATGATTCCAAAATAATCTCCCTTCTCAATTCGTCCAACACACAATAAATAGGAACAAAAGACACGCCCTAGATACTATTGGCGCCAACATGGGCCTACAAAGCCTTATTATGATTCTAACTTAATTAAAAATAAAGCCCAACTAAATAACATAATTAAAAGTCCATAAAACAAACTGAATTTAATAAGCATAGGCGTCCCACACTTGGGCTTCAGCTCATCAAGCCCAATCAGCAATGAATAGGCTTAAGGTAGTCGGATCATCAATCCTTAAAGCCTCATTCTCCTTTCCAACATCTTCGACCAGCTTTGCATAAGCTTCTCGAGCCTTCTTCTCTTGAAAACGTGTAATAGGCCCATCTCGAACAATAATAGGATCTTGAACATGGTGAATACGTGACTGGTCATCGTGGAGTGCATCAAAGCTATACGTGGCAAGGCACCAAAATATATGCCTAATGATTGTGTTGTTCCTCAACCTTCTATTGAGGTCGTCTATGATACTCCTGTTCAGTTTGAGGCCAACACCGTGGCTGATTCGGTTATCGTTGATGATGCTATAGTCAATGGACTTGTTGGTGAATCTACTTTGCCATGCTTTTTTGATAGTATTGTTGATACTTCTTTGCATGATGTGGTTACCACGCCGGATGAGATTATTGTTGACATTGCATTGGGTTCGGATACGGATATCCAAGATTTGGGTAATTCTGACATTTGTGTGGAGAATCATGTACATAATACGATTGATGTTGCTCACGTACATTCTATGACTAATCTTGGTATTGTTGAGCATGTTCACGTTTTGCGGAATTCATGTACGGATACTTCTCTGGAGGACGTGTGTTTGGAGGGTGCTATAAAGCACATATGTAGGACGATTTTGCCTACACAAAAATTTTTGATTCTTGCCAAGGTTCATACGAGTTCCCAACCTCGTACATTTCCTCCAACATCTTTGGTGCGGATTAGTGAGGCACGACCTCGTGCACTTGTTCGTGTTTGTTTTGACCCTGGCATACTTACGAGGAGACTGGAGGTGTTTTATGATGTCATACTTGCGGCGGAGGACTCAAACGACATTTTGTTGATTCGAGGACGAATCCTTTTCAGCCGGGAGGGAATCACACGAAGAAGATTGAAGACTTATATATTATTTCGATGAATAACTTGTAATAAACTTTATTTACGTTTTGTTTTGACATGTAATAAGGGGTAGGGGCATTTTTGGGAGTTTTGACCATTTTTGAACAACCCTTCCCAAAATGGCAGTTTTGTCAAAACCGACCTTCGGCTTTCCATTTTGGGAAACTAAAACTTCTATCCCAATGTTCCTTACACTTTAAGGGTAACTTAGGTCCTAAACCACATTTATCTACCCTTTTGACCCTTCAAAAACCCGATACCTTTTTCACCTTATTTTTTGGAAACTTTCCTTACTAAAATTAGACCTTGTCCAAGTTTACACCCAAGACTTGTCCAAGACTTGGCCTCGACATGCCTTGGACGTGCCTAGCTCCTTACCATCCTCCCACATCGAAATTTGTGAAGTTTAGCTTCCAAATTCACAAAGTATAACTACTTTTGTCCCACATTGCCCAAATGGGGAGTTGTCTTTTATTTCTAGTTCTATATATACTTGAGTACTTACCTTGTACAAACAAAGTTATATTTGAGTGAAATATTATATATTTTAAAGTTTCAGTGATTGAAACAAATAGTTAAAACTTTTCCTTGTGACTGGGTGAAGGTTTAACTAGAGAATTTATCAAAGGTGTGAGCGACCTTTGTGCGATATTCTCGAACTTGGAGAAACCCGAAGTGCGACTCCGAGGGTGGATCTAAGCTGCTCCTATCCTTTCATTTTCGTTCTAAAATCCATTTGTTCTAGTAAGTTTTCATTTCTTCTTGTTTTCTCTTCATAAAACATGATTACTAGCTTATTTTGTTGAATACTTAAATCTAGATCCTTAGTTTTCATATCAATTTGTCTATAAAATTATAGTAGAGTTTACTCAAAATGGGGGTTTACAACTAATTGTATATAAAATTATAGTAGCGTTACTCAAAACGGGGGTTTACAACTTTTTGTATATAATTGTATTAGAGTTTACTCAAAAATGGGGGTTACAAATTTTTGTATATAATCGTAATAGAGTTTACTCAATACGGGGGTTTACAACATTTTGTATATAATTGTAGTAAAGTTTACTCAAAATAAGGGTTTACAAAATTGTATTAGTGTTTTCTCAAAATGGGGGTCTACAACTTTCTGTATATAATTGTATTAGTGTTTACTCAAAATGGGGGTTTACAACTTTTTGTATATAAAATTATAGTAGAGTTTACTCAAAACGGGAGTTTACAACTTTTTGTATATAATTGTATTAGAGTTTACTCAAATTGAGGGTTTACAACTTTTTGTATATAATTGTAGTAGTGTTAACTCAAAACGATGGTTTACAACTTTGTATATAATGTTATAGTAGAGTTTACACAAAACGGGGGTTTATAACTTTTTGTATATAATTGTATTAGTGTTAACACAAAACGGGGGTTTACAACTTTTTGGAAATAATTATAGTAGAGTTTACTCAAAACTGAGGTTTACAACTTTGTATATAATGTTGTAGTAGAATTTACTCAAAACGGGGGTTTACAACTGTTTGTATGTAATTGTATTAGTGTTTACTCAAAACGGGGGTTTACAAATTTTTGTATATAATATTATAGTAGAGTTTACTCAAAACGGGGTTTACAACTTTTTGAATATGATTATAGTAGAATTTCCTCATAAATGGGGTTTACAACTTTTTGTATATAAAATTATAGTAGTGTTTACTCAAAATGAGTGTTTGTAACTTTTTGTATATAATTTTATTAGTGTTTACTCAAAATGATGTTTTACAACTTTTTGTATATAAAATTATAGTAGAGTTTAGTCAAAACAGGGTTTTATAACTTTTTGTATATAATATAATTAGAGTTTACACAAAATGGGGGTTTACAACTTTTTATATATAATTGTAGTAGAGTTTACTATAAACGGGGCTTTACCACATATTGTATATAATTGTAGTAAAATTTACTCAAAATAGGGGTTTACAACTTTCTGTATATAATGGTATTAATGTTTTCTTAAAACGGGGGTTTAAAACTTTTTGTATATAAAATTATAGTAGAGTTTACTCAAAACGGTGGTTTACAACTTTTTGTATACAAAATTATAGTAGAGTTTACTCAAAATGGGGGTTTACAACTTTTTGTATATAAATGTATTAGAGTTTACTCAAAATAGGGGTTTACAACATTTTGTATATAATTGTTGTAAAGTTTACTCAAAATAAGGGTTTACAAAATTTGATTAATGTTTTCACAAAATGGGGGTTTACATCTTTCTGTATATAATTGTATTAGTGTTTACTCAAAACGGGAGTTTAAAACTCTTTGTATATAAAATTATAGTAGTGTTACTCAAAACGGTGGTTTACAACTTTTAGTATATAAAATTATAGTAGTGTTTAATCAAAACGGGGTTGTACAACATTTTGTATATAATTGTATTAGTATTTACTCAAAACGGAGGCTTAAAACTTTTTGGATATAATTGTAGTAGAGTTTACTCAAAATGGGGGTTTACAACTTTTTATATATAATTGTAGTAGAGTTTACTCAAAACAGGGGTTTACAACTTTTGGGATATAATTGTTGTAGTGTTTACTCAAAACGGTGGTTTACAACTTTGTATATAATGTTATAGTGGAGTTTACTCAAAACGGGGGTTTACAAATTTTTGTATATAATTGTATTAGTGTTTACTCAAGACTGGGGTTTACAAATTTTTGTATATAATTCTATTAGTGTTACTTAAAATGGGGGTTTACAACTTTTTTGTATATAAAATTATAGTAGAGTTTACTCAAAATAGGGGTTTACAACTTTTTGTATATAATTGTATTAGAGTTTACTCAAAATGAGGGTTTACAACTTTTTGTATATAATTGCAGTAGAGTTAAATCAAAACAATGGTTTACAACTTTGTATATAATGTTATAGTAGAGTTTACACAGAACGGGGTTTACAACTTTTTGTATATAATTGTATTAGTGTTTACTAAAAACGGGGGTTTACAACTTTTTGGATATAATTGTAGTAGAGTTTACTCAAAACGGAGGTTTACAACTTTGTATATAATGTTATAGTAGAGTTTACTCAAAACGGGGGTTTACAAATTTTTGCATATAATTGTATTAGTGTTTACTCAAAACGGGGGTTTACAACTTTTTGTATATATAATTATAGTAGAGTTTACTCAAAACGGGGGATTACAAATTTTTGTATATAATTGTATTAGTGTTTACTCAAAATGGGTGTTTACAACTTTTTGTATGTAAAATTATTGTAGAGTTTACTCAAAACGGGGTTTACAACTTTTTGTATATAATTGTATTAGCTTTCACAAAATGGGGGTTTACACCTTTTTGTATATAAAATAATTGTAGTGTTTACTCAAAATGGGTGTTTACAACTTTTTGTATATAATTGTATTAGTGTATACTCAATACGGGGGATTACAACTTTTTGTATATAAAATTGTAGTGGAGTTTACTCAAAATGGTGGTTTACAACTTTTTGTATATAATTGTATTAAAGTTTACTCAAAACGGGGGTTTACAACTTTTTGTATATAAAATTATATTAGAGTTTACTCAAAACGGGGTTTAGAACTTTTTGTATATAATTGTATTATTGTTTACTCAAAACAGGGTTTACAACTTTTTGGATATAATTGTAGTAGAGTTTACTCAAAACGGAGTTTTACAACTTTTTGTATATAATTGAAGTAGAGTTTACTCAAAACGGAGGTTTACAACTTTATATATAATGTTATAGTAGAGTTTACTCAAAACGGGGGGTTTACAACATTTTGTATATAATTGTATTAGTGTTTACTCAAAACGGGGGTTTACAACTTTTTTGTATATAATTGTATTAGATTTTATTTAAAACGGGGGTTTACAACTTTTTGTACAACTTTTTGTATATAATTGGATTAGAATTTACTCAAAACGGGGGTTTACAACTTTTTGTATGTAAAATTATAGTTGAGTTTACACAAAATGGAGGTGTACAACTTTTTGTATATAATGGTATTAGTGTTTACTCAAAACGGGGGATTGCAACTTTTTGTAAATAAAATTATAGTAAACTATACTCAAAACAGGGGTTTACGACTTTTTGGATATAATTGTAATAGAGTTTACTCAAAACGGTGGTTTACAACTTTTTATATATAATTTGTGAGTTTACTCAAAACGGGGGTTTACAACTTTTTGTATATAAAATTATAGTAGACTTTACTTAAAACGGGGGTTTACAACTTTTTGTATAAAATGGGGGTTTACAACTTTTTGTATATAATCGTAATAGAGTTTACTTAATTCAGGGGTTTACAACATTTTGTATATAATTGTAGTAAAGTTTACTCAAAATAGGGGTTTACAAATTTGTATTAGTGTTTTCTCAAAACGGGGGTTTACAACTTTCTGTTTATAATTGTATTAGTGTTTACTCAAAATGTGGGTTTACAACTTTTTGTATATAAAATTATAGTAGAGTTTACTCAAAACGGGGGTTTACAACTTTTCGTATATAATTGTATTAGAGTTTACTCAAAATGAGGGTTTACAACTTTTTGTATGTAATTGTAGTAGAGTTAATTCAAAACGGTGGTTTACAACTTTGTATATAATGTTATAGTAAAGTTTACACAAAACGGGGGTTTACAACTTTTTGTATATAATTGTATTAGTGTTTACACAAAACGGGGGTTTACAACTTTTTGGATATAATTGTAGTAGAGTTTACTCAAAACGGAGGTTTACAACTTTGTATATAATGTTATAGTAGAGTTTATTCAAAACGGGGGTTTACAACTTTTTGTATATAATTGTGTTAGTGTTTACTCAAAACGGGGGTTTACAACTTTTTGTATATAAAATTATAGTAGAGTTTACTCAAAATGGGGGTTTACAACTTTTTGAATATGATTGTAGCAGAATTTCCTCAAAACGGGGTTTACAACATTTTGTATATAAAATTATAGTAGAGTTTACTCAAAACGGGTGTTTGTAACTTTTTGTATATAATTGTATTAGTGTTTACTCAAAATGGGGGTTTACAACTTTTTGTATATAAAATTATAGTAGAGTTTACTCAAAACGGGGGTTTACAACTTTTTGTATATAATTGTATTAGAGTTTACACAAAATGGGGTTTACAACTTTTTGTATATAATTGTAGTAGAGTTTACTCAAAACGGGGCTTTACAACATATTGTATATAATTGTAGTAAAATTTACTCAAAATAGGGGTTTACAACTTTTTGTATATAATTGTATTAGTGTTTTCTCAAAACGGGGGTTTTAAACTTTTTGTATATAAAATTATATAGAGTTAACTCAAAACGGTGGTTTACAACTTTTTGTATATAAAATTATTGTAGAGTTACTCAAAATGGGTGTTTGCAACTTTTTGTATATATATGTATTAGAGTTTATGATACGTTCCTGAATGAGGTTCCCAACCCTTTGGCCCCGATGCAGCCGATAGATCATCTTGTGATTCGAGATGGGCCTATGACAAGGCTCCAAAAGAAGAGGATGTGTGAGGCTTTGAATAATCTGATCATAGATATTCATTTGGAGCAAGAGCAACACAAGTCGGAAGAAGAGCAGCACATAAAATGCACCATTTATGCAATTGGGCTTGAAGACAACAATGATGGGCTTGGTTAAAATTGCTAGAATGTCTTTTAGTTATTTGTTTTTTCAATAAGGCGGTCCATTTATGTTGGCGCCATTTAGGTGGATCTTTCGGCTTGTTTTATTATTTTGGTGTTGGATTTTATTTAATAATTACCTTGTGGGCTTAGATGACACAAGAGATACTAGAAAAGCCCATGGATGGGGCGCCATATTGCTAAGGAGGATTACTAGTCTTCTATTTGTAGCCTATATATAGGCAAGCAACTATCATAATAAAACACAACATTATTATTGAAATTCAATTAAACTTTTGCTTAAGTCGAGTCGACTTAGTTATTCACTTGCGAGTCAGTTTTCTCTTTGTCGTAGAGAAGACACCCCTTTCAAGAACGAATCAGCGTCGCGAGCGAGACGTTGTTTATTCTTGGCCTCAGTCCTAGGTCGGAGACGCTAGGTCTAGGTTTCCTTAGCTCGTCATTGATCCTTTAGTCAATTCCTGGGATCGTATCGCATCAGTTGGTAGCAGAGCTCAGCGACTAAGGTATCAAATATCCCCGTTTTGATTTTTCTTGTGTTCAATTTCGTTCTTATATAAAAAAAAAAAGAATTCCTGCGATTGTCTTTCCTTTTTGCCTGAATCATTGTTTAGATTCGCCCACTGCATTATCATAAGCCGTTGCTTGTCCAATTTCTTTTGTTAATTGAGTGTTAAATTCCCGTTGCTGTTCTTGACACACACAAAAAAAGAGATCACCAAAGAGCCCAGCTTTGTGGCCGTGTACGGCAACATAAACTTGACCTAGTTTGGTTTATTTTAATTTGTTCTAATTTCTTTTAGTCGGCCAAAGTAGACAAAAAAAATTGACCTTATTTCTTTGTGCTGAAGTTGTTTTATTTTATTTAACAAAAGTCAGCCGCGAAAAAAAAAAATTTTTTGACCCAAAAAAAAAAAATTAAAGTCAAAAAACAGCCTCTATCACACCCAGGGTGTGACACTTGCTGATTTTCGACCGAAAAAAAAAATTCTTTTCTGTTCTATTTTTCACATGTTTGCTTCTCATCCTTCATACTCACACATTTTAGCAACTTCTCACACCTTATTACTCTCATTTCTATACCTTACCATATTTCGACTGAACCCTAGTGTTTAAGTCTAGGTTGTTGGTACTTGAATTCTACTCGTGTTGCTTGTTATTCTGATTTGTTTGCAAAGGGGACTCCTACGACTGAGAGAGTGAGGGAGAGTGCAAACACAAGAGTTGTGAGGCTTTGAGCTTGTAAAAAAAAATGTCGTCGGATGGGGAAGATGGTGAATCACGGGAAATGTCCCCACGGGATATGAAGATGTTTATTGAAAGCCAGATACAGGTGAATAGGCATCGTGATGAGGAAATGGTGGTAATGCATGAAACCCTGAATGCCCTGACAGCACAATTTTAGGCATTCAATGCCCGGGCACGGAAGGGTGCCGGTCCACCGGTTGTTCGAGGTAATGGGGGAAATAGGGCGGTAAACAACCGAGTTATAATTGGGAATGATGATGCTGGTGTGGTTGATGAGAATGATCAAGTTGATAACAACATGCGGCAAATTAAAATGAAATTGCCTTCTTTTTCCGGTTCTATTGATGTGGATGTTTATCTTGACTGGGAGTCAAAGTTGGAGCAGATTTTTGCATGTAATCATTACTCGGAAGAGAAGAAGTGTAGTCTTGTGCAGCTTGAATTTACGGGATATGCTATGGTGTCGCTGAAGCAAACAAATTTTATGAGGCACAAAAATGGTGCGAGGGATATAAGTATATGGCAGGATTTGAGAAAGGAAATGAGGAAGCGTTTTGTTCCTCATTCGTACTACCGGGAGCAATATCATAGGTTGCAAACTATTCAGCAAGGAGAGCGTTCCGTGGATGATTATTATCAGGAATTAGTCACCCTCTTGGCGAAGGCTCAGGTTGACGAAGATGAAGAGATGACCATTCAGCGTTTCTTGACGGGGTTACGATTGGATATTGCGAATCGAGTGGAATTGCAGCAGTGTGCCACTTTGGATAGTATGTTACATGCAGCCGTGACGCATGAAAAGAAAATTAAGCGTCAGAAAGCTGCCTACTCTAAACAGTCCGGAGGTAACCTTTCTAGTTTCCGTACTTTCCAATCTAAGGTAGATCCCACTAAATTTCCTCAAACAGCCCCGAAACAGTCCTTATTCCCACCAAGGGAAGCCTCTAGGCCGAGGGAGAATGATAAAGGGAAAGGAGTTGCCACGACCTCTACACCATCTCATGAAATACGGTGCCATAAGTGTCATGGTATGGGCCACATTGCTGCCCAATGCCCGTCCAAACGACGTATTTTGATACTCGGAGAGGCTGTTGATGATAGGAGTTATGTCTCGGCTTTGGATGAGGAGGATGAGGTGGAAAGTGATGGTGCGGAATATTGTGAGCAGGATCCGGTGGGCGGAGATGTATATCAATCCGCGTATGTGATCAAAAGGGCGTTAAGCAGTGTAGTGAAGATGGAGGATAACCTACAACGGGAAAATATTTTTCATACGCGGTGCTTAGTTAGTGGCAAGGTTTGCTTGATGATTATTGATCCGGGGAGCTGATAGCAATCTGATTGTAGGATCTAGATCAAAGCTTCGACTTCTATTGATTCAGCACTTGACTTTAAGCTTATACGAATTCAAGCTAGGGCTTTTCCGAACAAGAATAGCTTCCTGAATGTATAAAATGTGGACTATTTGGAAATAAAGCGAAAGTAACAACAAATCAATCTCTGATTATTGTCTCATGATAATCCTATCTCAGGAAAACCACCCAACTATTCTATCTCAGAATAATTTAAAGAAACTCCAATCTCTGAAACTAAGGTTTAATCTCCAAAATAATCTGAGTATTCAATTCAGCAAACAAAGGAATAAATAGCAGCAAAAGACACGCCCTAGATGCTATTGGCGCCAACATGGGCCTATAAGGCCTTATCATGATTCTAACTTAATTAAAATAAAGCCCAACTAAATAACATAATTAAAAGTCCATAAAAACAATCTGAATTTAATAAGCATAGGCGTCCCACACTTGGGATTCAGCTCATCAAGCCCAATCAGCAATGAATAGGCTTAAAGTAGTTGGATCATCAATCCTCAAAGACTCATTCTCCTTTCCAACATCTTGGACCAGCTTTACATAAGCTTCTCGAGCCTTCTTCTCTTGAAAACGTGTGATAGGGCCATCTCGAACAATAATAGGATCCTTGGGCTTCTGAAAACGTGGCTGATCATCGTGGAGTGCATCATTCCCTCCTGGTTCGGAAGGATCTGACCTCAGATCATAATGAGGATCATTAAATGGGGACAAGTCCTTAACGTTGATTGTTGAAGACATAATCCAATCTGGTGGCAAATCTATGACATAAGCGTTGTCATTAACCATTTGCAACACTTGAAATGGTCCATCACCGCGGTAGTTCAGCTTGCTCTGTCGTTGATGTGGAAAACGCTCATTGCGTAGGTTCAGCCACACCCAATCTCCCGGCTTGAAGATCATCTCTTTGCGCCCTTTATTAGCCTGTTTGAGATACCTCGCCGTAGCTTTTTTAACCTCCAAACGAGCTTTAGTATGCAATTCACGAACAAGTGCAGCTTTGTCTTCCGCATCTAAGCTCACGTGTGTACCTGTAGGGAGAGGAACAAACTCGAAAGGAGTAGAGGGTAAAAAACCATAAACAACTTCAAACGGTGCAGCCTTAGTAGCTGAGTGAGGAGAACGATTATAAGCAAATTCAACAAATGGAAGAGACTTCTCCTATGTCCTAAGGTTCTTACCCACCACAGTTCTAAGTAACTGTCCTAAAGTACGGTTTGTAACCTCTGTTTGACCATCAGTTTAAGGGTGAAAAGAAGTGGAATATAACAAGGATGTACCTAGTTTCTTCCATAACACCTTCCAAAAATGGCTAATAAATTTGGTGTCGCGGTCACTAACTATGGATCTAGGCACACCATGCAAATGTACTATTTCCTTAAAGAATAAATTAGCAATAGCAGAAGCATCGTTCGTCTTATTACATGCAATGAAATGTGCCATCTTAGACATTCTATCAACCACCACAAATATCGAATCATGTCCATTCCTAGTTCGAGGCAAACCTAAGACAAAGTCCATGGATAGATCAGTCCAAGGTGAAGTGGGAATAGGAAGTGGTGTGTATAACCTATGTGGTTGTGACCTAGCCTTAGCATGCTTGCAAACTAAACACGAAGAACAATGTTTAACCACATCAGATTTCATCTTAGGCCAATAAAAATGTTTCTTAAGCATGTCTAAGGTCTTATCTACCCCAAAGTGTCCCATCAAACCTCCCTCATGGGTTTTCTTAACAAACAACTCATGCATAGAACCGGTACACATAACTTATCAGTCCTATAAAGGAATCCATCAAAAATAGAATATTCAGGTTGATCACTAGAAGGACATGCAGCAAATATTTTCCCAAAATCAACGTCATGTTCATACATATGATTAAAATATTCAAATCTTAACAACTTGGTTTGCATAGAAGTGATAAAGGAATACCGTCTAGACAAGGCATCAGCAACTATGTTATCCTTACCCTTCTTATACTTAATCACATAAGGAAATGACTCTATAAATTAAACCCATCGTATATGACGCTTATTCAGTTTCCTTTGCCCTTTTAAGTACTTGATAGATTCGTGATCAGTGTGGATGGTGAATTCACGTGGCCTTAGATAATGCTGCCATGTTTGTAAACACCTAACCAATGCATATAACTCTTTATCGTATGTGGAATAATTAAGTGCAGCCCATTTTAACTTTTCGCTAAAATACGCAACATGCCTACTTTCTTGTATTAAAACACCACCAATCCCCACACCCGACGCATCACATTCAAGTTGGAACATCTTATTAAAATCAAGTAATGCAAGTATAGGTGCAGAAATAAGCATAGACTTAAGAGTTTCAAAAGCTTCCCTGTGATGTTGTTCCCATACAAACAGTGCATTCTTTTTTACGAGCTCATTGAGGGGAGTTGCAATGGAGCTGAATCCCTTCACAAAACGTCTATAGAAGCTTGCAAGGCCATGGAAACTACGTACTTGTGCAGCCTTGAAAGGTTCAGGCCACTCTTGTATCGCCTTGATCTTTTCTTGGTCCACTTCCACACCTTTAGCACTAATAACAAAGCCAATAAAGACAACACTCTTCAAACAAAAACTACACTTTTTGAGATTTGCATATAAATGGTTTTCTCTAAGTCTATGCATAACAACCTTCAAATGTTCAATGTGGTCATCAAATGTAGCGCTATAAATAAGTATGTCATCGAAGTACACAACTACAAATTGATTTATAAATTCCCGAAGGACCTCATTCATAAGTCTCATAAATGTGGAAGGTGCATTAGTTAAACCAAATGGCATGACAAGCCACTCATATAATCCAAAAGTGGTTTTAAAAGCTGTTTTCCACTCATCACCCTCCCGAATACGTACTTGATAGTAGCCACTCTTCAAATCAATTTTAGTAAAGAAACGACTACCATGTAAATATTCAAGCAGATCATCTAATCTAGGAATATGATATCGATACTTTACCATGATTTGATTGATTGCTCGACAATCGGTGCACATACGCCATTCTCCCGTCTTCATGGGGACCACAATGACTGGAACTGTGCAAGGATTCATGGACTCTCTAATCTTGCCTCTCTCCAACAGTTCTTTAACTTGCTTTTGTATCTCTATGGTCTCCATAGGATTGGCTCTATAGGCAGTTCGGTTGGGAAGCACTGAACCGGGGACGAAGTCGATTTGATGCTCCACGCCTCAAATTGGTGGCAGCCCCTTGGGTTCCTCCTCCGGAAAGACATCCTTGAATTACTGCAAAACAGAATAAATCGCACTAGGGAGAGAATTGGTTAAATCAGATATCGAAAGTAAACAAGGGGTAGGGGAGTCAGAGTTTTTAAGCACAAGAAGATAAACTGGGTTACCAGCCCCTATGGCCTTTATCATCAAATTCCGATTGACCTTATGATAGCAATCTGATTGTAGGATCTAGATCAAAGCTTCGACTTTTGTTGATTCAGCAATTTGAAT
This sequence comes from Gentiana dahurica var. dahurica, assembly GCA_024500145.1. NCBI lineage: Eukaryota > Viridiplantae > Streptophyta > Magnoliopsida > Gentianales > Gentianaceae > Gentiana > Gentiana dahurica. The sequence continues at coordinate 48,607,068 of CM044907.1, forward strand.
TTAAGCTTATACGAATTCAACCTAGGGTTTTTCCGATCTGATTGTATAAAATGTGGACTATTTGGAAATAAAACGAAAGTAACAACAATAATCAATCTCTGATTATTGTCTCGTGATAATCCTATCTCAGGAAAACCACCCAACTATTCTATCTCAGAATAATTGAATGAAACTCCAATCTCTGAAAAGTTTCTGAATTATAAACTAGGGTTTAATCTCCAAAATAATCTGAGTATTCAATTCAGCAAACAAAGGAATAAATAGCAGCAAAAAGAAACGCCCAGATGCTATTGGCGCCAACATGGGCCTATAAGGCCTTATTATGATTCTAACTTAATTAAAATAAAGCCCAACTAAATAACATAATTAAAAGTCCATAAAACAATCTGAATTTAATAAGCATAGGCGCCCCACACTTGGGCTTCAGCTCATCAAGCCCAATCAGCAACGAATAGGCTTAAAGTAGTTGGATCATCAATCCTCAAAGCCTTATTCTCCTTTCCAACATCTTGGACCAGCTTTGCATAAGCTTCTCGAGCCTTCTTCTCTTGAAAACATGTGATAGGGCCATCTCGGACAATAATAGGATCCTTGGGCTTGTGAATGCGTGGCTGATCATCTTGGAGTGCATCACCTTACTTGTGTGTGAGGTGGCGTGCTTACCTTGTTTATTAACTTTTGGATCACATTCAGCCTTATCTACCCGAGCTACAACCCCTTCCTTACCCACGGCTTTATTAGCATTTTGTGTTGCTTGGTGATGCAACCGGAAAGCCGTCATCTTAAGTTGTTCATCATGCGCTTCCTTAGGGGTCATTGGGTGCAAAACAATGGTCTTGCCTTTATAAGGCAGTGAATAACGGTTTATGTAGCCATCATAAGAAACACGTCTATCAAATTGCCACGGACGACCTAAAAGTAGGTGTGTGACATAGGAAGAACATCACAAAGGACCTCATCATGAAATTTACCAATCTGAAAATTAATGAGTGCTTGTGAGTCAACGTGTGTTTCCCCCTCATCACTCAACCATTGTAGTTGATAGGGTTTGGGGTGTGCTAACGTGGGAATACGTAAATTTTCAACAAGTAACGTACTAACCACATTAGTGCAACTACCCAAATCAATATTCAAGTTACAAGTTCTACCCCCAATACCACACGTGGATTGAAAAATGTTATCATGCTGCATATTGTCATCAATTTTAGTTTGTGCAGCCAATACACATTGTAAAACATCACATACACCCGAACTATAAGAAGAAGTAGCACTAACATGCAGCAAATTATCATCGCCGCTATCACTATGTGTGCTATTATCATCCTTGTCGGAGTCAGATTCAAATTCATGAGGTTCTAACTCAACACCAACAGCCCTTAAAACACGCTTATTAGGACAATCACGAGCATAATGACCTCTACCACGACACCTAAAACAAGCCATATCACATGCACGTTCAACAGTAGGAGTACCTTTTTCACGCATGTCTTTCGTTTTAGCATCAGAATAAGGATAATTCAATTTGCGTGGTTTAAAATCATCTTTGGGACGTGTATTAGGCTGACTGGAAACTTTAGAAGACAAAGATGTAGTACCTCGTCCAAAAGAAGAATAAGTAGAGCGAGTGTTACCATAAGAAGCTTTATATGCAGCCCGTTCAGCCAAGCGCTTTTGCACCATGATTGCACCTTGTAGAAGCTCGGCTTTGGTGCGATAATTCTGTAATTCGACGTGGCAAGCAATATCGGGTCGAAGGCCATATTGGAAACGCTGTATTGTCGCTTCATCATCCTCGTTGACATTGGCTTTAAGTATAGTGAGGCGCAAATCTTCATCAAACTCCTCTATGGTGCGATTTCCTTGACGTAATGTTTGTAACTTGCGGAGCTGATCCCTATAGTAATGAGTAGGTACCCATTGTTGCTTCATGATTTCTTTGAGAACCGCCCATGAGGTGATCTCACCATCACGTCTTCTACGACGTTGGGCCTGGAGTTGGTCCCACCAATGCATAACTGTGTCGGTAAATTCCATTGTCGCAAGTTGTACCTGTTTAGCATCACTAAAGTTTGTGCAAGAGAAAACTTGAGAAACTTTCATCTCCCAAGCTAAATACCTGTCCGGATCATCCTTACCATCAAACGGTGGAATTTTGTATTTCACATTACGTGAATCGTCATGTGGGGGTGCGTGAGCAGCCCCTTGAACCTCGGCTAAAAGATCCCTACCTGCATCAAAAACAAGATTAGGTGGGAGGAACTACCTCTTGTGCTCGTTGTTCCCTTTGCACGTGTTGTGCTTGGATGGTATTCAAAAGTTGTTCAAATTTGCGGTCAGATTCAGCTTTGAGATCAGCCAAGTGTTAGCGTTGTTGTTCGAGTGCTTGATCAAGTTTGGATTCAAATGCTTTCCGTTGAAATTCAAGTTTACCATCGATGGGATCATAATCATCATCAGCCATAGCGTGAGGCTTATGGGGATGAAAACTCACTATTCACACGTGTTTACACTCACAAGATAGCCCAAAAACACAAGAACTCTACGACACAACACAAGCTACAAAAACAACAACAACAAAAAATTCTTGCAGAATTTTCCCGCCAGTTTACTCTTTTGTTGATCACAAAAATTTTCGTAACACCAAATTCTGCACAAGAACTCAACGACACAACACAAGCTATAAAAAACCCAAATTTTTTTTAGATTACAAGAACTAAAAGCATGAGTGTGTGGAAAATCAAACTTTTAGGCAGTGCATCGTCAAGATTGGTCGGAGTACTACTCTTTCGATCGAAAATCACGAATTCGGTTTCCTTAAACTCGTGATAATTCTTGATGTCTTTGATTCGGTTTTGGGAGCGTCGATCAAAGACGAGGAAGGTACCTGTATTCGATTAATTCCGTGAACATGTCGTGCTCCGTTCTTGTTCTCGTTTTTTTTTTGTAAAAGGGGTCGGCCTTACAATAAATTAAAGACTTTACAGCAAATCAAAAAGTATATGCGGAACAGAAATATTGATTAATTGAAATCGAACTAGTCCAAGAACCTGAAGTATCCTGCAATGGGAAGGTTTCTTGTGGTGCAAGAAGTCCAAGAACATCGATAATATGCAGCAAATAGCAGGAATAATTCCGTCCGGATGTGATGAAAAATCAAACGCAGCAGTAGACGTGTAACACAGCAGCAAATTTCCATAG
>CM044907.1:48610765-48638862 GCA_024500145.1 Gentiana dahurica var. dahurica
TAGAGTTTACTCAAAACGGGGGTTTACAACATTTTGTATATAAAATTATATTAGAGTTTACTCAAAACGGGGGTTTACAACTTTTCGTATTTAATTGTATTAAAGTTTAATCAAAATGGGGGTTTACATATTTTTGTATATAATTGTTGTAGAGTTAACTCTAAACGGTGGTTTACTGCTTTGTATATTATGTTATAGTAGAGTTTACAAAAAACGAGGGTTTACAACTTTTTGTACATAATTGATGTAGCCCAATTCAAGAGGAAGATCCAACAATAAAAGCCCACACATGGGGCGCCTATATTAAGCTTTTATGGACTATTTATTTATTTTAATTCACATTGGGCTTTTAATTATGTTAGGAAGTAATAATCAGGCCCAAATTAGCCCAAGATGGCGCCAATAGAGATTAGGTCGTAGCATTTATTTTCCTATATAGTTTCATGGCTGATAGATTGTAAGGTAGAATATTTCGGATTCATAAATTGAAACACACTTTGTTTTATTTCAAGAACTTCCAGTGATTGGGCTCTTTCGATTATCCTGAGACGGGGTAATCGGTTGGTGTTCCTGAGATGGGATCACCGTAGTAAATATTCTGAGATGGAGTATTTACATATCCTTTTGTTATTTTCTTTTATATTCAGAAAATCCATAAAAAAATTATACTTTTCAAAGCTGAATCGTTTGCTGTGCTTTAATCAATGATCCTACGAGTTTCGGTTTACATCAATAATTATATTAGTGTTTACACAAAACAGGGGTTTACAACTTTTTGGATATAATTGTAGTAGAGTTTACTCAAAACGGAGGTTTACAACTTTGTATATAATGTTATAGTAGAGTTTACTCAAAATATGGGTTTACAACTTTTTGTATATAATTGTATTAGATTTTAATTAAAACGGGGGTTTACAACTTTTGGAGGGTTTACAACTTTTTTTATATAATTGAAGTAGAGTTTACTCAAAACGGAGGTTTACATCTTTATATATAATGTTATAGTAGAGTTTACTCAAAACGGGGGTTTACAACTTTTTGAATATAATTGTATTAGTGTTTACTCAAAATGGGGGTTTACAACTTTTTGTATATAATTGTATTAGATTTTAATTAAAACGGGGGTTTACAACTTTTTGTATATAATTGTATTAGAATTTACTCAAAACAGGGGTTTACAACATTTTGTATGTAAAATTATAGTTGTGTTTACTCAAAATGGGGGTTTACAACTTTTTGTACATAATGGTATTAGTGTTAACTCAAAACGGGAGTTTGCAACTTTTTGTATATAAAATTGTAGTAAACTCCACTCAAAACGGGGGTTTAAAACTTTCTGGATATAATTGTAGTAGAGTTTACTCAAAACGGTGGTTTACAACTTTTTATATATAATTGTTTAGAGTTTACTCAAAACGGGGGTTTACAACTTTTTGTATATAAAATTATAGTAGAGTTTACTCAAAACGGGGGTTTACAACTTTTTGTATATAATTGTATTAGAGTTTACTCAAAAATGGGGGTTTACAACTTTTTGTATATAATCGTAATAGAGTTTACTCAATACGGGGGTTTACAACATTTTGTATATAATTGTAGTAAAGTTTACTCAAAATAGGGGTTTACAAAATTGTATTAGTGTTTTCTCAAAACGGGGGTTTACAACTTTCTGTAAATAATTGTATTAGTGTTTACAACTTTTTGTATATAAATTATAGTAGAGTTTACTCAAAACGGGGGTTTACAACTTTTTGTATTTAATTGTATTAGAGTTTACTCAAAATGAGGGTTTACAATTTTTTGTATATAATTGTAGTAGAGTTAACTCAAAACGGTGGTTTACAACTTTGTATATTATGTTATAGTAGAGTTTACACAAAACGGGGGTTTACACCTTTTTTTGTATATAATTATATTAGTGTTTACACAACGGAGGTTTACAACTTTTTGGATATAATTGTAGTATAGTTTACTCAAAATGGAGGTTTACAACTTTGTATATAATGCTATAGTAGAGTTTACTCAAAACGGGGGTTTACAACTTTTTGGATATAATTGTAGTAAAGTTTACTCAAAACGGGGGTTTACAACTTTTTTTTATATAATTGAAGTAGAGTTTACTCAAAGCGGAGGTTTACATCTTTATATATAATGTTATAGTAGAGTTTACTTAAAACGGGGGTTTACAACTTTTTGAATATAATTGTATTAGTGTTTACTCAAAATGGGGGTTTACAGCTTTTTGAATATAATTGTATTAGAATTTACTCAAAACAGGGGTTTACAACTTTTTTTTATGTAAAATTATAGTTGAGCTTACTCAAAATGGGGGTTTACAACTTTTTGTACATAATGGTATTAGTGTTTACTCAAAACGGGAGTTTGCAACTTTTTTTATATAAAATTATAGTAAACTCCACTCAAAACGGGGGTTTACAACTTTCTGGATATAATTGTAGTAGAGTTTACTCAAAACGGTGGTTTAAAACTTTTTATATATAATTGTTTAGAGTTTACTCAAAACGGGGGTTTACAACTTTTTGTATATAAAATTATAGTAGAGTTTACTCAAAACGGGAGTTTACAAATTTTTGTATATAATTGCATTAGAGTTTACTAAAAACTGGGGGTTTACAACTTTTTGTATATAATCGTAATAGATTTTCATCAATACGGGGGTTTACAACATTTTGTATATAATTGTAGTAAAGTTTACTCAAAATAGGGGTTTACAAAATTGTATTAGTGTTTTCTCAAAATGGGGTTTAAACCTTTTTGTATATAAAATTATAGTTGAGATTACTCAAAACGGGGGTTTATAACTTTTTGGATATAATTGTAGTAGAGTTTACTCAAAACAGGGGTTTACAATTTTTTTTTATATAATTGAAGTTGAGTTTACTCAAAACGGAAGTTTACATCTTTATATATAATGTTATAGTAACTTTTTGAATATAATTGTATTAGTGTTTACTCAAAATAGAGGTTTACAACTTTTTGAATATAATTGTATTAGTGTTTACTCAAAACGGAGGTTTACATCTTTATATATAATGTTATAGTAACTTTTTGTATATAATTGTATTAGAATTTACTCAAAACGGGGGTTCACAACTTTTTGCATGTAAAATTATAGTTGAGTTTACTCAAAATGGGGGTTTACAACTTTTTGTATATAATGGTATTAGTGTTTACTCAAAACGGGATGCAAAAGTATATAAAATTATAGTAAACTCCACTCAAAACTGGGGTTTACAACTTTCTGGTTATAATTGTAGTAGAGTTTACTCAAAACGGTGGTTTACAACTTTTTATATATAATTGTTTAGAGTTTACTCAAAACGGGGGTTTAAAACTTTTTGTATATAAAATTATAGTAGAGTTTACTCAAAATGAGGGTTTACAACTTTTTTGTATATAATTGTAGTAGAGTTAACTCAAAACGGTGGTCTACAACTTTGTATATTATGTTATAGTAGTTTACACAAAACGGGGGTTTACAACTTTTTGTATATAATTATATTAGTGTTTACACAAAACGGGGGTTTACAACTTTTTGGATATAATTGTAGTAGAGTTTACTCAAAACGGAGGTTTACAACTTTGTATATAATGTTATAGTAGAGTTTACTCAAAATGGGGATTTACAACTTTTTGTGTATAATTGTATTAGTGTTTACTCAAAACAGGGGTTTACAACTTTTTGTATATAAAATTATTGTAGAGTTTACTCAAAACGGGGGTTTAAAACTTTTTGAATATGATTGAAGTAGAATTTCCTCAAAACAGGGTTTACATCTTTTTCTATATAAAATTATAGTAGATTTTATTCAAAACGGGTGTTTGTAACTTTTTGTATATAATTGTATTAGTGTTTACTCAAAATGGGGGTTTACAACTTTTTGTATATAAAATTGTAGTAGAGTTTACTCAAAACGGGGGTTTACAACTTTTTGTATACAATTGTATTAGAGTTTACACAAAATGGGGGTTTACAACTTTTTGTAGTAGAGTTTACTGAAAACGGGATTTTACAACATATTGTATATAATTGTAGTAAAATTTACTCAAAATAGGGGTTTACAACTTTTTGTATATAATTGTATTAGTGTTTTCTCAAAACGGGGGTTTAAGACCTTTTGTATATAAAATTATAGTAGAGTTTACTCAAAATGTGGGTTTACAACTTTTTGTATATAAAATTATAGTAGAGTTTACTCAAAACGGGGGTTGACAACTTTTTGTATATAAATGTATTAGAGTTTACTCAAAATAGTGGTTTACAACATTTTGTATATAATTGTAGTAAAGTTTACTCAAAATAGGGGTTTACAAAATTGTATTAGTGTTTTCTCAAAACGGGGGTTTACAACTTTCTGTATATTATTGTATTAGTATTTACTCAAAATGGGGTTTTAAAACTTTTTGTATATAAAATTATAGTAGAGTTACTCAAAACGGTGGTTTACAACTTTTTGTATATAAAATTATAGTAGAATTTAATCAAAACGGGGGTTTACAACATTTTGTATATAATTGTATTAGTATTTACTCAAAACGGGGGTTTACAACTTTTTGGGTATAATTGTAGTAGAGTTTACTCAAAACGGGGGTTTACAACATTTTGGATATAATTGTTGTAGAGTTTACTCAAAACGGTGGTTTACAACTTTGTATATAATGTTATAGTGGAGTTAACTCAAAATGGGGGTTGACAAATTTTTTATATAATTGTATTAGTGTTTACTCAAGATGGGGGTTTACAACTTTGTGTATAAAATTGTATTAGTGAGCGGGGGTTTGCAACTTTTTGTATATAAAATTATAGTAGAGTTTACTCAAAATGGGGGTTTACAACTTTTTGTATATAATTGTGTTAGAGTTTACTCAAAATGGGAGTCTACAACTTTTTGTGTATAATTGTAGTAGAGTTAAGTCAAAACGGTGGTATACAACTTTGTATATAATGTTATAGTAGAGTTTACACAAAACGGGGGTTTACAACTTTTTGTATATAATTGTATTAGTGTTTACTCAAAATGGGGGTTTACAACTTTTTGGATATAATTGTAGTAGAGTTTTCTCAAAACGGAGGTTTACAACTTTGTATATAGAAAATTATAGTAGAGTGTACTGAAAACGTGGGTTTACAACTTTTTGTGTATAATTGTATTAGAGTTTACTGAAAATGGGGGTTTACAACTTTTTGTATATAATTGTAGTAGAGTTTACTCAAAAAAAGTGTTCACAACATTTTGTATATAATTGTAGTAAAGTTTACTCAAAATAGGGATTTATAACATTTTGTATATAATTGTATTAGTGTTTTCTCAAAACGGGGGTTTAAAACTTTTTGTATATAAAATTATAGTAGAGTTTACTCAAAACGGTGGTTTACAACTTTTTGTATATAATTGTATTAGAGTATACTCAAAACGGGGGTTTACAACTTTTTGTATATAAAATTGTAATGGAGTTTACTCAAAAGGGTGGTTTACAACTTTTTGTATATAATTGTATTAGAGTTTACTCAAAATAGGGGTTTACAACTTTTTGTATACAAAATTATATTAAAGTTTACTCAAAACGGGGGTTTACAACTTTTTGTATATAATTGTATTATTGTTTACTCAAAACGGGGGTTTACAACTTTTTGGATATAATTGTAGAGTTTACTCAAAATGGGGGTTTAAATCTTTTTGTATATAATTGAAGTAGAGTTTACTCAAAACGGAGTTTTATAACTTTATATATAATGTTATAGTAGAGTTTACTCAAAACAGGGGTTTACAACTTTCTGAATATAATTGTATTAGTGTTTACTCAAAATGGGGGTTTACAACTTTTTGTATATAATTGTATTACATTTTATTTAAATCGGGGGTTTACAACTTTTTGTATATAATTGTATTAGAATTTACACAAAACAGGGGTTTACAACTTTTTGTATGTAAAATTATAGTTTAGTTTACTCTAAACGGGGTTTTACAACTCTTTGTATATAATGGTATTAGTGTTTACTCAAAACGGTGGTTTGCAACTTTTTGTATATAAAATTATAGTAAGCTCTACTCAAAACGGTGGTTTACAACTTTTTGGATATAATTGTAGTAGAGTTTACTCAAAACGGTGGTTTACAACTTTTTATATATAATTGTTTAGAGTTTACTCAAAACGGGGCTTTACAACTATTTGTATATAAAATTATAGCAGAGTTTACTCAAAACGGGGGTTTATAACTTTTTGTATATAATTGTATTAGAGTTTACTCAAAAATGGGGGTTCACTAATTTTTGTATATAATCATAATAGAGTTTACTCAATACGGGGGTTTACAACATTTTGTATATAATTGTAGTAAAGTTTACTCAAAATAGGGGTTTACGAAATTGTATTAGTGTTTTCTCAAAATGGGGGTGTACAACTTTCTGTATATAATTGTATTAGTGTTTACTCAAAATGGGGGTTTACAACTTTTTGTATATAAAATTATAGTAGAGTTTACTCAAAACGGGGGTTTACAACTTTTTGTATATAATTGTATTAGAGTTTACTCAAATTGAGGGTTTACAACATTTGTATATAATTGTAGTAGAGTTACCTCAAAATGGTGGTTTACAACTTTGTATATAATGTTATAGTAGAGTTTACACAAAACAGAGGTTTAAAACTTTTTGTATATAATTGTATTAGTGTTTACACAAAACGGGGGTCTACAACTTTTTTGAAATAATTTTAGTAAAGTTTACTCAAAACGGAGGTTTACAACTTTGTATATAATGTTGTAGTAGAGTTTACTCAAAACGGGGGTTTACAACTTTTTATATATAATTGTATTAGTGTTTACTCAAAACGGGGGCTTACAAATTTTTGTATATAAAATTATAGTAGAGTTTACTCAAAACGGGGTTTACAACTTTTTGAATATGATGGTAGTAGAATTTCCTCAAAACGGGGTTTACAACCTTTTGATATAAAATTATAGTAGAGTTTACTCAAAATGGGTGTTTTTAACTTTTTGTATATAATTGTATTAGTGTTTACTCAAAATGGGGATTTACAACTTTTTATATATAAAATTATAGTAGTGTTTACTCAAAATAGGGGTTTACAACTATTTGTATATAATTTAATTAGAGTTTATACAAAATGGGGGTTTACAACTTTTTGTATATAATTGTAGTAGATTTTACTTAAAACGGGGCTTTACACCATATTGTATATAATTGTGGTAAAATTTACTCAAGATAGGGGTTTACAACTTTTTGTATATAATTGTATTACTATTTTCTCAAAACGGGGGTTTAAAACTTTTTGTATATAAAATTATAGTAGAGTTTACTCAAAACGGTGGTTTACAACTTTTTGTATATAAAATTATAGTAGAGTTTACTCAAAATGGGGGTTTACAACTTTTTGTATATAAATGTATTAGAGTTTAATCAAAATTGGGGTTTACAACATTTTGTATATAATTGTAGTATAGTTTATTCAAAATAGGGGTTTACAAAATTTTATTTGTGTTTTCTCAAAATGGGGGTTTACATCTTTTTGTATATAATTGTATTAGTGTTTACTCAAAACGGGGGATTAAAACTTTTTGTATATAAAATTATAGTAGTGTTACTCAAAACGGTGGTTTACAACTTTTAGTATATAAAATTATAGTAGTGTTTAATCAAAACGGGGGTGTACAACATTTTGTATATAATTGTATTAGTATTTACTCAAAACGGAGGTTTACAACTTTTTGGATATAATTGTAGTAGAGTTTACTCAAAACGGGGGTTTACAACTTTTTGTATATAATTGTAGTAGAGTTTACTCAAAACAGGGGTTTACAACTTTTTGGATATAATTGTTGTAGAGTTTACTCAAAACAGTGGTTTACAACTTTGTGTATAATGTTATAGTGGAGTTTACTCAAAACGGGAGTTTACAAATTTTTGTATATAATTGTATTAGTGTTTACTCAAGACTGGGGTTTACAACTTTTCGTATATAATTGTATTAGTGTTTACTCAAAACGGGGGTTTACAACTTTTTGTATATAATTGTATTAGTGTTTACTCAAAATGGGGGTTTACAACTTTTTGTATATAAAATTATAGAAGGGTTTACTCAAAACGGGGGATTACAAATTTTTGTATATAATTGTATTAGTGTTTACTCAAAATGGGGGTTTACAACTTTTTGTATATAAAATTATTGTAGAGTTTACTCAAAGAGGGGGTTTACAACTTTTTGTATATAATTGTATTAGCTTTCTCAAAACGGGGGTTTACAACTTTTTGGATATAATTGTAGTAGAGTTTACTCAAAGCGCAGGTTTACATCGTTATATATAATGTTATAGTAGCTTTTTGTATATAATTGTCTTAAAATTTACTCAAAACGGGGGTTCACAACTTTTTGTATGTAAAATTATAGTTGAGTTTACTCAAAATGGGGGTTTACAACTTTTTGTATATAATGGTATTAGTGTTTACTCAAAACGGGAGTTTGCAACTTTTTGTATATAAAATTATAGTAAACTCCACTCAAAACAGGAGTTTACAACTTTCTGGATATAATTGTAGTAGAGTTTACTCAAAACGGTGGTTTACAACTTTTTATATATAATTGTTTAGAGTTTACTCAAAACGGGGGTTTAAAACTTTTTGTATATAAAATTATAGTAGAGTTTACTCAAAACGGGGGTTTACAACTTTTTGTTTTTAATTGTATTAGAGTTTACTCAAAATGAGGGTTTACAACTTTTTTGTATATAATTGTAGTAGAGTTAACTCAAAACGGTGGTTTACAACTTTGTATATTATGTTATAGTAGAGTTTACACAAAACGGGGGTTTACAACTTTTTGTATATAATTGTAGTAGAGTAAACTCAAAACGGAGGTTTACAACTTTGTATATAATGTTATAGTAGAGTTTACTCAAAATGGGGATTTACAACTCTTTGTATATAATTGTATTAGTGTTTACTCAAAACAGGGGTTTACAACTTTTTGTATATAAAATTATAGTAGAGTTTACTCAAAACGGGGGTTTAAAACTTTTTGAATATGATTGTAGTAGAATTTCCTCAAAACAGGGTTTACATCTTTTTGTATATAAAATTATAGTAGATTTTATTCAAAACGGGTGTTTGTAACTTTTTGTATATAATTGTATTAGTGTTTACTCAAAATGGGGGTTTACAACTTTTTATATAAAATTGTAGTAGAGTTTACTCAAAACGGGGGTTTACAACTTTTTGTATACAATTGTATTAGAGTTAACACAAAATGGGGGTTTACAACTTTTTGTAGTAGTGTTTACTCAAAACGGGGTTTTACAACATATTGTATATAATTGTAGTAAAATTTATTCAAAATAGGGGTTTACAACTTTTTGTATATAATTGTATTAGTGTTTTCTCAAAACGGGGGTTTAAGACCTTTTGTATATATAATTATAGTAGAGTTTACTCAAAACGGGGGTTGACAACTTTTTGTATATAAATGTATTAGAGTTTACTCAAAATAGTGGTTTACAACATTTTGTATATAATTGTAGTAAAGTTTACTCAAAATAGGGGTTTACAAAATTGTATTAGTGTTTTCTCAAAACGGGGGTTTACAACTTTCTGTATATAATTGTATTAGTATTTACTCAAAATGGGGTTTTAAAACTTTTTGTATATAAAATTATAGTAGAGTTACTCAAAACGGTGGTTTACAACTTTTTGTATATAAAATTATAGTAGAATTTAATCAAAACGGGGGTTTACAACATTTTGTATATAATTGTATTAGTATCTACTCAAAACTGGGATTTACAACTTTTTGGGTATAATTGTAGTAGAGTTTACTCAAAACGGGGGTTTACAACATTTTGGATATAATTGTTGTAGAGTTTACTCAAAACGGTGGTTTACAACTTTGTATATAATGTTATAGTGGAGTTAACTCGAAATGGGGGTTGACAAATTTTTTATATAATTGTATTAGTGTTTACTCAAGATGGGGGTTTACAACTTTTTGTATAAAATTGTATTAGTGAGCGGGGTTTACAACTTTTGTATATAAAATTATAGTAGAGTTTACTCAAAGCGGGGGTTTACAACTTTTTGTATATAATTGTGTTAGAGTTTACTCAAAATGGGAGTTTACAACTTTTTGTGTATAATTGTAGTAGAGTTAAGTCAAAACGGTGGTATACAACTTTGTACATAATGTTATAGTAGAGTTTAAACAAAACGGGGGTTTACAACTTTTTGTATATAATTGTATTAGTGTTCACTCAAAATGGGGGTTTACAACTTTTTGGATATAATTGTAGTAGAGTTTTCTCAAAACGGAGGTTTACAACTTTGTATATATAAAATTATAGTAGAGTGTACTGAAAACGTGGATTTACAACTTTTTGTATATAATTGTATTAGAGTTTACTGAAAATGGGGGTTTTCAACTTTTTGTATATAATTGTAGTAGAGTTTACTCAAAACAAGTGTTCACAACATTTTTTATATAATTGTAGTAAAGTTTACTCAAAATAGGGATTTATAACATTTTGTATATAATTGTATTAGTGTTTTCTCAAAATGGGGGTTTAAAACTTTTTGTATATAAAATTATAGTAGAGTTTACTCAAAACGGTGGTTTATAACTTTTTGTATATAATTGTATTAGTGTATACTCAAAACGGGGGTTTACAACTTTTTGTATATTTTGTAATGGAGTTTACTCAAAATGGTTGTTTACAACTTATTGTATATAATTGTATTAGAGTTTACTCAAAATGGGGGTTTAAACTTTTTGTATATAAAATTATATTAGAGTTTACTCAAAACGGGGTTTACAACTTTTTGTATATAATTGTATTATTGTTTACTCAAAACGGGGGTTTACAACTTTTTGGATATAATTGTAGAGTTTACTCAAAATGGGGGTTTGCAACTTTTTGTATATAATTGAAGTAGAGTTTACTCAAAACGGAGTTTTATAACTTTATATATAATGTTATAGTAGAGTTTACTCAAAAAAGGGGTTTACAACTTTTTGTATATAATTGTATTAGTGTTTACTCAAAATGGGGGTTTACAACTTTTTGTATATAATTGTATTAGATTTTATTTAAAACGGGGGGTTTACAACTTTTTGTATATAATTGTATTAGAATTTACACAAAACAGGGGTATACAACTTTTTGTATGTAAAATTATAGTTTAGTTTACTCTAAACGGGGGTTTACAACTCTTTGTATATAATGGTATTAGTGTTTACTCAAAACGGTGGTTTGCAACTTTTTGTATATAAAATTATAGTAAACTCTACTCAAAACGGTGGTTTACAACTTTTTGGATATAATTGTAGTAGAGTTTACTCAAAACGGTGGTTTACAACTTTTTATATATAATTGTTTAGAGTTTACTCAAAACGGGGGTTTACAACTATTTGTATATAAAATTATAGCAGAGTTTACTCAAAACGGGGGTTTATAACTTTTTGTATATTATTGTATTAGAGTTTACTCAAAAATGGGTGTTCACTACTTTTTTTATATAATCATAATAGAGTTTACTCAATACGGGGGTTTACAACATTTTGTATATAATTGTAGTAAAGTTTACTCAAAATAGGGGTTTACGAAATTGTATTAGTGTTTTCTCAAAACGGGGGTGTACAACTTTCTCGTATATAATTGTATTAGTGTTTACTCAAAACGGGGGTTTACAACTTTTTGTATATAAAATTATAGTAGAGTTTACTCAAAGCGGGGGTTTACAACTTTTTGTATATAATTGTATTAGTGTATACTCAAAACGGGGGTTTACAACTTTTTGCATAAAAAATTGTAGTGGAGTTTACTCAAAATGGTGGTTTACAACTTTTTGTATATAATTGTATTAGAGTTTACTCAAAAGGGGATTTGGCATTTTCATCACGTTCGCGAGCCAACTCGTCATCCAAACCTTCGCGTATACTTTTGAGTTCCTTAGTAAGTAGGGCTTCAAAAGCTTTCCGTTGATATCAATCGATTTACAGGATCTAGATTAAAGCTTCAACCTTTCAACGATTCAGCACTCAACTTCTAGGGTTCATTCGAATTTTAGGGCTAGGGTTTATCTACGAGCAGATTGCAAGGATTATTTGGAACACACAAAACGAATAAACAACGATAACCAATCTCGATTATCGTCTCGTGATAATCCTATCTCAGGAGAACCACCCAACTATTCCGTCTCAGAATAATTGAAGAAACCCAATCACTGGAAGTTTCTGAATAAAATTCAATTTATGATTCCAAAATAATCTCCCTTCTCAATTCGTCCAACACACAATAAATAGGAACAAAAGACACGCCCTAGATACTATTGGCGCCAACATGGGCCTACAAAGCCTTATTATGATTCTAACTTAATTAAAAATAAAGCCCAACTAAATAACATAATTAAAAGTCCATAAAACAAACTGAATTTAATAAGCATAGGCGTCCCACACTTGGGCTTCAGCTCATCAAGCCCAATCAGCAATGAATAGGCTTAAGGTAGTCGGATCATCAATCCTTAAAGCCTCATTCTCCTTTCCAACATCTTCGACCAGCTTTGCATAAGCTTCTCGAGCCTTCTTCTCTTGAAAACGTGTAATAGGCCCATCTCGAACAATAATAGGATCTTGAACATGGTGAATACGTGACTGGTCATCGTGGAGTGCATCAAAGCTATACGTGGCAAGGCACCAAAATATATGCCTAATGATTGTGTTGTTCCTCAACCTTCTATTGAGGTCGTCTATGATACTCCTGTTCAGTTTGAGGCCAACACCGTGGCTGATTCGGTTATCGTTGATGATGCTATAGTCAATGGACTTGTTGGTGAATCTACTTTGCCATGCTTTTTTGATAGTATTGTTGATACTTCTTTGCATGATGTGGTTACCACGCCGGATGAGATTATTGTTGACATTGCATTGGGTTCGGATACGGATATCCAAGATTTGGGTAATTCTGACATTTGTGTGGAGAATCATGTACATAATACGATTGATGTTGCTCACGTACATTCTATGACTAATCTTGGTATTGTTGAGCATGTTCACGTTTTGCAGAATTCATGTACGGATACTTCTCTGGAGGACGTGTGTTTGGAGGGTGCTATAAAGCACATATGTAGGACGATTTTGCCTACACAAAAATTTTTGATTCTTGCCAAGGTTCATACGAGTTCCCAACCTCGTACATTTCCTCCAACATCTTTGGTGCAGATTAGTGAGGCACGACCTCGTGCACTTGTTCGTGTTTGTTTTGACCCTGGCATACTTACGAGGAGACTGGAGGTGTTTTATGATGTCATACTTGCGGCGGAGGACTCAAACGACATTTTGTTGATTCGAGGACGAATCCTTTTCAGCCGGGAGGGAATCACACGAAGAAGATTGAAGACTTATATATTATTTCGATGAATAACTTGTAATAAACTTTATTTACGTTTTGTTTTGACATGTAATAAGGGGTAGGGGTATTTTTGGGAGTTTTGACCATTTTTGAACAACCCTTCCCAAAATGGCAGTTTTGTCAAAACCGACCTTCGGCTTTCCATTTTGGGAAACTAAAACTTCTATCCCAATGTTCCTTACACTTTAAGGGTAACTTAGGTCCTAAACCACATTTATCTACCCTTTTGACCCTTCAAAAACCCGATACCTTTTTCACCTTATTTTTTGGAAACTTTCCTTACTAAAATTAGACCTTGTCCAAGTTTACACCCAAGACTTGTCCAAGACTTGTCCTAGACATGCCTTGGACGTGCCTAGCTCCTTACCATCCTCCCACATCGAAATTTGTGAAGTTTAGCTTCCAAATTCACAAAGTATAACTACTTTTGTCCCACATTGCCCAAATGGGGAGTTGTCTTTTATTTCTAGTTCTATATATACTTGAGTACTTACCTTGTACAAACAAAGTTATATTTGAGTGAAATATTATATATTTTAAAGTTTCAGTGATTGAAACAAATAGTTAAAACTTTTCCTTGTGACTGGGTGAAGGTTTAACTAGAGAATTTATCAAAGGTGTGAGCGACCTTTGTGCGATATTCTCGAACTTGGAGAAACCCGAAGTGCAACTCCGAGGGTGGATCTAAGCTGCTCCTATCCTTTCATTTTCGTTCTAAAATCCATTTGTTCTAGTAAGTTTTCATTTCTTCTTGTTTTCTCTTCATAAAACATGATTACTAGCTTATTTTGTTGAATACTTAAATCTAGATCCTTAGTTTTCATATCAATTTGTCTATAAAATTATAGTAGAGTTTACTCAAAATGGGGGTTTACAACTAATTGTATATAAAATTATAGTAGCGTTACTCAAAACGGGGGTTTACAACTTTTTGTATATAATTGTATTAGAGTTTACTCAAAAATGGGGGTTACAAATTTTTGTATATAATCGTAATAGAGTTTACTCAATACGGGGGTTTACAACATTTTGTATATAATTGTAGTAAAGTTTACTCAAAATAAGGGTTTACAAAATTGTATTAGTGTTTTCTCAAAATGGGGGTCTACAACTTTCTGTATATAATTGTATTAGTGTTTACTCAAAATGGGGGTTTACAACTTTTTGTATATAAAATTATAGTAGAGTTTACTCAAAACGGGAGTTTACAACTTTTTGTATATAATTGTATTAGAGTTTACTCAAATTGAGGGTTTACAACTTTTTGTATATAATTGTAGTAGTGTTAACTCAAAACGATGGTTTACAACTTTGTATATAATGTTATAGTAGAGTTTACACAAAACGGGGGTTTATAACTTTTTGTATATAATTGTATTAGTGTTAACACAAAACGGGGGTTTACAACTTTTTGGAAATAATTATAGTAGAGTTTACTCAAAACTGAGGTTTACAACTTTGTATATAATGTTGTAGTAGAGTTTACTCAAAACGGGGGTTTACAACTGTTTGTATGTAATTGTATTAGTGTTTACTCAAAATGGGGGTTTACAAATTTTTGTATATAATATTATAGTAGAGTTTACTCAAAACGGGGTTTACAACTTTTTGAATATGATTATAGTAGAATTTCCTCATAAATGGGGTTTACAACTTTTTGTATATAAAATTATAGTAGTGTTTACTCAAAATGAGTGTTTGTAACTTTTTGTATATAATTTTATTAGTGTTTACTCAAAATGATGTTTTACAACTTTTTGTATATAAAATTATAGTAGAGTTTAGTCAAAACAGGGTTTTATAACTTTTTGTATATAATATAATTAGAGTTTACACAAAATGGGGGTTTACAACTTTTTATATATAATTGTAGTAGAGTTTACTATAAACGGGGCTTTACCACATATTGTATATAATTGTAGTAAAATTTACTCAAAATAGGGGTTTACAACTTTCTGTATATAATGGTATTAATGTTTTCTTAAAACGGGGGTTTAAAACTTTTTGTATATAAAATTATAGTAGAGTTTACTCAAAACGGTGGTTTACAACTTTTTGTATACAAAATTATAGTAGAGTTTACTCAAAATGGGGGTTTACAACTTTTTGTATATAAATGTATTAGAGTTTACTCAAAATAGGGGTTTACAACATTTTGTATATAATTGTTGTAAAGTTTACTCAAAATAAGGGTTTACAAAATTTGATTAATGTTTTCACAAAATGGGGGTTTACATCTTTCTGTATATAATTGTATTAGTGTTTACTCAAAACGGGAGTTTAAAACTCTTTGTATATAAAATTATAGTAGTGTTACTCAAAACGGTGGTTTACAACTTTTAGTATATAAAATTATAGTAGTGTTTAATCAAAACGGGGTTGTACAACATTTTGTATATAATTGTATTAGTATTTACTCAAAACGGAGGCTTAAAACTTTTTGGATATAATTGTAGTAGAGTTTACTCAAAATGGGGGTTTACAACTTTTTATATATAATTGTAGTAGAGTTTACTCAAAACAGGGGTTTACAACTTTTGGGATATAATTGTTGTAGTGTTTACTCAAAACGGTGGTTTACAACTTTGTATATAATGTTATAGTGGAGTTTACTCAAAACGGGGGTTTACAAATTTTTGTATATAATTGTATTAGTGTTTACTCAAGACTGGGGTTTACAAATTTTTGTATATAATTCTATTAGTGTTACTTAAAATGGGGGTTTACAACTTTTTTGTATATAAAATTATAGTAGAGTTTACTCAAAATAGGGGTTTACAACTTTTTGTATATAATTGTATTAGAGTTTACTCAAAATGAGGGTTTACAACTTTTTGTATATAATTGCAGTAGAGTTAAATCAAAACAATGGTTTACAACTTTGTATATAATGTTATAGTAGAGTTTACACAGAACGGGGTTTACAACTTTTTGTATATAATTGTATTAGTGTTTACTAAAAACGGGGGTTTACAACTTTTTGGATATAATTGTAGTAGAGTTTACTCAAAACGGAGGTTTACAACTTTGTATATAATGTTATAGTAGAGTTTACTCAAAACGGGGGTTTACAAATTTTTGCATATAATTGTATTAGTGTTTACTCAAAACGGGGGTTTACAACTTTTTGTATATATAATTATAGTAGAGTTTACTCAAAACGGGGGATTACAAATTTTTGTATATAATTGTATTAGTGTTTACTCAAAATGGGTGTTTACAACTTTTTGTATGTAAAATTATTGTAGAGTTTACTCAAAACGGGGTTTACAACTTTTTGTATATAATTGTATTAGCTTTCACAAAATGGGGGTTTACACCTTTTTGTATATAAAATAATTGTAGTGTTTACTCAAAATGGGTGTTTACAACTTTTTGTATATAATTGTATTAGTGTATACTCAATACTGGGGATTACAACTTTTTGTATATAAAATTGTAGTGGAGTTTACTCAAAATGGTGGTTTACAACTTTTTGTATATAATTGTATTAAAGTTTACTCAAAACGGGGGTTTACAACTTTTTGTATATAAAATTATATTAGAGTTTACTCAAAACGGGGTTTAGAACTTTTTGTATATAATTGTATTATTGTTTACTCAAAACAGGGTTTACAACTTTTTGGATATAATTGTAGTAGAGTTTACTCAAAACGGAGTTTTACAACTTTTTGTATATAATTGAAGTAGAGTTTACTCAAAACGGAGGTTTACAACTTTATATATAATGTTATAGTAGAGTTTACTCAAAACGGGGGGTTTACAACATTTTGTATATAATTGTATTAGTGTTTACTCAAAACGGGGGTTTACAACTTTTTTGTATATAATTGTATTAGATTTTATTTAAAACGGGGGTTTACAACTTTTTGTACAACTTTTTGTATATAATTGGATTAGAATTTACTCAAAACGGGGGTTTACAACTTTTTGTATGTAAAATTATAGTTGAGTTTACACAAAATGGAGGTGTACAACTTTTTGTATATAATGGTATTAGTGTTTACTCAAAACGGGGGATTGCAACTTTTTGTAAATAAAATTATAGTAAACTATACTCAAAACAGGGGTTTACGACTTTTTGGATATAATTGTAATAGAGTTTACTCAAAACGGTGGTTTACAACTTTTTATATATAATTTGTGAGTTTACTCAAAACGGGGGTTTACAACTTTTTGTATATAAAATTATAGTAGACTTTACTTAAAACGGGGGTTTACAACTTTTTGTATAAAATGGGGGTTTACAACTTTTTGTATATAATCGTAATAGAGTTTACTTAATTCAGGGGTTTACAACATTTTGTATATAATTGTAGTAAAGTTTACTCAAAATAGGGGTTTACAAATTTGTATTAGTGTTTTCTCAAAACGGGGGTTTACAACTTTCTGTTTATAATTGTATTAGTGTTTACTCAAAATGTGGGTTTACAACTTTTTGTATATAAAATTATAGTAGAGTTTACTCAAAACGGGGGTTTACAACTTTTCGTATATAATTGTATTAGAGTTTACTCAAAATGAGGGTTTACAACTTTTTGTATGTAATTGTAGTAGAGTTAATTCAAAACGGTGGTTTACAACTTTGTATATAATGTTATAGTAAAGTTTACACAAAACGGGGGTTTACAACTTTTTGTATATAATTGTATTAGTGTTTACACAAAACGGGGGTTTACAACTTTTTGGATATAATTGTAGTAGAGTTTACTCAAAACGGAGGTTTACAACTTTGTATATAATGTTATAGTAGAGTTTATTCAAAACGGGGGTTTACAACTTTTTGTATATAATTGTGTTAGTGTTTACTCAAAACGGGGGTTTACAACTTTTTGTATATAAAATTATAGTAGAGTTTACTCAAAATGGGGGTTTACAACTTTTTGAATATGATTGTAGCAGAATTTCCTCAAAACGGGGTTTACAACATTTTGTATATAAAATTATAGTAGAGTTTACTCAAAACGGGTGTTTGTAACTTTTTGTATATAATTGTATTAGTGTTTACTCAAAATGGGGGTTTACAACTTTTTGTATATAAAATTATAGTAGAGTTTACTCAAAACGGGGGTTTACAACTTTTTGTATATAATTGTATTAGAGTTTACACAAAATGGGGTTTACAACTTTTTGTATATAATTGTAGTAGAGTTTACTCAAAACGGGGCTTTACAACATATTGTATATAATTGTAGTAAAATTTACTCAAAATAGGGGTTTACAACTTTTTGTATATAATTGTATTAGTGTTTTCTCAAAACGGGGGTTTTAAACTTTTTGTATATAAAATTATATAGAGTTAACTCAAAACGGTGGTTTACAACTTTTTGTATATAAAATTATTGTAGAGTTACTCAAAATGGGTGTTTGCAACTTTTTGTATATATATGTATTAGAGTTTATGATACGTTCCTGAATGAGGTTCCCAACCCTTTGGCCCCGATGCAGCCGATAGATCATCTTGTGATTCGAGATGGGCCTATGACAAGGCTCCAAAAGAAGAGGATGTGTGAGGCTTTGAATAATCTGATCATAGATATTCATTTGGAGCAAGAGCAACACAAGTCGGAAGAAGAGCAGCACATAAAATGCACCATTTATGCAATTGGGCTTGAAGACAACAATGATGGGCTTGGTTAAAATTGCTAGAATGTCTTTTAGTTATTTGTTTTTTCAATAAGGCGGTCCATTTATGTTGGCGCCATTTAGGTGGATCTTTCGGCTTGTTTTATTATTTTGGTGTTGGATTTTATTTAATAATTACCTTGTGGGCTTAGATGACACAAGAGATACTAGAAAAGCCCATGGATGGGGCGCCATATTGCTAAGGAGGATTACTAGTCTTCTATTTGTAGCCTATATATAGGCAAGCAACTATCATAATAAAACACAACATTATTATTGAAATTCAATTAAACTTTTGCTTAAGTCGAGTCGACTTAGTTATTCACTTGCGAGTCAGTTTTCTCTTTGTCGTAGAGAAGACACCCCTTTCAAGAACGAATCGGCGTCGCGAGCGAGACGTTGTTTATTCTTGGCCTCAGTCCTAGGTCGGAGACGCTAGGTCTAGGTTTCCTTAGCTCGTCATTGATCCTTTAGTCAATTCCTGGGATCGTATCGCATCAGTTGGTAGCAGAGCTCAGCGACTAAGGTATCAAATATCCCCGTTTTGATTTTTCTTGTGTTCAATTTCGTTCTTATATAAAAAAAAAAAGAATTCCTGCGATTGTCTTTCCTTTTTGCCTGAATCATTGTTTAGATTCGCCCACTGCATTATCATAAGCCGTTGCTTGTCCAATTTCTTTTGTTAATTGAGTGTTAAATTCCCGTTGCTGTTCTTGACACACACAAAAAAAGAGATCACCAAAGAGCCCAGCTTTGTGGCCGTGTACGGCAACATAAACTTGACCTAGTTTGGTTTATTTTAATTTGTTCTAATTTCTTTTAGTCGGCCAAAGTAGACAAAAAAAAATTGACCTTATTTCTTTGTGCTGAAGTTGTTTTATTTTATTTAACAAAAGTCAGCCGCGAAAAAAAAAAATTTTTTGACCCAAAAAAAAAAATTAAAGTCAAAAAACAGCCTCTATCACACCCAGGGTGTGACACTTGCTGATTTTCGACCGAAAAAAAAAATTCTTTTCTGTTCTATTTTTCACATATTTGCTTCTCATCCTTCATACTCACACATTTTAGCAACTTCTCACACCTTATTACTCTCATTTCTATACCTTACCATATTTCGACTGAACCCTAGTGTTTAAGTCTAGGTTGTTGGTTCTTGAATTCTACTCGTGTTGCTTGTTATTCTGATTTGTTTGCAAAGGGGACTCCTACGACTGAGAGAGTGAGGGAGAGTGCAAACACAAGAGTTGTGAGGCTTTGAGCTTGTAAAAAAAATGTCGTCGGATGGGGAAGATGGTGAATCACGGGAAATGTCCCCACGGGATATGAAGATGTTTATTGAAAGCCAGATACAGGTGAATAGGCATCGTGATGAGGAAATGGTGGTAATGCATGAAACCCTGAATGCCCTGACAGCACAATTTTAGGCATTCAATGCCCGGGCACGGAAGGGTGCCGGTCCACCGGTTGTTCGAGGTAATGGGGGAAATAGGGCGGTAAACAACCGAGTTATAATTGGGAATGATGATGCTGGTGTGGTTGATGAGAATGATCAAGTTGATAACAACATGCGGCAAATTAAAATGAAATTGCCTTCTTTTTCCGGTTCTATTGATGTGGATGTTTATCTTGACTGGGAGTCAAAGTTGGAGCAGATTTTTGCATGTAATCATTACTCGGAAGAGAAGAAGTGTAGTCTTGTGCAGCTTGAATTTACGGGATATGCTATGGTGTCGCTGAAGCAAACAAATTTTATGAGGCACAAAAATGGTGCGAGGGATATAAGTATATGGCAGGATTTGAGAAAGGAAATGAGGAAGCGTTTTGTTCCTCATTCGTACTACCGGGAGCAATATCATAGGTTGCAAACTATTCAGCAAGGAGAGCGTTCCGTGGATGATTATTATCGGGAATTAGTCACCCTCTTGGCGAAGGCTCAGGTTGACGAAGATGAAGAGATGACCATTCAGCGTTTCTTGACGGGGTTACGATTGGATATTGCGAATCGAGTGGAATTGCAGCAGTGTGCCACTTTGGATAGTATGTTACATGCAGCCGTGACGCATGAAAAGAAAATTAAGCGTCAGAAAGCTGCCTACTCTAAACAGTCCGGAGGTAACCTTTCTAGTTTCCGTACTTTCCAATCTAAGGTAGATCCCACTAAATTTCCTCAAACAGCCCCGAAACAGTCCTTATTCCCACCAAGGGAAGCCTCTAGGCCGAGGGAGAATGATAAAGGGAAAGGAGTTGCCACGACCTCTACACCATCTCATGAAATACGGTGCCATAAGTGTCATGGTATGGGCCACATTGCTGCCCAATGCCCGTCCAAACGACGTATTTTGATACTCGGAGAGGCTGTTGATGATAGGAGTTATGTCTCGGCTTTGGATGAGGAGGATGAGGTGGAAAGTGATGGTGCGGAATATTGTGAGCAGGATCCGGTGGGCGGAGATGTATATCAATCCGCGTATGTGATCAAAAGGGCGTTAAGCAGTGTAGTGAAGATGGAGGATAACCTACAACGGGAAAATATTTTTCATACGCGGTGCTTAGTTAGTGGCAAGGTTTGCTTGATGATTATTGATCCGGGGAGCTGATAGCAATCTGATTGTAGGATCTAGATCAAAGCTTCGACTTCTATTGATTCAGCACTTGACTTTAAGCTTATACGAATTCAAGCTAGGGCTTTTCCGAACAAGAATAGCTTCCTGAATGTATAAAATGTGGACTATTTGGAAATAAAGCGAAAGTAACAACAAATCAATCTCTGATTATTGTCTCATGATAATCCTATCTCAGGAAAACCACCCAACTATTCTATCTCAGAATAATTTAAAGAAACTCCAATCTCTGAAACTAAGGTTTAATCTCCAAAATAATCTGAGTATTCAATTCAGCAAACAAAGGAATAAATAGCAGCAAAAGACACGCCCTAGATGCTATTGGCGCCAACATGGGCCTATAAGGCCTTATCATGATTCTAACTTAATTAAAATAAAGCCCAACTAAATAACATAATTAAAAGTCCATAAAAACAATCTGAATTTAATAAGCATAGGCGTCCCACACTTGGGATTCAGCTCATCAAGCCCAATCAGCAATGAATAGGCTTAAAGTAGTTGGATCATCAATCCTCAAAGACTCATTCTCCTTTCCAACATCTTGGACCAGCTTTACATAAGCTTCTCGAGCCTTCTTCTCTTGAAAACGTGTGATAGGGCCATCTCGAACAATAATAGGATCCTTGGGCTTCAAAACGTGGCTGATCATCGTGGAGTGCATCATTCCCTCCTGGTTCGGAAGGATCTGACCTCAGATCATAATGAGGATCATTAAATGGGGACAAGTCCTTAACGTTGATTGTTGAAGACATAATCCAATCTGGTGGCAAATCTATGACATAAGCGTTGTCATTAACCATTTGCAGCACTTGAAATGGTCCATCACCGCGGTAGTTCAGCTTGCTCTGTCGTTGATGTGGAAAACGCTCATTGCGTAGGTTCAGCCACACCCAATCTCCCGGCTTGAAGATCATCTCTTTGCACCCTTTATTAGCCTGTTTGAGATACCTCGCCGTAGCTTTTTTAACCTCCAAACGAGCTTTAGTATGCAATTCACGAACAAGTGCAGCTTTGTCTTCCGCATCTAAGCTCACGTGTGTACCTGTAGGGAGAGGAACAAACTCGAAAGGAGTAGAGGGTAAAAAACCATAAACAACTTCAAACGGTGCAGCCTTAGTAGCTGAGTGAGGAGAACGATTATAAGCAAATTCAACAAATGGAAGAGACTTCTCCTATGTCCTAAGGTTCTTACCCACCACAGTTCTAAGTAACTGTCCTAAAGTACGGTTTGTAACCTCTGTTTGACCATCAGTTTAAGGGTGAAAAGAAGTGGAATATAACAAGGATGTACCTAGTTTCTTCCATAACACCTTCCAAAAATGGCTAATAAATTTGGTGTCGCGGTCACTAACTATGGATCTAGGCACACCATGCAAATGTACTATTTCCTTAAAGAATAAATTAGCAATAGCGGAAGCATCGTTCGTCTTATTACATGCAATGAAATGTGCCATCTTAGACATTCTATCAACCACCACAAATATCGAATCATGTCCATTCCTAGTTCGAGGCAAACCTAAGACAAAGTCCATGGATAGATCAGTCCAAGGTGAAGTGGGAATAGGAAGTGGTGTGTATAACCTATGTGGTTGTGACCTAGCCTTAGCATGCTTGCAAACTAAACACGAAGAACAATGTTTAACCACATCAGATTTAATCTTAGGCCAATAAAAATGTTTCTTAAGCATGTCTAAGGTCTTATCTACCCCAAAGTGTCCCATCAAACCTCCCTCATGGGTTTTCTTAACAAACAACTCATGCATAGAACCGGTACACATAACTTATCAGTCCTATAAAGGAATCCATCAAAAATAGAATATTCAGGTTGATCACTAGAAGGACACGCAACAAATATTTTCCCAAAATCAACGTCATGTTCATACATATGATTAAAATATTCAAATCTTAACAACTTGGTTTGCATAGAAGTGATAAAGGAATACCGTCTAGACAAGGCATCAGCAACTATGTTATCCTTACCCTTCTTATACTTAATCACATAAGGAAATGACTCTATAAATTAAACCCATCGTATATGACGCTTATTCAGTTTCCTTTGCCCTTTTAAGTACTTGATAGATTCGTGATCGGTGTGGATGGTGAATTCACGTGGCCTTAGATAATGCTGCCATGTTTGTAAACACCTAACCAATGCATATAACTCTTTATCGTATGTGGAATAATTAAGTGCAGCCCATTTTAACTTTTCGCTAAAATACGCAACATGCCTACTTTCTTGTATTAAAACACCACCAATCCCCACACCCGACGCATCACATTCAAGTTGGAACATCTTATTAAAATCAAGTAATGCAAGTATAGGTGCAGAAATAAGCATAGACTTAAGAGTTTCAAAAGCTTCCCTGTGATGTTGTTCCCATACAAACAGTGCATTCTTTTTTACGAGCTCATTGAGGGGAGTTGCAATGGAGCTGAATCCCTTCACAAAACGTCTATAGAAGCTTGCAAGGCCATGGAAACTACGTACTTGTGCAGCCTTGAAAGGTTCAGGCCACTCTTGTATCGCCTTGGTCCACTTCCACACCTTTAGCACTAATAACAAAGCCAATAAAGACAACACTCTTCAAACAAAAACTACACTTTTTGAGATTTGCATATAAATGGTTTTCTCTAAGTCTATGCATAACAACCTTCAAATGTTCAATGTGGTCATCAAATGTAGCGCTATAAATAAGTATGTCATCGAAGTACACAACTACAAATTGATTTATAAATTCCCGAAGGACCTCATTCATAAGTCTCATAAATGTGGAAGGTGCATTAGTTAAACCAAATGGCATGACAAGCCACTCATATAATCCAAAAGTGGTTTTAAAAGCTGTTTTCCACTCATCACCCTCCCGAATACGTACTTGATAGTAGCCACTCTTCAAATCAATTTTAGTAAAGAAACGACTACCATGTAAATATTCAAGCAGATCATCTAATCTAGGAATATGATATCGATACTTTACCATGATTTGATTGATTGCTCGACAATCGGTGCACATACGCCATTCTCCCGTCTTCATGGGGACCACAATGACTGGAACTGTGCAAGGATTCATGGACTCTCTAATCTTGCCTCTCTCCAACAGTTCTTTAACTTGCTTTTGTATCTCTATGGTCTCCATAGGATTGGCTCTATAGGCGGTTCGGTTGGGAAGCACTGAACCGGGGACGAAGTCGATTTGATGCTCCACGCCTCAAATTGGTGGCAGCCCCTTGGGTTCCTCCTCCGGAAAGACATCCTTGAATTACTGCAAAACAGAATAAATCGCACTAGGGAGAGAATTGGTTAAATCAGATATCGAAAGTAAACAAGGGGTAGGGGAGTCGAGTTTTTAAGCACAAGAAGATAAACTGGGTTACCAGCCCCTATGGCCTTTATCATCAAATTCGATTGACCTTATGATAGCAATCTGATTGTAGGATCTAGATCAAAGCTTCGACTTTTGTTGATTCAGCAATTTGAATTTAAGCTTATACGAATTCAACCTAGGGTTTTTCCGATCTGATTGTATAAAATGTGGACTATTTGGAAATAAAACGAAAGTAACAACAATAATCAATCTCGATTATTGTCTCGTGATAATCCTATCTCAGGAAAACCACCCAACTATTCTATCTCGGAATAATTGAATGAAACTCCAATCTCTGAAAAGTTTCTGAATTATAAACTAGGGTTTAATCTCCAAAATAATCTGAGTATTCAATTCAGCAAACAAAGGAATAAATAGCAGCAAAAAGAAACGCCCAGATGCTATTGGCGCCAACATGGGCCTATAAGGCCTTATTATGATTCTAACTTAATTAAAATAAAGCCCAACTAAATAACATAATTAAAAGTCCATAAAACAATCTGAATTTAATAAGCATAGGCGCCCCACACTTGGGCTTCAGCTCATCAAGCCCAATCAGCAACGAATAGGCTTAAAGTAGTTGGATCATCAATCCTCAAAGCCTTATTCTCCTTTCCAACATCTTGGACCAGCTTTGCATAAGCTTCTCGAGCCTTCTTCTCTTGAAAACATGTGATAGGGCCATCTCGGACAATAATAGGATCCTTGGGCTTGTGAATGCGTGGCTGATCATCTTGGAGTGCATCACCTTACTTGTGTGTGAGGTGGCGTGCTTACCTTGTTTATTAACTTTTGGATCACATTCAGCCTTATCTACCCGAGCTACAACCCCTTCCTTACCCACGGCTTTATTAGCATTTTGTGTTGCTTGGTGATGCAACCGGAAAGCCGTCATCTTAAGTTGTTCATCATGCGCTTCCTTAGGGGTCATTGGGTGCAAAACAATGGTCTTGCCTTTATAAGGCAGTGAATAACGGTTTAAGTAGCCATCATAAGAAACACGTCTATCAAATTGCCACGGACGACCTAAAAGTAGGTGTGTGACATAGGAAGAACATCACAAAGGACCTCATCATG
This sequence comes from Gentiana dahurica var. dahurica, assembly GCA_024500145.1. NCBI lineage: Eukaryota > Viridiplantae > Streptophyta > Magnoliopsida > Gentianales > Gentianaceae > Gentiana > Gentiana dahurica. The sequence goes on from CM044907.1 coordinate 48,636,886, forward strand.
AAATTTACCAATCTGAAAATTAATGAGTGCTTGTGAGTCAACGTGTGTTTCCCCCTCATCACTCAACCATTGTAGTTGATAGGGTTTGGGGTGTGCTAACGTGGGAATATGTAAAGTTTCAACAAGTAACGTACTAACCACATTAGTGCAACTACCCAAATCAATATTCAAGTTACAAGTTCTACCCCCAATACCACACGTGGATTGAAAAATGTTATCATGCTGCATATTGTCATCAATTTTAGTTTGTGCAGCCAATACACGTTGTAAAACATCACATACACCCGAACTATAAGAAGAAGTAGCACTAACATGCAGCAAATTATCATCGCCGCTATCACTATGTGTGCTATTATCATCCTTGTCGGAGTCAGATTCAAATTCATGAGGTTCTAACTCAACACCAACAGCCCTTAAAACACGCTTATTAGGACAATCACGAGCATAATGACCTCTACCACGACACCTAAAACAAGCCATATCACATGCACGTTCAACAGTAGGAGTACCTTTTTCACGCATGTCTTTCGTTTTAGCATCAGAATAAGGATAATTCAATTTGCGTGGTTTAAAATCATCTTTGGGACGTGTATTAGGCTGACTGGAAACTTTAGAAGACAAAGATGTAGTACCTCGTCCAAAAGAAGAATAAGTAGAGCGAGTGTTACCATAAGAAGCTTTATATGCAGCCCGTTCAGCCAAGCGCTTTTGCACCATGATTGCACCTTGTAGAAGCTCGGCTTTGGTGCGATAATTCTGTAATTCGACGTGGCAAGCAATATCGGGTCGAAGGCCACATTGGAAACGCTGTATTGTCGCTTCATCATCCTCGTTGACATTGGCTTTAAGTATAGTGAGGCGCAAATCTTCATCAAACTCCTCTATGGTGCGATTTCCTTGACGTAATGTTTGTAACTTGCGGAGCTGATCCCTATAGTAATGAGTAGGTACCCATTGTTGCTTCATGATTTCTTTGAGAACCGCCCATGAGGTGATCTCACCATCACGTCTTCTACGACGTTGGGCCTGGAGTTGGTCCCACCAATGCATAACTGTGTCGGTAAATTCCATTGTCGCAAGTTGTACCTGTTTAGCATCACTAAAGTTTGTGCAAGAGAAAACTTGAGAAACTTTCATCTCCCAAGCTAAATACCTGTCCGGATCATCCTTACCATCAAACGGTGGAATTTTGTATTTCACATTACGTGAATCGTCATGTGGGGGTGCGTGAGCAGCCCCTTGAACCTCGGCTAAAAGATCCCTACCGCATCAAAAACAAGATTAGGTGGGAGGAACTACCTCTTGTGCTCGTTGTTCCCTTTGCACGTGTTGTGCTTGGATGGTATTCAAAAGTTGTTCAAATTTGCGGTCGATTCAGCTTTGAGATCAGCCAAGTGTTAGCGTTGTTGTTCGAGTGCTTGATCAAGTTTGGATTCAAATGCTTTCCGTTGAAATTCAAGTTTACCATCGATGGGATCATAATCATCATCAGCCATAGCGTGAGGCTTATGGGGATGAAAACTCACTATTCACACGTGTTTACACTCACAAGATAGCCCAAAAACACAAGAACTCTACGACACAACACAAGCTACAAAAACAACAACAACAAAAAATTCTTGCAGAATTTTCCCGCCAGATTACTCTTTTGTTGATCACAAAAATTTTCGTAACACCAAATTCTGCACAAGAACTCAACGACACAACACAAGCTATAAAAAACCCAAATTTTTTTTAGATTACAAGAACTAAAAGCATGAGTGTGTGGAAAATCAAACTTTTAGGCAGTGCATCGTCAAGATTGGTCGGAGTACTACTCTTTCGATCGAAAATCACGAATTCGGTTTCCTTAAACTCGTGATAATTCTTGATGTCTTTGATTCGGTTTTGGGAGCGTCGATCAAAGACGAGGAAGGTACCTGTATTCGATTAATTCCGTGAACATGTCGTGCTCCGTTCTTGTTCTCGTTTTTTTTT
>CM044907.1:48639354-48657394 GCA_024500145.1 Gentiana dahurica var. dahurica
TTTTTTTTTGTAAAAGGGGTCGGCCTTACAATAAATTAAAGACTTTACAGCAAATCAAAAAGTATATGCGGAACAGAAATATTGATTAATTGAAATCGAACTAGTCCAAGAACCTGAAGTATCCTGCAATGGGAAGGTTTCTTGTGGTGCAAGAAGTCCAAGAACATCGATAATATGCAGCAAATAGCAGGAATAATTCTGTCCGGATGTGATGAAAAATCAAACGCAGCAGTAGACGTGTAACACAGCAGCAAATTTCCATAGAATCCGTCCTAGAACAAATTAGGGTTCTTAGATTGCAAGAACGTCCAGGGTTTCAAAAATTTTGTAGCAAAAATTTTGTCAATGGTGCAGCAACGAATAAAGACTGGGAAGTGGATCGTGAATTCGTAGCAGTAATGAGAGGGGTGAACAGCAACAGCAGCAACGTTGGTGTAAGAAACGGTTCAAGAATGCAGCAAATTCCTCAAGAACGATTGAGATTAGGGTTCTTGGAGATCAAGAACTCCAAGAACTTCAAAAAAAAAATTGCAGCAGACGTTGAAGCTTTAATCCCGAATTCTCTGATACCACTTGATAGCAATCTGATTGTAGGATCTAGATCAAAGCTTCGACTTCTATTGATTCAGCTCTTGACTTTAAGCTTAAACGAATTCAAGCTAGGGCTTTTCCAAACAAGAATAGCTTCCTGAATGTATAAAACATGGACTATTTGGAAATAAAGCGAAAGTAACAACAATAATAAATCTCTGATTATTGTCTCGTGGTAATCCTATCTCAGGAAAACCACCCAACTATTCTATATCAGAATAATTGAAAGAAACTCAAATCTCTGAAAAGTTTCTTGATTATAAACTAAGGTTTAATATCCAAAATAATCTGAGTATTCAATTCAGCAAACAAAGGAATAAATAGCAGCAAAAGACACGCCCTAGATGCTATTAACGCCAACATGGGCCTATAAGGCCTTATTATGATTCTAACTTAATTAAAAATAAAGCCCAACTAAATAACATAAGTAAAAGTCCATAAAAACAATCTGAATTTAATAATCATAGGCGTCCCACACTTGGGCTTCAGCTCATCAAGCCCAATTAGCAATGAATAGGCTTAAAGTAGTTGGATCATCAATCGTCAAAGCCTCATTCTCCTTTCCAACATCTTGGACCAGCTTTACATAAGCTTCTCGAGCCTTCTTGATGCGATACGATCCCAGGAGATCGACGAAAGGATCAATAAGAGCGGGAAAACCCTAACCTTACTGAGCAGCAGTCTAGGAAGAGGGCCAAGAACAACTCAACGCTTTGCTCAAGAACGCTGATAAGCTTTCGAAAGGGGGTGCAATCTCTACGACAAAGAGATCACTCGCTCGCAAGCGATGTTCTTGATCAATCACAGACCAAGGGAGAAGAGAAAACTCTCAATTTCATTATAAAGACGTCATCATTCATTGATTTCTTTTATATTACAAGTAGAATGCCTTTATATAGGCTACAAATAAAAGACCGACAATCTCCTAACCGATGTGGGATAAATTACAATGTAATTTTCGCCACTTTATTTTGTAACAATCCTAACTCAACCCTAATAAGCTCAAACGGCTATTATTTGCTAAAAATAAACACCTGGCCCAATATACTAACATGTGGGCTACTTTTGACATGGGCCTAATGCCGTTTTATTGATAAAATGTTGATAAATAAAATAAATTTCAAAACAAATAAAATGTCTCGGGACGGATCACATCATTCCCTCCCGGTTGGAAAGGATTCGTCCTCGAATCAATAGGACGTCATATAATTGAGCAGCTTCACAAATCAAACCCGAACAACCCGCAAGCAGAAGCAAAGATATACCGGGATCAAATATGAAGTGGACAGATGACAGCACAACAATGGTGCGTGGAACGAACGAGTCATTCTTCATCAATGCAACAAAAGAAAAGTCCAATGGCTTGAGATTGATGTCAAGAACACTCGGCATAGAAGCAATGGAATCATAACAATATGGTGTAGGGGCTTCGTCAATACGCACATCAAAATGATCAATAAAACAATGCACCGGTTTCTCACCCCAAACTACCTGCAAAGATAAATCGGGAACCTCGGATGGTGTATCAAGGAACTCAGTATGGTCATCACTACTCTCAACAGGTTCTTCAACGGATGCCTCTTCAACATGAACTATCTCGTCCACGTGATCCTCAACAATTGGCACATTAGTCACCTCCACCACACTATCACCTGCCTCCTTTGACATCACCACTTCGCAATCATGAACAAGCACTTCGTTCTGCTCCCTACGTTCAAATCCCTCCAACTCTGCCAACCTACGTTCCAATTCTTGTCGCCTACGCTGCTCCCTAAGTTCAAACTCTTGATTTATACGCTGCTGCTTAAGTTCAAACTCTTATTGCCTACGGTCACAGTCCTTTTTCCATTATTCCTGCCACTCGTTCCACTGACGGTCAGATTCCTACCTATCCTTTTGATGTGATCCGTGATCGAACCAGATTTAAAATTGTCGAAGGACCGACTGAAGGCACCAATAAAATGAGCACCGCGACCCCTAGATAACTCGTAACTAAGAACCTTGGTATGACCTCAACCCTTAGATAACCCGTATCTAAGAACCTTGGTATACGAACGCCACAAGGTATGCTCAGAACCTTGATAAGTTCAGATTCGAATACTCTACGAATAGAATACTCACAAAAAGCTAGAAAGCTTTATAATAATTTTCACTCAATAAAATATGTGTTCTCATAAAAGAAACACCTAAATGCCTTATATAGGCTACTATGAAAAACATAAACTACTCCCAAAGCGATGTGGGACAAACTTATAATAAATATTAACTGAAAAAAAATAAGAGAAATAAATACTAATAAAATTCTAAGAAAATCTTCCAAACTTGCAATGTGGGATAAAATTCTGCCTTCTTCCACTCTCCTTCTTTTTCTTCTTTTTCCTTTGGAAACCACCATGATGCTTGCCGGGGATCACATCATTCCCTCCCGGTTCGGAAAGGATTCGACCTCGAATCCGAACATCAACATCTCGAACTATGCTCGGTGTAATGGATTTGCCCTCCAGCTTGGCTCCAACATTAACAACGTGAAGTGGTGGATCTTTATGTACCTTCAATAAAGAAAAATAAGAACCCGAACGAACAGCCAATGAAGTTAAACACGCCTTCTTTTCTCCACTTTGCACCATAGAAGTTGCACCCATTGTCTGCCTTTGAACCTCCCGACTTTGAGCAAATTTAAGTTGCTCCGCATGTGCTTCTTGGGGTGATAATGAAACCAAAGTAACCTTCTTGCCCCGGTGATCTAATGCGTACGTGTTCAAGAACCCATCATAGTTAACTCGCCGATCAAATTGCCAAGGCCTACCAAGAATAACATGTGCAATATGAATAGGCACTACATCACACATAACCGTATCCTCGAACATCCCAACTTTAAAAGTGATCATCGCTTGCTTTGTAACTCTAACTTCCCCACATGTATGCATCCATTGTAGCTTGTATGGTTGAGGATGTTTAGTAGTCTCAATGCTCATCTCTTCGACCAACTCTTTGCTAACAACATTGGCGCAACTACCCGAATCGATGATCAAACCGCACAACTTATCTTCGATAAAGCAACGTGTTTGAAAAATGTTTTCACGGTGTGCACTAGCATCTACTTTGACTTGGTCCTCCACGACTTTCTTACTCACACAAATAAACCCTTCAGGTCCAACCTCGAGTGGGCTTATCTCCTCAGAATCACTCTCATTTTCCTCTTCAGATTGTGACATGTATTCTTTCTCACCATGCTTTTCTCCCATAACAATCATTACTCGCCTATTCACACAATCACTTGCTATGTGTCCCACACCTTGACACTTAAAACATTTGAGGTTACGAGTGGCCTGTTGGGGGGAGGTAGTAGCTTTACCCTTGTTGTTTTCCTTAGCTTTATAAGCCTCATTGGAAGACATAGGGGTCGGCCTAGGGTTGTTGAATTGCGAACTATCACCTGAAGGCTGAAACGAACGGTATGAAGAAGAATTACCTGAATATGGTTTTGTGAAGGTACTCCTTTTCTTCAAGTGTTTTTCAGTTAATATCGCAGCATGTACCATTTTATCCAAACTTTCACAATCTTTCATCTCCAACGGATGTGCAATTTCAGGCCTCAAACCACTCAAAAAACGAGCCATAGTCGCCTCGGGATCTTCCTCGGTACCTGTACGAATTAATGTAGAGTTTACTCAAAACGGGTGTTTGTAACTTTTTGTATATAATTGTATTAGTGTTTACTCTTAATGGGGGTTTACAACTTTTTGTATATAAAATTATAGTAGAGTTCACTCAAAACGGGGGTTTACAACTTTTTGAATATAATTGTATTATTGTTTACTCAAAATGGGGGTTATAACTTTTTGGATATAATTGTAGTAGAGTTTACACAAAACGGGGGTTTACAACTTTTTGTATTAAATTGAAGTAGAGTTTACTCAAAATGGAGGTTTACAACTTTATATATAATGTTATAGTAAAGTTTACTCAAAACAGGGGTTTACAACTTTTTGTATATAATTGTATTAGTGTTCACTCAAAATGGGGGTTTACAACTTTTGTATATAATTGTATTAAATATTATTTAAAACGGGGGTTTACAACTTTTTGTATATAATTGTATTATTGTTTACTCAAAACGGGGGATTACAACTTTTTGGATATAATTGTAGTAGGGTTTACTCAAATGGGGGTTTACAACTTTTTGTATATAATTGTATTAGTGTTTACTCAAAATACGGGTTTACAACTTTTTGTATATAAAATTATAGTAGAGTTCACTCAAAACGGGGGTTTACAACTTTTTGTATATAATTGTATTATTGTTTACTCAAATGGAGGGTTTACAACTTTTTGGATATAATTGAAGTAGAGTTTACTCAAAACGGGGGTTTACAACTTTTTGTATATAATTGAAGTAGAGTTTACGCAAAATGGAGGTTTACAACTTTATATATAATGTTATAGTAGAGTTTACTCAAAACGGGGGTTTACAACTTTTTGTATATAATTGTATTAGTGTTTACTCAAAACGGGGGTTTACAACTTTTTGTATATAATTGTATTAGTGTTTACTCAAAACGGGGTTAAAACGGGGGTTTACAACTTTTTGTATATAATTGTATTAGTGTTTACTCAAAATAGGGGTTTACAACTTTTTGTATATAAAATTATTGTAGAGTTTACTCAAAATGGGGGTTTACAACTTTTTGTATATAATTGTCGTATTGTTTACTCAAAACGGGGGTTTACAACTTTTTGGATATAATTGTATTAGTGTTTACTCAAAATGGGGGTTTACAACTTTTTGTATATAATTGAAGTTGAGTTTACTCAAAACGGAGGTTTACAACTTTTTGTATATAATTGTATTAGTGTTTACTCAAAACAGGGGTTTACAACTTTTTGTATATAATTGTATTAGATTTTATTTAAAACGGGGGTTTACAACTTTTTGTATTTAATTGCATTAGAATTTACTCAAAACGGGGGTTTACACTTTTTGTATGTAAAATTATAGTTGAGTTTACTCAAAATGGGGGTTTACAACTTTTTGTATATAATGGTATTAGTGTTTACTCAAAACAGAGGTTTGCAACTTTTTGTATATAAAATTATTGTAATCTCTACTCAAAACAGGGGTTTACAACTTTTTGGATATAATTGTAGTAGAGTTTACTCAAAACGGTGGTTTACAACTTTTTATATATAATTGTTTAGAGTTTACTCAAAACGGGGGTTTACAACTTTTTGTATATAAAATTATAATAGAGTTTACTCAAAATGGGGGTTTACAACTTTTTGTTTATTATTGTATTAGAGTTTACTCAGAAATGGGGGTTTACAACATTTTGTATACAATCATAATAGAGTTTACTCAATACGGGGGTTTACAACATTTTGTATATAATTATAGTAAAGTTTACTCAAAATAGGGTTTTATAAAATTGTATTAGTGTTTTCTCAAAATGGGGGTTTACAACTTTCTGTATATAATTGTATTAGTGTTTACTCAAAATAGGGGTTTACAACTTTTTGTATATAAAATTATTGTAGAGTTACTCAAAATGGGGGTTTACAACTTTTTGTATATAATTGTATTAGAGATTTCTCAAAATGGGGGTTTACAACTTTTTGTATATAATTGTAGTAGAGTTAACTCAAAACGGTGGTTTACAACTTTGTATATAATGTTATAGTAGAGTTTACACAAAACGGGGGTTTACAACTTTTTGTATATAATGGTATTAGTGTTTACTCAAAACAGAGGTTTGCAACTTTTTGTATATAAAATTATTGTAATCTCTACTCAAAACAGGGGTTTACAACTTTTTGGATATAATTGTAGTAGAGTTTACTCAAAACGGTGGTTTACAACTTTTTATATATAATTGTTTAGAGTTTACTCAAAACGGGGGTTTACAACTTTTTGTATATAAAATTATTGTAGAGTTTACTCAAAACGGGGGTTTACAACTTTTTGTTTATTATTGTATTAGACTTTACTCAGAAATGGCGGTTTACAACATTTTGTATACAATCACAATAGAGTTTACTCAATACGGGGGTTTGCAACATTTTGTATATAATTATAGTGAAGTTTACTCAAAATAGGGGTTTATAAAATTGTATTAGTGTTTTCTCAAAATGGGGGTTTACAACTTTCTGTATATAATTGTATTAGTGTTTACTCAAAATAGGGGTTTACAACTTTTTGTGTATAAAATTATAGTAGAGTTTACTCAAAATGGGGGTTTACAACTTTTTGTATATAATTGTATTAGAGATTTCTCAAAATGGGGGTTTACAACTTTTTGTATATAATTGTAGTACTCAAAATGGGGGTTTACAACTTTTTGTATATAAAATTGTAGTAGAGTTTACTCAAAACGGGGGTTTACAACTTTTTGAATATGATTGTCGTAGAATTTCCTCAAAACGGGGTTTACAACTTTTGTCTATAAAATTATAGTAGAGTTTACTCAAAACGGGTGTTTGTAACTTTTTGTATATAATTGTATTAGTGTTTATTCAAAATGGGGGTTTACAACTTTTTGTATATAAAATTATAGTAGAGTTCACTCAAAACGGGGGTTTACAACTTTTTGAATATAATTGTATTATTGTTTACTCAAAATGGGGGCTATAACTTTTTGGTTATAATTGTAGTAGAGTTTACACAAAACGGGGGTTTACAACTTTTTGTATTAAATTGAAGTAGAGTTTACTCAAAATGGAGGTTTACAACTTTATATATAATGTTATAGTAAAGTTTACTCAAAACAGGGGTTTACAAATTTTTGTATATAATTGTATTAGTGTTCACTCAAAATGGGGGTTTACAACTTTTGTATATAATTGTATTAGATATTATTTAAAACGGGGGTTTACAACTTTTTGCATATAATTGTATTATTGTTTACTCAAAACGGGGGATTACAACTTTTTGGATATAATTGTAGTAGGGTTTACTCAAAATGGGGGTTTACAACTTTTTGTATATAATTTTATTAGTGTGTACTCAAAATGCGGGTTTACAACTTTTTGTATATAAAATTATAGTAGAGTTCACTCAAAACGGGGGTTTACAACTCTTTGTATATAATTGTATTATTGTTTACTCAAATGGGGGTTTACAACTTTTTGGATATAATTGAAGTAGAGTTTACTCAAAACGGAGGTTTACAACTTTTTGTATATAATTGAAGTAGAGTTTAGGCAAAATGGAGGTTTGCAACTTTATATATAATGTTATAGTAGAGTTTACTCAAAACGGGGGTTTACAACTTTTTGTATATAATTGTATTTGTGTTTACTCAAAACGGGGGTTTACAACTTTTTGTATATAATTGTATTAGTGTTTACTCAAAACGGGGGATTACAACTTTTTGTATATAATTGTATTAGATTTTACTTAAAACGGGGGTTTTCAACTTTTTGTATATAATTGTATTAGTGTTTACTCAAAATAGGGGTTTACAACTTTTTGTATATAAAATTATAGTAGAGTTTACTCAAAACGGAGGTTTACAACTTTTTGCATATAATTGTAGTAGTGTTTACTCAAAACGGGGGTTTACAACTTTTTGGATATAATTGTAGTTGGGTTTACTCAAAACGGGGGTTTACAACTTTTTGTATATAATTGAAGTAGAGTTTACTCAAAACGGAGGTTTACAACTTTATATATAATGTTATAGTAGAGTTTACTAAAAATGGAGGTTTACAAATTTTTGTATATAATTGTATTAGTGTTTACTCAAAACGGGGGTTTACAACTTTTTGTATATAATTGTATTAGATTTTATTTAAAACGGGGGTTTACAACTTTTTGTATTTAATTGTATTAGAATTTACTCAAAACGGGGGTTTACCACTTTTTGTATGTAAAATTATAGTTGAGTTTACTCAAAATGGGGGTTTACAACTTTTTGTATATAATGGTATTAGTGTTTACTCAAAACGGGGGTTTGCAACTTTTTGAATATAAAATTATTGTAAACTCTACTCAAAACAGGGGTTTACAACTTTTTGGATATAATTGTAGTAGAGTTTACTCAAAACGGTGGTATACAACTTTTTATATATAATTGTTTAGAGTATATAATTGTAGTAGAGTTTACTCAAAATGGAGGTTTTCAACTTTGTATATAATGTTATAGTAGAGTTTACTCAAAACGGGGGTTTACAACTTTTTGTATCTAATGTGTTAGTGTTTACACAAAACGGGGGTTTATAACTTTTTGTATATAATTGTATTAGTGTTTACTCAAAATGGGGGTTTACAACTTTTTGTATATAAAATTGTAGTAGAGTTTACTCAAAACGGGGGTTTACAACTTTTTGAATATGATTGTTGTAGAATTTCCTCAAAACGGGGTTTACAACTTTTGTCTATAAATTTATAGTAGAGTTTACTCAAAGCGGGTGTTTGTAACTTTTTGTATATAATTGTATTAGTGTTTACTCAAAATGGGGGTTTACAACTTTTTGTATATAAAATTATAGTAGAGTTCACTCAAAACGGGGGTTTACAACTTTTTGAATATAATTGTATTATTGTTTACTCAAAATGGGGGTTATAACTTTTTGTGTATAATTGTAGTAGAGTTTACACAAAACGGGGGTTTACAACTTTTTGTATTAAATTGAAGTAGAGTTTACTCAAAATGGAGGTTTACAACTTTATATATAATGTTATAGTAAAGTTTACTCAAAACAGGGGTTTACAACTTTTTGTATATAATTGTATTAGTGTTCACTCAAAATGGGGGTTTACAACTTTTGTATATAATTGTATTAGATATTATTTAAAACGGGGGTTTACAACTTTTTGTATATAATTGTATTATTGTTTACTCAAAGCGGGGGATTACAACTTTTAGGATATAATTGTAGTAGGGTTTACTCAAAATGGGGGTTTACAACTTTTTGTATATAATTTTATTAGTGTGTACTCAAAATGCGGGTTTACAACTTTTTGTATATAAAATTATAGTAGAGTTCACTCAAAACGGGGGTTTACAACTTTTTGTATATAATTGTATTATTGTTTACTCAAATGGGGGTTTACAACTTTTTGGATATAATTGAAGTAGAGTTTACTAAAAACGGAGGTTTACAACTTTTTGTATATAATTGAAGTAGAGTTTACGCAAAATGGAGGTTTGCAACTTTATATATAATGTTATAGTAGAGTTTACTCAAAACGGGGGTTTACAACTTTTTGTATATAATTGTATTGGTGTTTACTCAAAACGGGGGTTTACGACTTTTTGTATATAATTGTATTAGATTTTACTTAAAACGGGGGTTTACAACTTTTTGTATATAATTGTATTAGTGTTTACACAAAATAGGGGTTTACAACTTTTTGTATATAAAATTATAGTAGAGTTTACTCAAAACGGAGGTTTACAACTTTTTGCATATAATTGTAGTAGTGTTTACTCAAAATGGGGGTTTACAACTTTTTGGATATAATTGTAGTAGGGTTTACTCAAAACGGGGGTTTACAACTTTTTGTATATAATTGAAGTAGAGTTTACTCAAAACGGAGGTATACAACTTTATATATAATGTTATAGTAGAGTTTACTAAAAATGAAGGTTTACAAATTTTTGTATATAATTGTATTAGTGTTTACTCAAAACGGGGGTTTACAACTTTTTGTATATAATTGTATTAGATTTTATTTAAAACGGGGGTTTACAACTTTTTGTATTTAATTGTATTAGAATTTACTCAAAACGGGGGTTTACCACTTTTTGTATGTAAAATTATAGTTGAGTTTACTCAAAATGGGGGTTTACAACTTTTTGTATATAATGGTATTAGTGTTTACTCAAAACGGGGGTTTGCAACTTTTTTAATATAAAATTATTGTAAACTCTACTCAAAACAGGGGTTTACAACTTTTTGGATATAATTGTTGTAGTGTTTACTCAAAACGGTGGTTTACAACTTTTTATATATAATTGTTTAGAGTTTACTCAAAACGGGGGTTTACAACTTTTTGTATATAAAATTATAGTAGAGTTTACTCAAAACGGGGGTTTACAACTTTTTGTTTATTATTGTATTAGACTTTACTCAGAAATGGCGGTTTACAACATTTTGTATACAATCATAATAGAGTTTACTCAATACGGGGGTTTGCAACATTTTGTATATAATTATAGTGAAGTTTACTCAAAATAGGGGTTTATAAAATTGTATTAGTGTTTTCTCAAAATGGGGGTTTACAACTTTCTGTATATAATTGTATTAGTGTTTACTCAAATAGGGGTTTACAACTTTTTGTATATAAAATTATAGTAGAGTTTACTCAAAATGGGGGTTTACAACTTTTTGTATATAATTGTATTAGAGATTTCTCAAAATGGGGGTTTACAACTTTTTGTATATAATTGTAGTAGAGTTAACTCAAAACGGTGGTTTACAACTTTGTATATAATGTTATAGTAGAGATTACACAAAACGGGGGTCTATAACTTTTTGTATATAATTGTATTAATGTTTACACAAAACTGGGGTTTACAACTTTTTGGATATAATTGTTGTAGAGTTTACTCAAAATGGAGGTTTTCAACTTTGTATATAATGTTATAGTAGAGTTTACTCAAAACGGGGGTTTACAACTTTTTGTATCTAATGTGTTAGTGTTTACACAAAAGGGGTTTATAACTTTTTGTATATAATTGTATTAGTGTTTACTCAAAATGGGGGTTTACAACTTTTTGCATATAAAATTGTAGTAGAGTTTACTCAAAACGGGGGTTTACAACTTTTTGAATATGATTGTTGTAGAATTTCCTCAAAACGGGGTTTACAACTTTTGTCTATAAATTTATAGTAGAGTTTACTCAAAGCGGGTGTTTGTAACTTTTTGTATATAATTGTATTAGTGTTTACTCAAAATGGGGGTTTACAACTTTTTGTATATAAAATTATAGTAGAGTTCACTCAAAACGGGGGTTTACAACTTTTTGAATATAATTGTATTATTGTTTACTCAAAATGGGGGTTATAACTTTTTGTGTATAATTGTAGTAGAGTTTACACAAAACGGGGGTTTACAACTTTTTGTATTAAATTGAAGTAGAGTTTACTCAAAATGGAGGTTTACAACTTTATATATAATGTTATAGTAAAGTTTACTCAAAACAGGGGTTTACAACTTTTCGTATATAATTGTATTAGTGTTCACTCAAAATGGGGGTTTACAACTTTTGTATATAATTGTATTAGATATTATTTAAAACGGGGGTTTACAACTTTTTGTATATAATTGTATTATTGTTTACTCAAAGCGGGGGATTACAACTTTTAGGATATAATTGTAGTAGGGTTTACTCAAAATGGGGGTTTACAACTTTTTGTATATAATTTTATTAGTGTGTACTCAAAATGCGGGTTTACAACTTTTTGTATATAAAATTATAGTAGAGTTCACTCAAAACGGGGGTTTACAACTTTTTGTATATAATTGTATTAGATTTTACTTAAAACGGGGGTTTACAACTATTTGTATATAATTGTATTAGTGTTTACACAAAATAGGGGTTTACAACTTTTTGTATATAAAATTATAGTAGAGTTTACTCAAAACGGAGGTTTACAACTTTTTGCATATAATTGTAGTAGTGTTTACTCAAAATGGGGGTTTACAACTTTTTGGATATAATTGTAGTAGGGTTTACTCAAAACGGGGGTTTACAACTTTTTGTATATAATTGAAGTAGAGTTTACTCAAAACGGAGGTTTACAACTTTATATATAATGTTATAGTAGAGTTTACTAAAAATGGAGGTTTACAAATTTTTGTATATAATTGTATTAGTGTTTACTCAAAACAGGGGTTTACAACTTTTTGTATATAATTGTATTAGATTTTATTTAAAACGGGGGTTTACAACTTTTTGTATTTAATTGTATTAGAATTTACTCAAAACGGGGGTTTAGCACTTTTTGTATGTAAAATTATAGTTGAGTTTACTCAAAATGGGGGTTTACAACTTTTTGTATATAATGGTATTAGTGTTTACTCAAAACGGGGGTTTGCAACTTTTTTAATATAAAATTATTGTAAACTCTACTCAAAACAGGGGTTTACAACTTTTTGGATATAATTGTTGTAGTGTTTACTCAAAACGGTGGTTTACAACTTTTTATATATAATTGTTTAGAGTTTACTCAAAACGGGGGTTTACAACTTTTTGTATATAAAATTATAGTAGAGTTTACTCAAAACGGGGGTTTACAACTTTTTGTTTATGATTGTATTAGACTTTACTCAAAATGGCGGTTTACAACATTTTGTATACAATCATAATAGAGTTTACTCAATACGGGGGTTTGCAACATTTTGTATATAATTATAGTGAAGTTTACTCAAAATAGGGGTTTATAAAATTGTATTAGTGTTTTCTCAAAATGGGGGTTTACAACTTTCTGTATATAATTGTATTAGTGTTTACTCAAATAGGGGTTTACAACTTTTTGTATATAAAATTATAGTAGAGTTTACTCAAAATGGGGGTTTACAACTTTTTGTATATAATTGTATTAGAGATTTCTCAAAATGGGGGTACAACTTTTTGTATATAATTGTAGTAGAGTTAACTCAAAACGGTGGTTTACAACTTTGTATATAATGTTATAGTAGAGATTACACAAAACGGGGGTCTATAACTTTTTGTATATAATTGTATTAATGTTTACACAAAACTGGGGTTTACAACTTTTTGGATATAATTGTTGTAGAGTTCACTCAAAATGGAGGTTTTCAACTTTGTATATAATGTTATAGTAGAGTTTACTCAAAACGGAGGTTTACAACTTTTTGTATCTAATGTGTTAGTGTTTACACAAAACGGGGGTTTATAACTTTTTCAATATAATTGTATTAGTGTTTACTCAAAATGGGGGTTTACAACTTTTTGCATATAAAATTGTAGTAGAGTTTACTCAAAACGGGGGTTTACAACTTTTTGAATATGATTGTTGTACAATTTCCTCAAAACGGGGTTTATAACTTTTGTCTATAAATTTATAGTAGAGTTTACTCAAAGCGGGTGTTTGTAACTTTTTGTATATAATTGTATTAGTGTTTACTCAAAATGGGGGTTTACAACTTTTTGTATATAAAATTATAGTAGAGTTCACTCAAAACGGGGGTTTACAACTTTTTGAATATAATTGCATTATTGTTTATTCAAAAATGGGGGTTATAACTTTTTGTGTATAATTGTAGTAGAGTTTACACAAAACGGGGGTTTACAACTTTTTGTATTAAATTGAAGTAGAGTTTACTCAAAATGGAGGTTTACAACTTTATATATAATGTTATAGTAAAGTTTACTCAAAACAGGGGTTTACAACTTTTTGTATATAATTGTATTAGTGTTCACTCAAAATGGGGGTTTACAACTTTTGTATATAATTGTATTAGATATTATTTAAAACGGGGGTTTACAACTTTTTGTATATAATTGTATTATTGTTTACTCAAAGCGGGGGATTACAACTTTTAGGATATAATTGTAGTAGGGTTTACTCAAAATGGGGGTTTACAACTTTTTGTATATAATTTTATTAGTGTGTACTCAAAATGCGGGTTTACAACTTTTTGTATATAAAATTATAGTAGAGTTCACTCAAAACGGGGGTTTACAACTTTTTGTATATAATTGTATTATTGTTTACTCAAATGGGGGTTTACAACTTTTTGGATATAATTGAAGTAGAGTTTACTAAAAACGGAGGTTTACAACTTTTTGTATATAATTGAAGTAGAGTTTACGCAAAATGGAGGTTTGCAACTTTATATATAATGTTATAGTAGAGTTTACTCAAAACGGGGGTTTACAACTTTTTGTATATAATTGTATTAGTGTTTACTCAAAACGGGGGTTTACAACTTTTTGTATATAATTGTATTAGATTTTACTTAAAACGGGGGTTTACAACTTTTTGTATATAATTGTATTAGTGTTTACTCAAAATAGGGGTTTACAACTTTTTGTATATAAAATTATAGTAGAGTTTACTCAAAACGGAGGTTTACAACTTTTTGCATATAATTGTAGTAGTGTTTACTCAAAATGGGGGTTTACAACTTTTTGGATATAATTGTAGTAGGGTTTACTCAAAACGGGGGTTTACAACTTTTTGTATATAATTGAAGTAGAGTTTACTCAAAACGGAGGTTTACAACTTTATATATAATGTTATAGTAGAGTTTACTCAAAACGGAGGTTTACAACTTTTTGTATATAATTGTATTAGTGTTTACTCAAAACGGGGGTTTACAACTTTTTGTATATAATTGTATTAGATTTTATTTAAAACGGGGGTTTACAACTTTTTGTATATAATTGTATTAGAATTTACTCAAAACGGGGGTTTACAACTTTTTGTATGTAAAATTATAGTTGAGTTTACTCAAAATGGGGGTTTACAACTTTTTGTATATAATGGTATTAGTGTTTACTCAAAACGGGGGTTTGCAACTTTTTGTATATAAAATTATTGTAAACTCTACTCAAAACGGGGGTTTACAACTTTTTGGATATAATTGTAGTAGAGTTTACTCAAAACGGTGGTTTACAACTTTTTATATATAATTGTTTAGAGTTTACTCAAAACGGGGGTTTACAACTTTTTGTATATAAAATTATAGTAGAGTTTACTCAAAACGGGGGTTTACAACTTTTTGTTTATTATTGTATTAGAGTTTACTCAGAAATGGGGGTTTACAACATTTTGTATATAATCATAATAGAGTTTACTCAATACGGGGGTTTACAACATTTTGTATATAATTATAGTAAAGTTTACTCAAAATAGGGGTTTATAAAATTGTATTAGTGTTTTCTCAAAATGGGGGTTTACAACTTTCTGTATATAATTGTATTAGTGTTTACTCAAAATAGGGGTTTACAACTTTTTGTATATAAAATTATAGTAGAGTTTACTCAAAATGGGGGTTTACAACTTTTTGTATATAATTGTATTAGAGATTTCTCAAAATGGGGGTTTACAACTTTTTGTATATAATTGTAGTAGAGTTAACTCAAAACGGTGGTTTACAACTTTGTATATAATGTTATAGTAGAGTTTACACAAAACGGGGGTTTATAACTTTTTGTATATAATTGTATTAATGTTTACACAAAACGGGGGTTTACAACTTTTTGGATATAATTGTAGTAGAGTTTACTCAAAATGGAGGTTTTCAACTTTGTATATAATGTTATAGTAGAGTTTACTCAAAACGGGGGTTTACAACTTTTTGTATATAATGTGTTAGTGTTTACACAAAACGGGGGTTTATAACTTTTTGTATATAATTGTATTACTCAAAATGGGGGTTTACAACTTTTTGTATATAAAATTGTAGTAGAGTTTACTCAAAACGGGGGTTTACAACTTTTTGAATATGATTGTTGTAGAATTTCCTCAAAACGGGGTTTAAAACTTTTGTCTATAAAATTATAGTAGAGTTTACGCAAAACGGGTGTTTGTAACTTTTTGTATATAATTGTATTAGTGTTTATTCAAAATGGGGGTTTACAACTTTTTGTATATAAAATTATAGTAGAGTTCACTCAAAACGGGGGATTACAACTTTTTGAATATAATTGTATTATTGTTTACTCAAAACGGGGGTTATAACTTTTTGGATATAATTGTAGTAGAGTTTACACAAAACGGGGGTTTACAACTTTTTGTATTAAATTGAAGTAGAGTTTACTCAAAATGGAGGTTTACAACTTTATATATAATGTTATAGTAAAGTTTACTCAAAATAGGGGTTTACAACTTTTTGTATATAATTGTATTAGTGTTTACTCAAAATGGGGGTTTACAACTTTTGTATATAATTGTATTAGATATTATTTAAAACGGGGGTTTACAACTTTTTGTATATAATTGTATTATTGTTTACTCAAAACGGGGGATTACAACTTTTTGGATATAATTGTAGTAGGGTTTACTCAAAATGGGGGTTTACAACTTTTTGTATATAATTGTATTAGTGTTTACTCAAAATGCGGGTTTACAACTTTTTGTATGTAAAATTATAGTAGAGTTCACTCAAAACGGGGGTTTACAACTTTTTGTATATAATTGTATTATTGTTTACTCAAATGGGGGGTTTACAACTTTTTGGATATAATTATAGTAGAGTTTACTCAAAATGGGGGTTTACAACTTTTTGTATATAATTGTATTAGAGATTTCTCAAAATGGGGGTTTACAACTTTTTGTATATAATTGTAGTAGAGTTAACTCAAAACGGTGGTTTACAACTTTGTATATAATGTTATAGTAGAGTTTACTCAAAACGGGGGTTTACAACTTTTTGTATATAATTGTATTAATGTTTACTCAAAACGGGGGTTTACAACTTTTTGTATATAATTGTAGTAGTGTTTACTCAAAATGCGGGTTTACAACTTTTTGTATATAAAATTATAGTAGAGTTTACTCAAAACGGGGGTTTACAACTTTTTGTATATAATTGTATTAGTGTTTACTCAAAACGGGGGTTTACAACTTTTTGGATATAAAATTATAGTAGAGTTTACTCAAAATGGGGGTTTACAACTTTTTGTATATAATTGTATTAGAGTTTACTCAAAATGGGGGTTTACAACTTTTTGTATATAATTGTAGTAGAGTTTACTCAAAACGGGGTTTACAACTTTTGTATATAATGTTATAGTAGAGTTTACACAAACGGGGGTTTACAACTTTTTGTATATAATTGTATTAGTGTTTACTCAAAACGGGGGTTTACAACTTTTTGTATATAATTGTAGTAGAGTTTACTCAAAATGGAGGTTTTCAACTTTTGTATATAATGTTATAGTAGAGTTTACTCAAAACGGGGGTTTACAACTTTTTGTATATAATTGTATTAGTGTTTACTCAAAACGGGGGTTTACAACTTTTTGTATATAATTATTTAGAGTTTACTCAAAACGGGGGTTTACAACTTTTTGTATATAATTGTATTAGTGTTTACTCAAAATGGGGGTTTACAACTTTTTGTATATAAAATTATAGTAGAGTTTACTCAAAACGGGGGTTTACAACTTTTTGAATATGATTGTAGTAGAATTTACTCAAAACGGGGTTTACAACTTTTGTCTATAAAATTATAGTAGAGTTTACTCAAACGGGTGTTTGTAACTTTTTGTATATAATTGTATTAGTGTTTACTCAAAATGGGGGTTTACAACTTTTTGTATATAAAATTATAGTAGAGTTTACTCAAAACGGGGTTTACAACTTTTTGTATATAATTGTATTATTGTTTACTCAAAACGGGGGTTTACAACTTTTTGTATATAATTGTAGTAGAGTTTACTCAAAACGGGGGTTTACAACTTTTGGTATATACTTAATTGTATCATAGTTTACTCAAAACGGGGGTTTACAGAATTAGGTGATCGAGGTA
>CM044907.1:48657894-48741639 GCA_024500145.1 Gentiana dahurica var. dahurica
ATTGTAGTAGAGTTTACTCAAAACGAGGGTTTACAACTTTTTGTATATAATTGAAGTAGAGTTTACTCAAAATGGAGTTTACAACTTTATATATAATGTTATAGTAGAGTTTACTCAAAACGGGGGTTTACAACTTTTTGTATATAATTGTATTAGTGTTTACTCAAAACGGGGGTTTACAACTTTTTGTATATAATTGTATTAGATTTTATTTAAAATGGGGGTTTACAACTTTTTGTATATAATTGTATTAGAATTTACTCAAAACGGGGGTTTACAACTTTTTGTATGTAAAATTATAATTGAGTTTACTCAAAATGGGGGTTTACAACTTTTAGTATATAATTGTATTAGTGTTTACTAAAAACGGGGGTTAACAACTTTTTGTATATAAAATTATAGTAAAGTTTACTCAAAACGGGGTTTACAACTTTTATATATAATTATAGTAGAGTTTACACAAAACGGTGGTTTACAACTTTTTATATATAATTGTTTAGAGGTTACTCAAAACGGGGGTATACAACTTTTTGTATATAAAATTATAGTAGAGTTTAATGGGGGTTTACAACTTTTTGTATATAAAATTATAGTAGAGTTTACTCAAAACGGGGGTTTACAACTTTTTGTATATAATTGTATTATTGTTTACTCAAAACGGGGGTTTACAACTTTTTGGATATAATTGTAGTAGGGTTTACTCAAAACGGGGGTTTACAACTGTTTGTATATAATTGAAGTAGAGTTTACTCAAAATGGAGGTTTACAACTTTATATATAATGTTATAATAGAGTTTACTCAAAACGGAGGTTTACAACTTTTTGTATATAATTGTATTAGTGTTTACTCAAAATGGGGTTTACAACTTTTTGTATATAATTGTATTAGAATTTTTTCAAAACGGGGGTTTACAACTTTTTGTATGTAAAATTATAGTTGAGTTTACTCAAAATGGGGGTTTACAACTTTTTGTATATAATGGTATTAGTGTTTACTCAAAACGGGGGTTAGCAACTTTTTGTATATAAAATTATTGTAAACTCTACTCAAAACGGGGGTTCACAACTTTTTGGATATAATTGTAGTAGAGTTTACTCAAAACGGTGGTTTACAACTTTTTATATATAATTGTTTAGAGGTTACTCAAAACTGGGGTTTACAACTTTTTGTATATAAAATTATAGTAGAGTTTAATAGGGGTTTACAACTTTTTGTATATAAAATTATAGTATAGTTTACTCAAAATGGGGGTTTTCAACTTTTTGTATATAATTGTATTATTGTTTACTCAAAAAAGGGGTTTACAACTTTTTGGATATAATTGTAGTAGAGTTTACTCAAAACGGGGGTTTACAACTTTTTGTATATAATTGAAGTATAGTTTACTCAAAATGGAGGTTTACAACTTTATATATAATGTTATAGTAAAGTTTACTCAAAACAGGGGTTTACAACTTTTTGTATATAATTGTATTTGTGTTTAATCAAAACGGGGGTTTACAACTTTTTGTATATAATTGTATTAGATTTTATTTAAAACAGGGGTTTACAACTTTTTGTATATAATTTTATTAGTGTTTACTCAAAATGGGGTTTTCAATTTTTTGTATATAAAATTATAGTAGAGCTTACTCAAAATGGGGGTTTACAACTTTTTGTATATAATTGTATTATTGTTTACTCAAAACGGGGGTTTACAACTTTTTGGATATAATTGTAGTAGGGTTTACTCAAAACGGGGGTTTACAACTTTTTGCATATAATTGAAGTAGAGTTTACTCAAAACGGAGGTTTACAACTTTATATATAATGTTGTAGTAGAGTTTACTCAAAACGGAGGTTTACAACTTTTTGTATATAATTGTATTAGTGTTTACTCAAAACAGGGGTTTACCACTTTTTGTATATAATTGTATTAGATTTTATTTAAAACGGGGGTTTACAACTTTTTGTATATAATTGTATTAGTGTTTACTCAAAATGGGGTTTACAACTTTTGTATATAAAATTATAGTAGAGTTTACTCAAAATGGGGTTTACAACTTTTTGTATATAATTGTATTATTGTTTACTCAAAACAGGGGTTTACAACGTTTTGGATATAATTGTAGTAGTGTTTACTCAAAACCGGGGTTTACAACTTTTTGTATATAATTGAAGTAGAGTTTACTCAAAAGCGAGGTTTACAACTTTATATATATTGTTATAGTAGAGTTTACTCAAAACGGAGGTTTACAACTTTTTGTATATAATTGTATTAGAGTTTACTCAAAATGGGGGTTTACAACTTTTTGTATATAATTGTATATAGATTTTACTCAAAATGGGGGTTTACAACTTTTTTTACAATAAAACGGGGTTTACAACTTTTTGTATATAATTGTATAGTAGAGTTTACTCAAAATGGGGGTTTACAACTTTTTGTATATAATTGAAGTAGAGTTTACTCAAAACGGAGGTTTACAACTTTTATATATAATGTTATAGTAGAGTTTACTCAAAAAGGAGGTTTACAACTTTTTGTATATAATGGTATTAGTTTACTCAAAACGGGGGTTTGCAACTTTTTGTATATAATTGTAGTAGGGTTTACTCAAAACGGGGGTTTACAACTTTTTGTATCTAAAATTATAGTAGAGTTTACTCAAAATGGGGGTTTACAACTTTTTGTATATAATTGTATTAGTGTTTACTCAAAACGGGGGTTTACAACTTTTGTATATAATTGTATTAGATTTTATTTAAAACGGGGGTTTACAACTTTTTGTATATAATTGTATTAGTGTTTACACAAAATGGGGGTTTACAACTTTTTGTATATAAATTATAGTAGAGTTTACTCAAAACAGGGGTTTACAACTTTTTGTATATAATTATATTATTGTTTACTCAAAACAGGGGTTTACAACATTTTGGATATAATTGTAGTAGGGTTTACTCAAAACGGGGGTTTACAACTTTTTGTATTTAATTGTATTAGTGTTTACTCAAAATGGGGGTTTACAACTTTTTGTATATAAAATTATAGTATAGTTCACTCAAAACGGGGGTTTACAACTTTTTGTATATAATTGAATTATTGTTTACTCAAAACGGGGGTTTACAACTTTTTGGATATAATTGTAGTAGAGTTAACTCAAAACGGGGGTTTACAACTTTTTGTATATAATTGAAGTAGAGTTTACTCAAAATGGATGTTTACAACTTTATATATAATGTTATAGTAGAGTTTACTCAAAACGGGGGTTTACAACTTTTTGTATATAATTGTATTAGTGTTTACTCAAAATGGGGGTTTACAACTTTTTGTATATAATTGTATTAGATTTTATTTAAAACGGGGGGTTTACAACTTTTTGTATATAATTGTATTAGTGTTTACTCAAATGGGGGTTTACAACTTTTTGTATATAAAATTATAGTAGAGTTCACTCAAAACGGGGGTTTACAACTTTTTGTATATAATTGTATTATTGTTTACTCAAAATGGAGGTTTACAACTTTATATATAATGTTATAGTAAAGTTTACTCAAAATGGGGGTTTACAACTTTTTGTATATAATTGTATTATTGTTTATTCAAAACGGGGGTTTACAACTTTTTGGATATAATTGTAGTAGGTTTTACTCAAAACGGGGGTTTACAACTTTTTATATATAATTGTATTAGAATTTACTCAAAACGGGGGTTTACAACTTTTTGTATGTAAAATTATAGTTGAGTTTACTCAAAATCGGGGTTTACAACTTTTTGTATATAATGGTATTAATGTATACTCAAAACGGGGGTTAGCAACTTTTTGTATATGAAATAATTGTAAACTCTACTCATAACGGGGGTTTACAACTTTTTGGATATAATTGTAGTAGAGTTTACTCAAAACGGTGGTTTACAACTTTTTATATTTAATTGTTTAGAGGTTACTCAAAATGGGGGTTTTCAACTTTTTGTATATAAAATTATAGAAGAGTTTAATGGGGGTTTACAACTTTTTGTATATAAAATTATAGTAGAGTTTACTCAAAACGGGGGTTGACAACTTTTTGTATATAATTGTATTATTGTTTACTCAAAACGGGGGTTTACAAATTTTTGGATATAATTGAAGTAGGGTTTACTCAAAACGGGGGTTTACAACTTTATATATAATGTTATAGTAAAGTTTACTCAAAACAGGGGTTTACAACTTTTTGTATATAATTGTATTTGTGTTTAATCAAAACGGGGGTTTACAACTTTTTGTATATAATTGTATTAGATTTTATTTAAAACAGGGGTTTACAACTTTTTGTATATAATTTTATTAGCGTTTACTCAAAATGGGGGTTTTCAATTTTTTGTATATAAAATTATAGTAGAGCTTACTCAAAATGGGGGTTTACAACTTTTTGTATATAATTGACTTATTGTTTACTCAAAATGGGGGTTTACAACTTTTTGGATATAATTGTAGTAGGGTTTATTCAAAACGGGAGTTTACAACTTTTTGCATATAATTGAAGTAGAGTTTACTCAAAACGGAGGTTTACAACTTTTTGTATATAATTGTATTAGTGTTTACTCAAAATAGGGGTTTACAACTTTTTGTATATAATTGGATTAGATTTTATTTAAAACGGGGGTTTACAACTTTTTGTATATAATTGTATTAGTGTTTACTCAAAATGGGGGTTTTCAAATTTTTTTTATATAAAATTATAGTAGAGTTTACTCAAAATGGGGGTTTACAACTTTTTGTATATAATTGTATTATTGTGTACTCAAAACGGGGGTTTACAACGTTTTGGATATAATTGTAGTAGGGTTTACTCAAAACGGGGGTTTACAACTTTTTTTATATAATTGAAGTAGAGTTTACTCGAAACGGAGGTTTACAACTTTATATATACTGTTATAGTAGAGTTTACTCAAAACGGAGGTTTACAACTTTTTGTATATAATTGTATTAGTGTTTACTCAAAACAGGGGTTTATAACTTTTTGTATATAATTGTATTAGATTTTATTTAAAATAGGGGTTTACAACTTTTGTATATAGTTGTATTAGAATTTACTCAAAATGGGGGTTTACAACTTTTTGTATGTAAAATTATAGTTGAGTTTACTCAAAATGGAGGTTTACAACTTTTTGTATATAATGGTATTAGAGTTTACTCAAAACGGGGGTTTGCAACTTTTTGTATATAATTGTAGTAGGGTTTACTTAAAACGGGGGTTTACAACTTTTTGTATCTAAAATTATAGTAGAGTTTACTCAAAATGGGGGTTTACAACTTTTTGTATATAATTGTATTAGCGTTTACTCAAAACGGGGGTTTACAACTTTTTGTATATAATTGTATTAGATTTTATTTAAAACGGGGGTTTACAACTTTTTGTATAAAATTGTATTAGTGTTTACACAAATGGGGTTTTACAACTTTTTGTATATAAATTATAGTAGAGTTTACTCAAAACAGGGGTTTACAACTTTTTGTATATAATTATATTATTGTTTACTCAAAACAGGGGTTTACAACATTTTGGATATAATTGTAGTAGGGTTTACTCAAAACGGGGGTTTACAACTGTTTGTATATAATTGAAGTAGAGTTTACTCAAAATGGAGGTTTACAACTTTTTGTATATAAAATTATAGTATAGTTCACTCAAAACGGGGGTTTACAACTTTTTATATATAATTGAATTATTGTTCACTCAAAATGGGGGTTTACAACTTTTTGGATATAATTGTAGTAGAGTTAACTCAAAACGGGGGTTCACAACTTTTTGTATATAATTGAAGTAGAGTTTACTCAAAATGGATGTTTACAACTTTATATATAATGTTATAGTAGAGTTTACTCAAAACGGGGGTTTACAACTTTTTGTATATAATTGTATTAGTGTTTACTCAAAATGGGGGTTTACAACTTTTTGTATATAATTGTATTAGATTTTATTTAAAACGGGGGGTTTACAACTTTTTGTATATAATTGTATTAGTGTTTACTCAAATGGGGGTTTACCACTTTTTGTATATAAAATTATAGAAGAGTTCACTCAAAACGGGGTTTACAACTTTTTGTGTATAATTGTATTATTGTTTACTCAAAATGGAGGTTTACAACGTTATATATAATGTTATAGTAAAGTTTACTCAAAATGGGGGTTTACAACTTTTTGTATATAATTGTATTATTGTTTACTCAAAACGGGGGTTTACAACTTTTTGGATATAATTGTAGTAGGTTTTACTCAAAACGGGGGTTTACAACTTTTTGTATATAATTGTATTAGTGTTTACTCAAAATGGGGGTTTACAACTTTTTGTATATAAAATTATAGTAGAGTTCACTCAAAACAGGGGTTTACAACATTTTGTATATAATTGTATTATTGTTTACTCAAAACGGGGGTTTACAACTTTTTGTATATAATTGTATTAGATTTTATTTAAAATGGGGGTTTACAACTTTTTGTATATAATTGTATTAGAATTTACTCAAAACGGGGGTTTACAACTTTTTGTATGTAAAATTATAGTTGAGTTTACTCAAAATGGGGGTTTACAACTTTTTGTATATAATGGTATTAATGTTTACTCAAAACGGGGGTTTGCAACTTTTGTATATAATTGTAGTAGGGTTTACTCAAAACGGGGGTTTACAACTTTTTGTAAATAAAATTATAGTAGAGTTTACTCAAAACGGGGGTTTACAACTTTTTGAATATGATTGTAGTAGAATTTCCCCAAAACGGGGTTTACAACTTTTGTCTATAAAATTATAGTAGAGTTTACTCAAAACGGGTGTTTGTAACTTTTTGTATATAATTGTATTAGTGCTTACTCAAAATAGGGGTTTACAACTTTTTGTATATAAAATTATAGTATAGTTCACTCAAAATGGGGGTATACAACTTTTTGTATATAATTGTATGATTGTTTACTCAAAACGGGGGTTTACAACTTTTTGGATATAATTGTAGTAGGGTTTACTCAAAACGGGGGTTTACAACTTTTTGTATATAATTGAAGTAGAGTTTACTTAAAACGGAGGTTTACAACTTTATATATAATGTTATAGTAGAGTTTACTCAAAACGGACGTTTACAACTTTTTGAATATAATTGTATTAGTGTTTACTCAAACGGGGGTTTACAACTTTTTGTATATAATTGTATTAGATTTTATTTAAAATGGGGGTTTACAACTTTTTGTATATAATTGTATTAGAATTTACTCAAACCGGGGGTTTACAACTTTTTGTATGTAAAATTATAGTAGAGCTTACTCAAAATGGGGGTTTACAACTTTTTGTATATAATTGTATTATTGTTTACTCAAAACGGGGGTTTACAACTTTTTGGATATAATTGTAGTAGGGTTTACTCAAAATGGGGGTTTACAACTTTTTGCATATAATTGAAGTAGAGTTTACTCAAAACAGAGGTTTACAACTTTATATATAATGTTATAGTAGAGTTTACTCAAAACGGAGGTTTACAACTTTTTGTATATAATTGTATTAGTGTTTACTCAAAATAGGGGTTTATCACTTTTTGTATATAATTGTATTAGATTTTATTTAAAACGGGGGTTTACAACTTTTTGTATATAATTGTATTAGTGTTTACTCAAAATGGCGGTTTTCAATTTTTTGTATATAAAATTATAGTAGAGTTTACTCAAAATTGGGGTTTACAACTTTTTGTATATAATTATATTTTTGTTTACTCAAAACGGGGGTTTACAACGTTTTGGATATAATTGTAGTAGGGTCTACTCAAAATGGGGGTTTACAACTTTTTGTATATAATTGAAGTAGAGTTTACTCGAAACGGAGGTTTACAACTTTATATATACTGTTTTAGTAGAGTTTACTCAAAACGGAGGTTTACAACTTTTTGTATATAATTGTATTAGTGTTTACTCAAAACGGGGGTTTACAACTTTTTGTATTTAATTGTATTAGATTTTATTTAAAACGGGGGTTTACAACTTTTGTATATAGTTGTATTAGAATTTACTCAAAATGGGGGTTTACAACTTTTTGTATGTAAAATTATAGTTGAGTTTACTCAAAATGGAGGTTTACAACTTTTTGTATATAATGGTATTAGTGTTCACTCAAAACGGGTGTTTGCAACTTTTTGGATATAAAATTAGTTTAAACTCTACTCAAAACGGGGGTTTACAACTTTTTGGATATAATTGTAGTAGAGTTTACTCAAAACGGTGGTTTACAACTTTTTATATATACTAGTTTAGAGGTTACTCAAAACGGGGGTTTACAACTTTTTGTATATAAAATTATAGTAGAGTTTACTCAAAACGGGGGTTTACAACTTTTTGTTTATAATTGTATTAGAGTTTACTAATAAATGGGGGTTTACAACATTTTGTATATAATCGTAATAGATTTTACTCAATACGGGGGTTTACAACATTTTGTATATAATTATAGTAAAGTTTACTCAAAAGAGGGTTTACAACTTTTGTATAAAATTGTATTAGTGTTTTCTCAAAATGGGGGTTTACAACTTTCTTATATAATTGTATTAGTGTTTACTCAAAATAGGGGTTTACAACTTTTTGAAAATAAAATTATAGTAAAGTTTACTCAAAACGGGGGTTTACAACTTTTTGTATATAATTGTATTAGTGATTACTCAAAATGGGGGTTTACAACTTTTTGTATATAATTGTAGTAGAGTTAACTCAAAATGGTGGTTTACAACTTTGTGTATAATGTTATAGTAGAGTTCACACAAAACGGGGGTTTACAACTTTTTGTATATAATTGTATTAATGTTTACAGAAAACGGGGGTTTACAACTTTTTGGATATAATTGTAGTGGAGTTTACTCAAAATGGAGGTTTACAACTTTGTATATAATGTTATAGTAGAGTTTACTCAAAATGGCGGTTTACAACTTTCGGTATATAATGTGTTAGTGTTTACTCAAAATGGGGTTTTATAACTTTTTGTATATAATTGTATTAGTGTTTACTCAAAACAGGGGTTTACAACTTTTTGTATATAAAATTATAGTAGAGTTTACTCAAAATAGGGGTTTACAACTTTTTGAATATGATTGTAGTAGAATTTCCTCGAAACGGGGTTTACAACTTTTGTCTATAAAATTATAGTAGAGTTTACTCAAAACGGGTGTTTGTAACTTTTTGTATATAATTGTATTAGTGTTTACTCAAAATGGGGGTTTACAACTTTTTGTATATAAAATTATAGTAGAGTTCACTCAAAACGAGGATTTACAACTTTGTGTATATAATTGTATTATTGTTTACTAAAAATGAGGGTTTACAACTTTTTGTATATAAAATTATAGTAGAGTTTACTGAAAACGGGGGTTTACAACTTTTTGTATATAATTGTATTATTGTTTACTCAAAACGGGGGTTTACAACTTTTTGGATATAATTGTAGTAGGGTTTACTCAAAACACGGGTTTACAACTTTTTTTATATAATTGAAGTAGAGTTTACTCAAAACGGAGGTTTACAACTTTATATATAATGTTATAGTAGAGTTTACAAAAAACGTAGGTTTACAACTTTTTGTATATAATTGTATTAGTGTTTACTCAAAACGGGGGTTTACAACTTTTTGTATATAATTGTATTAGATTTTATTTAAAACGGAGGTTTACAACTTTTTGTTTATAATTGTATTAGTGTTTACTCAAAATGGGTGTTTTCAAATTTTTGTATATAAAATTATAGTAGAGTTTACTCAAAATGGGGGTTTATAACTTTTTTTATATAATTGTATTATTGTTTACTCAAAACGGGGGTTTACAACTTTTTGGATATAATTGTAGTAGGGTTTACTCAAAACGGGGGTTTACAACTTTTTGTATATAATTGAAGTAGAGTTTACTCAAAACGGAGGTTTACAACTTTATATATAATGTTATAGTAGAGTTTAATCAAAACGGAGGTTTACAACTTTTTGTATATAATTGTATTAGTGTTTACTCAAAATGGGGGTTTACAACTTTTTGTATATAATTGTATTAGATTTTATTTAAAATGGGGGTTTACAACTTTTGTATATAATTGTATTAGAATTTACTCAAAATGGGGGTTTACAACTTTTTGTATGTAAAATTATAGTTGAGTTTACTCAAAATGGAGGTTTACAACTTTTTGTATATAATGGTATTAGTGTTTACTCAAAACGGGTGTTTGCAACTTTTTGTATATAAAATTATTGTAAACTATACTCAAAACGGGGGTTTACAACTTTTTGGATATAATTGTAGTAGAGTTTACTCAAAACGGTGGTTTACAACTTTTTATATATACTTGTTTAGAGGTTACTCAAAACGGGGGTTTACAACTTTTTGTATATAAAATTATAGCAGAGTTTACTCATAACGGGGGTTTACAACTTTTTGTATATAATTGTATTAGTGATTACTCAAAATGGGGGTTTACAACTTTTTGTATATAATTGTAGTAGAGTTAACTCAAAATGGTGGTTTACAACTTTGTGTATAATGTTATAGTAGAGTTTACACAAAACGGGGGTTTACAACTTTTTGTATATAATTGTATTAGTGTTTACACAAAATGGGGGTTTACAACTTTTTGGATATAATTGTAGTAGAGTTTACTCAAACTGGAGGTTTACAACTTTGTATATAATGTTATAGTAGAGTTTACTCAAAACGGCGGTTTACAACTTTTTGTATATAATGTGTTAGTGTTTACTCAAAACGGGGGTTTATAACTTTTTGTATATAATTGTATTAGTGTTTACTCAAAACGGGGGTTTACAACTTTTTGTATATAAAATTATAGTAGAGTTTACTCAAAACGGGGGTTTACAACTTTTTGAATATGATTGTAGTAGAATTTCCTCAAAACGGGGTTTACAACTTTTGTCTATAAAATTATAGTAGAGTTTACTCAAAACGGGTGTTTTTAACTTTTTGTATATAATTGTATTAGTGTTTACTCAAAATGGGGGTTTACAACTTTTTGTATATAAAATTATAGTAGAGTTCACTCAAAACGGGGGTTTACAACTTTTTGTATATAATTGTATTATTGTTTACTCAAAATGAGGGTTTACAACTTTTTGTATATAAAATTATAGTAGAGTTTACTCAAAACGGGGGTTTACAACTTTTTGTACATAATTGTATTATTGTTTACTCAAAACGGGGGTTTATAACCTTTTGGATATAATTGTAGTATGGTTTACTCAAAGCAGGGTTTACAACTTTTGTATATAATTGAAGTAGAGTTTACTCGAAACGGAGGTTTACAACATTATATATAATGTTATAGTAGAGTTTACACAAAACGGGGGTTTATAACTTTTTGTATATAATTGTATTAGTATTTACTCAAAATAAGGGTTTACAACTTTTTGTACATAAAATTATAGTAGAGTTTTTACTCAAAACGGGGGTTTACAACTTTTTGTATATAATTGTATTATTGTTTACTCAAAACGGGGGTTTACAACTTTTTTTGGATATAATTGTATTAGTGTTTACTCAAAATGGGGGTTTACAACTTTTTGTATATAAAATTATAGTAGAGTTCACTCAAAACGGGGGTTTACAACTTTTTGTATATAATTGTATTATTGTTTACTCAAAACGGGGGTTTACAACTTTTTGGATACAATTGTAGTAGAGTTTACTCAAAACGGGGGTTTACAACTTTTTGTATATAATTGAAGTAGAGTTTACTCAAAATGGAGGTTTACAGCATTATATATAATGTTATAGTAGAGTTTACTCAAAACGGAGGTTTACAACTTTTGTATATAATTTATAGTAGAGTTTACTCAAAACGGGGGTTTACAACTTTTTGTATATAATTGTATTAGTGTTTACTCAAAACGGGGTTTACAACTTTTTGTATATAATTGTATTAGTTTACTCAAAACGGGGGTTTACAACTTTTTGTATATAATTGTATAGTAGAGTTTACTCAAAACGGGGTTTACAACTTTTGTATATAATTGTATATAGTGTTTACTCAAAAAGGGGGTTTACAACTTTTTGTATATAATTGTATTAGTTTACTCAAAACAGGGGTTTACAACTTTTGTATATAATTGTATTAGTTTACTCAAACGGGGTTTACAACTTTTTGTATATAAAATTATAGTAGAGTTTACTCAAACGGAGGTTTACAACTTTTATATATAATGTTATAGTAGTTTACTCAAAACGGGGTTTACAACTTTTTGTATATAATTGTATTAGTGTTTAATCAAAACGGGGGTTTACAACTTTTTGTATATAATTGTATTAGTGTTTACTCAAAATGGGGGTTTACAACTTTTTATATATAAAATTATAGTAGAGTTTACTCAAAACGGAGGTTTACAACTTTATATATAATGTAATAGTAGAGTTTACTCAAAACGGAGGTTTACAACTTTTTGTATATAATTGTATTAGTGTTTACTCAAAACGGGGGTTTACAACTTTTTGTATATAATTGTATTAATGTTTACTCAAAACGGGGGTTTACAACTTTTTGGATATAATTGTAGTAGAGTTCACTCAAAATGGAGGTTTACAACTTTGTATATAATGTTATAGTAGAGTTTACTCAAAACGGCGGTTTACAACTTTTGGTATATAATGTGTTAGTGTTTCCTCAAAACGGGGGTTTATTACTTTTTGTATATAATTGTATTAGTGTTTACTCAAAACGGGGGTTTACAACTTTTTGTATATAAAATTATAGTAGAGTTTACTCAAAACGGGGGTTTACAACTTTTTGAATATGATTGTAGTTGAATTTCCTCGAAACGGGGTTTACAACTTTTGCCTATAAAATTATAGTAGAGTTTACTCAAAACGGGTGTTTGTAACTTTTTGTATATAAATGTATTAGTGTTTACTCAAAATAGGGGTTTACAACTTTTTGCATATAAAATTATAGTAGAATTCACTCAAAACGGGGGTTTACAACTTTTTGCATATAAAATTATAGTAGAATTCACTCAAAACGGGGGTTTACAACTTTTTGTATATAATTGTATTATTGTTTACTAAAAATGAGGGTTTACAACTTTTTATATATAAAATTATAGTAGAGTTTACTCAAAACAGGGGTTTACAACTTTTTGTATATAATTGTATTATTGTTTACTCAAAACGGGGGTTTACAACTTTTTGGATATAATTGTAGTAGGGTTTACTCAAAACGGGGGTTTACAACTTTTTGTATATAATTGAAGTAGAGTTTACTCAAAACGGAGGTTTACAACATTATATATAATGTTATAGTAGAGTTTACTCAAAAAGGGGGTTTACAACTTTTTGTATATAATTGTATTAGTATTTACTCAAAAAATGGGGTTTACAACTTTTTGTACATAAAATTATAGTAGAGTTTACTCAAAACGGGGGTTTACAACTTTTTGTATATAATTGTATTATTGTTTACACAAAACGGGGGTTTACAACTTTTTTGGATATAATTGTATTAGTGTTTACTCAAAAATGGGGGTTTACAACTTTTTGTATATAAAATTATTGTAGAGTTCCCTCAAAACGGGGGTTTACAACTTTTTGAATATAATTGTATTATTGTTTACTCAAAACGGGGGTTTACAACTTTTTGGATATAATTGTAGTAGAGTTCACTCAAATCGGGGGTTTACAACTTTTTGTATATAATTGAAGTAGAGTTTACTCAAAATGGAGGTTTACAGCATTATATATAAGGTTATAGTAGAGTTTACTCAAAACGGGGGTTTACAACTTTTTGTATATAATTGTATTAGTGTTTACTCAAAACGGGTGTTTACAACTTTTTGGATATAATTGTAGTAGAGTTTACTCAAAACGGGGTTTACAACTTTTTGTATATAATTGAAGTAGAATTTACTCAAAATGGAGGTTTACAACTTTATATATAATGTTATAGTAGAGTTTACTCAAAACGGGGGTTTACAACTTTTTGTATATAATTGTATTAGTGTTTACTCAAAACGGGGGTTTACAACTTTTTGTATATAATTGTATTATTGTTTACACAAAACGGGGGTTTACAACTTTTTGGATATAATTGTAGTAGAGTTTACTCAAACTGGAGGTTTTCAACTTTGTATATAATGTTATAGTAGAGTTTACTCAAAACAGGGGTTTACAACTTTTTGTTTTTAATGTGTTAGTGTTTACTCAAAAAGGGGGTTTATAACTTTTTGTATATAATTGTATTATTGTTTACTCAAAACAGGGGTTTACAACTTTTTTGGATATAATTGTATTAGTGTTTACTCAAAATGGGGGTTTACAACTTTTTGTATATAAAATTATAGTAGAGTTTACTCAAAACGGGGGTTTATAACTTTTTGTGTATAATTGTATTATTGTTTACTCAAAACGGGGGTTTACAACTTTTTGGATATAATTGTAGTAGAGTTTACTCAAAACGGGGGTTTACAACTTTTTGTATATAATTGAAGTCTGTTTACTCAAAATAGAGGTTTACAACTTTATATATAATGTTATAGTAAAGTTTACTCAAAACGGGGGTTTACAGCTTTTTGTATATAATTGTATTAGTGTATAATCAAAACGGGGGTTTACAACTTTTTGTATATAATTGTATTAGATTTTATTTAAAACGGGGGTTTACAACTTTTTGTATATTGTATTAGTGTTTACTCAAAATGGGGGTTTTCAACTTTTTATATATAAAATTATAGTAGAGTTTACTCAAAACGGAGGTTTACAACTTTATATATAATGTAATAGTAGAGTTTACTCAAAACGGAGGTTTACAACTTTTTGTATATAATTGTATTAGTGTTTACTCAAAACGGGGGTTTACAACTTTTTGTATATAATTGTATTAATGTTTACACAAAACGGGGGTTTACAACTTTTTGGATATAATTGTAGTGGAGTTCACTCAAAATGGAGGTTTACAACTTTGTATATAATGTTATAGTAGAGTTTACTCAAAACGGCGGTTTACAACTTTTGGTATATAATGTGTTAGTGTTTCCTCAAAACGGGGGTTTATTACTTTTTGTATATAATTGTATTAGTGTTTACTCAAAACGGGGGTTTACAACTTTTTGTATATAAAATTATAGTAGAGTTTACTCAAAACGGGGGTTTACAACTTTTTGAATATGATTGTAGTTGAATTTCCTCGAAACGGGGTTTACAACTTTTGCCTATAAAATTATAGTAGAGTTTACTCAAAACGGGTGTTTGTAACTTTTTGTATATAAATGTATTAGTGTTTACTCAAAATAGGGGTTTACAACTTTTTTGCATATAAAATTATAGTAGAATTCACTCAAAACGGGGGTTTACAACTTTTTGTATATAATTGTATTATTGTTTACTAAAAATGAGGGTTTACAACTTTTTATATATAAAATTATAGTAGAGTTTACTCAAAACAGGGGTTTACAACTTTTTGTATATAATTGTATTATTGTTTACTCAAAACGGGGGTTTACAACTTTTTGGATATAATTGTAGTAGGGTTTACTCAAAACGGGGGTTTACAACTTTTTGTATATAATTGAAGTAGAGTTTACTCAAAACGGAGGTTTACAACATTATATATAATGTTATAGTAGAGTTTACTCAAAAAGGGGGTTTACAACTTTTTGTATATAATTGTATTAGTATTTACTCAAAAAATGGGGTTTACAACTTTTTGTACATAAAATTATAGTAGAGTTTACTCAAAACGGGGGTTTACAACTTTTTGTATATAATTGTATTATTGTTTACACTAAACGGGGGTTTACAACTTTTTTGGATATAATTGTATTAGTGTTTACTCAAAAATAGGGGTTTACAACTTTTTGTATATAAAATTATTGTAGAGTTCCCTCAAAACGGGGGTTTACAACTTTTTGAATATAATTGTATTATTGTTTACTCAAAACGGGGGTTTACAACTTTTTGGATATAATTGTAGTAGAGTTCACTCAAATCGGGGGTTTACAACTTTTTGTATATAATTGAAGTAGAGTTTACTCAAAATGGAGGTTTACAGCATTATATATAAGGTTATAGTAGAGTTTACTCAAAACGGGGGTTTACAACTTTTTGTATATAATTGTATTAGTGTTTACTCAAAACGGGGGTTTACAACTTTTTGTATATAATTGTATTATTGTTTACTCAAAACGGGTGTTTACAACTTTTTGGATATAATTGTAGTAGAGTTTACTCAAAACGGGGTTTACAACTTTTTGTATATAATTGAAGTAGAATTTACTCAAAATGGAGGTTTACAACTTTATATATAATGTTATAGTAGAGTTTACTCAAAACGGGGGTTTACAACTTTTTGTATATAATTGTATTAGTGTTTACTCAAAACGGGGGTTTACAACTTTTTGTATATAATTGTATTAATGTTTACACAAAACGGGGGTTTACAACTTTTTGGATATAATTGTAGTAGAGTTTACTCAAACTGGAGGTTTTCAACTTTCTATATAATGTTATAGTAGAGTTTACTCTAAACAGGGGTTTACAACTTTTTGTATATGATGTGTTAGTGTTTACTCAAAAAGGGGGTTTATAACTTTTTGTATATAATAGTATTAGTGTCTACTCAAAACGGGGGTTTACAACTTTTTGTATATAAAATTATAGTAGAGTTTACTCAAAACGGGGGTTTACAACTTTTTGAATATGATTGTAGTAGAATTTCCTCAAAACGGGGTTTACAACTTTTGTCTATAAAATTATAGTAGAGTTTACTCAAAATGGGGGTTTATAAAATTGTATTAGTGTTTTCTCAAAACGGGGGTTTACAACTGTCTGTTTATAATTGTATTAGTGTTTATTCAAAATAGGGGTTTACAACTTTTTGTATATAAAATTATAGTAGAGTTTACTCGAAACGGGGGTTACAAATTTTTGTATATAATTGTATTAGAGTTTACTCAAAATGGGGGTTTACAACTTTTTGTATATAATTGTAGTAGAGTTAACTCAAAACGATGGTTTACAACTTTGTATATAATGTTATAGTAGACAAAACGGGGGTTTACAACTTTTTGTATATAATTGTATTAATGTTTACACAAAATGGGGGTTTACAACTTTTTGGATATAATTGTAGTAGAGTTTACTCAAACTGGAGGTTTTAAACTTTGTATATAATGTTATAGTAGAGTTTACTCAAAACAGGGGTTTGCAACTTTTTGTATATAATGTGTTAGTGTTTACGCAAAACGGGGGTTTATAACTTTTTGTATATAATTGTATTAGTGTTTACTCAAAACGGGGGTTTACAACTTTTTGTATATAAAATTATAGTAGAGATTACTCAAAACGAGGGTTTACAACTTTTTGAATATGATTGTAGTAGAATTTCCTCAAAACGGGGTTTACAACTTTTGTCTATAAAATTATAGTAGAGTGTACTCAAAACGGGAGTTGTTAGTTTTTGTATATAATTGTATTAGTGTTTACTCAAAATGGGGCTTTACAACTTTTTGTTTATAAAATTATAGTAGAGTTCACTCAAAACGGGGGTTTACAACTTTTGTATATAATTGTATTATTGTTTACTCAAAACGGGGGTTTACAACTTTTTGGATATAATTGTAGTAGAGTTTACTCAAAACGGGGGTTTACAACTTTTTGTATATAATTGATGTAGAGTTTACTCAAAATGGAGGTTTACAACTTTATATATAATGTTATAGTAAAGTTTACTCAAAACGGGGGTTTACAACTTTTTGTATATAATTGTATTAGTGTTTAATCAAAACGGGGGTTTACAACTTTTTGTATATTTTGTATTAGATTTTATTTAAAACAGGGGTTTACAACTTTTTGTATATAATTGTATTAGTGTTTACTCAAAATGGGGGTTTTCAACCTTTTGTATATAAAATTATAGTAGAGTTTACACAAAACAGGGGTTTACAACTTTTTGTATATAAATGTATTATTGTTTACTCAAAACGGGGGTTTACAACTTTTTGGATATAATTGTAGTAGGGTTTACTCAAAACGGGGGTTTACAACTTTTTGTATATAATTGAAGTAGATTTTACTCAAAACGGAGGTTTACAACATTATATATAATGTTATAGTAGAGTTTACTCAAAACGGAGGTTTACAACTTTTTGTATATAATTGTATAAGTGTTTACTCAAAACAGGGGTTTATAACTTTTTGTATATAATTGTATTAGATTTTATTTAAAACGGGGGTTTACAAATTTTGCATATAATTGTATTAGAATTTACTCAAAATGGGGGTTTACAACTTTTTGTATGTAAAATTATAGTTGAGTTTACTCAAAATGGGGGTTTACAACTTTTTGTATATAATGGTATTAGTGTTTACTCAAAACGGGTGTTTGCAACCTTTTGTATATAAAATTATTGTAAACTCAACTCAAAACGGGGTTCACAACTTTTTGGATATAATTGTAGTAGAGTTTACTTAAAACGGTGGTTTACAACTTTTTATATATAATTGTTTTGAGGTTACTCAAAACGGGGGTTTACAACTTTTTGTATATCAAATTATAGTAGAGTTTACTCAAAATGGTGGTTTAGAACTTTTTGTTTATAATTTTATTAGAGTTTACTCAAAAATGGGGGTTTACAATATTTTGTATATAATCGTAATAGAGTTTACTCAATACGGGGGTTTACAACATTTTGTATATAATTATAGTAAAGTTTACTCAAAATAGGGCTTTATAAAATTGTATTAGTGTTTTCTCAAAATGGGGGTTTACAACTTTCTGTATATAATTGTATTAGTGTTTACTCAAAATAGGGATTTACAACTTTTTGTATATAAAATTATAGTAAAGTTTACTCAAAATGGGGGTTTACACCTTTTTGTATATAATTGTATTAGAGATTACTCAAAATGGGGGTTTACAACTTTTTGTATATAATTGTAGTAGAGTTAACTCAAAATGGTGGTTTACAACTTTGTGTATAATGTTATAGTAGAGTTCACACAAAACGGGGGTTAACAACTTTTTATATATAATTGTATTAATGTTTACACAAAACGGGGGTTTATAACTTTTTGGATATAATTGTAGTAGAGTTTACTCAAAATGGAGGTTTACAACTTTTTATATAATGTTATAGTAGAGTTTACTCAAAACGGCGGTTTACAACTTTTGGTATATAATGTGTTAGTGTTTTACACAAAACGGGGGTTTATAACTTTTTGTATATAATTGTATTCGTGTTTACTCAAAACGGGGGTTTACAACTTTTTGTATATAAAATTATAGTAGAGTTTACTCAAAACGAGGGTTTACAACTTTTTGAATATGATTGTAGTAGAATTTCCTCGAAACGGGGTTTACAACGTTTGTCTATAAAATTATAGTAGAGTTACTCAAAACGGGTGTTTGTAACTTTTTGTATATAATTGTATTAGTGTTTACTCAAAATGGGGGTTTACAACTTTTTGTGTATAAAATTGTAGTTGAGTTCACTCAAAACGGGGGTTTACAACTTTTTGTATATAATTGTATTATTGTTTACTAAAAATGGGGGTTTTACAACTTTTTGTATATAATTGTAGTAGAGTTAACTCAAAACGATGGTTTACAACTTTGTATATAATGTTATAGTAGACAAAACGGGGGTTTACAACTTTTTGTATATAATTGTATTAATGTTTACACAAAATGGGGGTTTACAACTTTTTGGATATAATTGTAGTAGAGTTTACTCAAACTGGAGGTTTTAAACTTTGTATATAATGTTATAGTAGAGTTTACTCAAAACAGGGGTTTGCAACTTTTTGTATATAATGTGTTAGTGTTTACGCAAAACGGGGGTTTATAACTTTTTGTATATAATTGTATTAGTGTTTACTCAAAACGGGGGTTTACAACTTTTTGTATATAAAATTATAGTAGAGATTACTCAAAACGGGGGTTTACAACTTTTTGAATATGATTGTAGTAGAATTTCCTCAAAACGGGGTTTACAACTTTTGTCTATAAAATTATAGTAGAGTGTACTCAAAACGGGAGTTGTTAGTTTTTGTATATAATTGTATTAGTGTTTACTCAAAATGGGGCTTTACAACTTTTTGTTTATAAAATTATAGTAGAGTTCACTCAAAACGGGGGTTTACAACTTTTGTATATAATTGTATTATTGTTTACTCAAAACGGGGGTTTACAACTTTTTGGATATAATTGTAGTAGAGTTTACTCAAAACGGGGGTTTACAACTTTTTGTATATAATTGATGTAGAGTTTACTCAAAATGTAGGTTTACAACTTTATATATAATGTTATAGTAAAGTTTACTCAAAACGGGGGTTTACAACTTTTTGTATATAATTGTATTAGTGTTTAATCAAAATGGGGGTTTACAACTTTTTGTATATTTTGTATTAGATTTTATTTAAAACAGGGGTTTACAACTTTTTGTATATAATTGTATTAGTGTTTACTCAAAATGGGGGTTTTCAACCTTTTGTATATAAAATTATAGTAGAGTTTACACAAAACAGGGGTTTACAACTTTTTGTATATAAATGTATTATTGTTTACTCAAAACGGGGGTTTACAACTTTTTGGATATAATTGTAGTAGGGTTTACTCAAAACGGGGGTTTACAACTTTTTGTATATAATTGAAGTAGATTTTACTCAAAACGGAGGTTTACAACATTATATATAATGTTATAGTAGAGTTTACTCAAAACGGAGGTTTACAACTTTTTGTATATAATTGTATAAGTGTTTACTCAAAACAGGGGTTTATAACTTTTTGTATATAATTGTATTAGATTTTATTTAAAACGGGGGTTTACAAATTTTGTATATAATTGTATTAGAATTTACTCAAAATGGGGGTTTACAACTTTTTGTATGTAAAATTATAGTTGAGTTTACTCAAAATGGGGGTTTACAACTTTTTGTATATAATGGTATTAGTGTTTACTCAAAACGGGTGTTTGCAACTTTTTGTATATAAAATTATTGTAAACTCAACTCAAAACGGGGGTTCACAACTTTTTGGATATAATTGTAGTAGAGTTTACTTAAAACGGTGGTTTACAACTTTTTATATATAATTGTTTTGAGGTTACTCAAAACGGGGGTTTACAACTTTTTGTATATCAAATTATAGTAGAGTTTACTCAAAATGGTGGTTTAGAACTTTTTGTTTATAATTTTATTAGAGTTTACTCAAAAATAGGGGTTTACAATATTTTGTATATAATCGTAATAGAGTTTACTCAATACGGGGGTTTACAACATTTTGTATATAATTATAGTAAAGTTTACTCAAAATAGGGCTTTATAAAATTGTATTAGTGTTTTCTCAAAATGGGGGTTTACAACTTTCTGTATATAATTGTATTAGTGTTTACTCAAAATAGGGATTTACAACTTTTTGTATATAAAATTATAGTAAAGTTTACTCAAAATGGGGGTTTACACCTTTTTGTATATAATT
Source organism: Gentiana dahurica var. dahurica (assembly GCA_024500145.1). Classification (NCBI taxonomy): domain Eukaryota; kingdom Viridiplantae; phylum Streptophyta; class Magnoliopsida; order Gentianales; family Gentianaceae; genus Gentiana; species Gentiana dahurica. The sequence goes on from CM044907.1 coordinate 48,679,335, forward strand.
GTATTAGAGATTACTCAAAATGGGGGTTTACAACTTTTTGTATATAATTGTAGTAGAGTTAACTCAAAATGGTGGTTTACAACTTTGTGTATAATGTTATAGTAGAGTTCACACAAAACGGGGGTTAACAACTTTTTATATATAATTGTATTAATGTTTACACAAAACGGGGGTTTATAACTTTTTGGATATAATTGTAGTAGAGTTTACTCAAAATGGAGGTTTACAACTTTTTATATAATGTTATAGTAGAGTTTACTCAAAACGGCGGTTTACAACCTTTGGTATATAATGTGTTAGTGTTTTACACAAAACGGGGGTTTATAACTTTTTGTATATAATTGTATTCGTGTTTACTCAAAACGGGGGTTTACAACTTTTTGTATATAAAATTATAGTAGAGTTTACTCAAAACGAGGGTTTACAACTTTTTGAATATGATTGTAGTAGAATTTCCTCGAAACGGGGTTTACAACGTTTGTCTATAAAATTATAGTAGAGTTACTCAAAACGGGTGTTTGTAACTTTTTGTATATAATTGTATTAGTGTTTACTCAAAATGGGGGTTTACAACTTTTTGTGTATAAAATTGTAGTTGAGTTCACTCAAAATGGGGGTTTACACCTTTTTGTATATAATTGTATTATTGTTTACTAAAAATGGGGGTTACAACTTTTGTATATAAAATTATAGTATTGTTTGCTCAAAACGGGGGTTTACAACTTTTTGCATATAATTGTAGTAGGGTTTACTCAAAACGGGGGTTTACAACTTTTTGTATATAATTGAAGTAGAGTTTACTCAAAACGGAGGTTTACAACTTTATATATAATGTTATAGTAGAGTTTACTCAAAACGGGGGTTTACAACTTTTTGTATATAAAATTATAGTAGAGGTTACTCAAAACGGGGGTTTACAACTTTTTGGATATAATTGTATTAGTGTTTACTCAAAATGGTGGTTTACAACTTTTTGTATATAAAATTATAGAAGAGTTCACTCAAAACGGGGGTTTACAACTTTTTGAATATAATTGTATTATTGTTTACTCAAAACGGGGGTTTACAACTTTTTGGATATAATTGTAGTAGAGTTTACTCAAAACGGGGGTTTACAACTTTTTGTATATAATTGAGTAAAATTTACTCAAAATGGAAGTTTACCTCTTTATATATAATGTTATAGTAGAGTTTACTCAAAACGGGGGTTTACAACTTTTTGTATATAATTGTATTAGTGTTTACTCAAAACGGGGGTTTACAACTTTTTGTGTATAATTGTATTAATGTTTACACAAAACGGGGGTTTACAACTTTTTAGATATAATTGTAGTAGTGTTTACTCAAATTGGAGGTTTTGAACTTTGTATATAATGATATAGTAGAGTTACTCAAAACGGGGGTTTACCAATTTTTGTATTTAATGTGTTAGTGTTTACTCAAAATGGGGGTTTATAACTTTTTGTAAATAATTGTATTGGTGTTTAATCAAAACGGGGGTTTACAACATTTTGTTTATAAAATTATAGTAGAGTTTACTCAAAACGGGGGTTTACAACTTTTTGAATATGATTGTAGTAGAATTTCCTCAAAACGGGGTTTACAACTTTTGTCTATAAAATTATAGTAGAGTTTACTCAAAACGGGTGTTTGTAAGTTTTTGTATATAATTGTATTAGTGTTTACTCAAAATGGGGGTTTACAACTCGTTGTATATAAAATTATAGTAGATTTCACTCAAAACGGGGGTTTACAACTTTTTGTATATAATTGTATTATTGTTTACTCAAAACGGGGGTTTACAACATTTTGGATATAATTGTAGTAGAGTTTACTCAAAACCGGGGTTTAAACAATTTGTATATAATTTAAGTAGAGTTTACTCAAAATGGAGGTTTACAACTTTATATATAATGTTATAGTAAAGTTTACTCAAAACGGGGGTTTACAACTTTTTGTATATAATTGTATTAGTGTTTAATCAAAACGGGGGTTTACAACTTTTTGTATATAACTGTATTAGATTTTATTTAAAACGGGGGTTTACAACTTTTTGTATATAATTGTATTAGTGTTTAATAAAAATAGGGTTTTTCAACTTTTTGTATATAAAATTATAGTAGAGTTTACTCAAAACGTGGGTTTACAACTTTTTGTATATAATTGTATTATTGTTTACTCAAAACGGGGGTTTACAACTTTTTGGATATAATTGTAGTAGGGTTTACTCAAAACGGGGGTTTACAACTTTTTGTATATAATTGAAGTATATAATGTTATAGTAGAGTTTACTTAAACGGAAGTTTACAACTTTATATATAATGTTATAGTAGAGTTTACTCAAAACAGAGGTTTACAACTTTTTGTATATAATTGTATTAGTGTTTACTCAAAACGGGGGTTTACAACTTTTTGTTTATTAAATTATAGTAGAGTTTACTCAAAACGGGGGTTTACAACTTTTTGAATGTGATTGTAGTAGAATTTCCTCGAAACGGGGTTTACAACTTTTGTCTATAAAATTATATAGAGTTTACTCAAAACGGGTGTTTGTAACTTTTTGTATATAATTGTATTAGTGTTACTCAAAATGGGGGTTTACATCTTTTTGTATATAAAATTATAGTAGAGTTCACTCAAAACGGGGTTTTACAACTTTTTGTATATAATTGTATTATTGTTTACTAAAAATGGGGGTTTACAACTTTTTGTATATAAAATTATAGTAGAGTTTACTCAAAATGGGGGTTTACAACTTTTTGTAAATAAATGTATTATTGTTTTCTCAAAACGGGGGTTTACAACTTTTTGGATATAATTGTAGTAGGGTTTACTCAAAACGGGGTTTACAACTTTTTGTATATAATTGAAGTCGAGTTTACTCAAAACAGAGGTTTACAACTTTATATATAATGTTATAGTAGAGTTTACTCAAAACGGGGGTTTACAACTTTTTGTATATAATTGTATCAGTGTTTACTCAAAACGGGGGTTTACAACTTTTTGTATATAAAATTATAGTAGAGTTTACTCAAAACGGGGGTTTATAAATTTTTGTCTATAATTGTATTATTGTTTACTCAAAACGGGGGTTTACAACTTTTTGGATATAATTGTATTAGTGTTTACTCAAAATGGGGGTTTACAACTTTTTGTATATAAAATTATAGTAGAGTTCACTCAAAACAGTGGTTTACAACTTTTTGTATATAATTGTATTATTGTTTACTCAAAACGGGGGTTTACAACTTTTTGTATATAATTGTAGTAGAGTTTACTCAAAACGGGGGCTTACTACTTTTTTATACAACTGAAGTAAAGTTTACTCAAAATGGAGGTTTACAACTTTATATATAATGTTATAGTAGAATTTACTCAAAACGGGGGTTTACAACTTTTTGTATATAATTGTATCAGTGTTTACTCAAAACGGGGTTTACAACTTTTTGTATATAATTGTATTATTGTTTACTCAAAACGGGTGTTTACAACTTTTTGGATATAGTTGTCGTAGAGTTTACTCAAAACGGGGGTTTACAACTTTTTGTATATAATTGAAGTAGAGTTTACTCAAAATGGAGGTTTACAACATTATATATAATGTTATAGTAGAGTTTACTCAAAACGGGGGTTTTCAACTTTTTGTATATAATTGTATTAGTGTTTACTCAAAACGGGGGTTTACAACTTTTTGTATATAATTGTATTAGATTTTATTTAAAACGGGGGTTTACAACTTTTTATATATAATTGTATTAGTATTTACTCAAAATGGGGGTTTACAACTTTTTGTTTATAAATTTATAGTAGAGTTTACTCAAAATGGGGGTTTACAACTTTTTGTATATAATTGTATTATTGTTTACTCAAAACGGGGGTTTACAACTTTTTGTATATAATTGTATTATTGTTTACTCAAAACGGGGGTTTACAACTTTTTGGATATAATTGTAGTAGGGTTTACTGAAAATGGGGGTTTACAACTTTTTGTATATAATTGAAGTAGAGTTTACTCAAAATGGAGGTTTACAACTTTATATATAATGTTATAGTAGAGTTTACTCAAAACGGAGGTTTACAACTTTTTGTATATAATTGTATTAGTGTTTACTCAAAACGGGGGTTTACAACATTTTGTATATAATTGTATTAGATTTTTTTTGAAACGGGGGTTTACAACTTTTTGTATATAATTGTATTAGAATTTACTCAAAACGGGGGTTTACAACTTTTTGTATGTAAATTTATAGTTGAGTTTACTCAAAATGGGGGTTTACAACTTTTTCTATATAATGGTATTAGTGTTTACTCAAAATGGGGGTTAACAACTTTTTGTATATAAAATTATTTTAATCTCTACTCAAAACGGGGGTTTACAACTTTTTCGATATAATTAAAGTAGAGTTTACTCAAAACGGTGGTTTACAACTTTTTATATATAATTGTTTAGAGGTTACTCAAAACGGGGGTTTACAACTTTTTGTATATAAAATTATAGTAGAGTTTACTCAAAACGGGGGTTTACAACTTTTTGTTTATAATTGTATTAGAGTTTACTCAAAAATAGGGGTTTACAACATTTTGTATGTAATCGTAATATAGTTTACTCAATACGGGGGTTTACAACATTTTGTATATAATTATAGTAAAGTTTACTCAAAATAGGGGTTTATAAAATTGTATTTGTGTTTTCTCAAAACGGGGGTTTACAACTTTCTGTATATAATTGTACTAGTGTTTACTCAAAATAGGGGTTTACAACTTTTTGTATATAAAATTATAGTAAATTTTACTCAAAACGGGGGTTTACAACTTTTTGTATATAATTGTATTAGAGTTTACTCAAAATGGGGATTTACAACTTTTTGTATATAATTGTAGTAGAGTTAACTCAAAACGGTGGTTTACAACTTTGTGTATAATGTTATAGTAGAGTTCACACAAAACGGGGGTTTATAACTTTTTGTATATAATTGTATTAATGTTTACGCAAAACGGGGCTTTACAACTTTTTGGATATAATTGTAGTAGAGTTTACTCAAAATGGAGGTTTACAACTTTGTATATAATGTTATAGTAGAGTTTACTCAAAACGGTGGTTTACAATTTTTTGTATATAATTGTTGGAAAGGTGTCCTAAACCCAATCGGGTTGGACCGGATCCGACCGGGTCGGGTCATTTACAGTCTATTTAGTTCATGTAATAACTTTATTATGATTAATAAAAGCACTTATATTATTATATATTGTTTATCTTCATATCGTTTGTTGTATATATATAGTAACGTCCCTAGTATCAATCTATGATAGAGAAACCATGATAGTGATTATGGTTGATGACATCTCTAATCACTATAACAAGGTTGGTACTTAAATGTCTCTAGTCTTATGTATTATCAAATGGGACATTGATAGTATAATCAGACTAGCACGTATTGGATGTCTTCTATCTTTTAGAAGGTAGGGATAGATCTCGTCTATCGAAGTGTAGAGACACTTGGACTGTACGTGGACGTGTATTAGAGAATGCGTACGTTAGACTGACCCACTTACATTAAGTGTCACACTATGTGGCGGTTGTGTAATTATCCTTTTGACCGGAGTCTTCATGGCATCACGGTGTGGATTGTCATGCTTTGACACTATTGAGATTTCTCCTAACCACGGGGCGATCATGCGGTAGTGATTGGGTATGATATTGAAGCATGCAGAGTATACATGATTGGTCGTCCGGGAATCGCGTAACCTATGATTGGGATTGAATATCCGAAATGGCCTTCTTATAAGGAATGTCTAGCTCTCGAGAATCTTTGCAAAGTGGGAGTAAATGTGTTATTCCGAGAGAGAATGATATCCAGATTATAAGATACGATCGTTAATGTAATGACACTCGAGATACGATCGTATGGATATTGTTACAGCGATAGGATTGTAAGTTACACGGTAACTGCTTCACATGAAAGGTAGTAGTCATTGCTTTTGACTCTTCCGATGATTGGGGGTCACGGTGTGTTGCTAGACGCTATCCCGTGATCGCTAGGTGTGAAGGGCATTTTAGTAAATTGGACTTTATGTCTACGGCCAACATATTCGGAAGCCTATCGGGTCACACACATATGAACATCGAGTCGGGTTAAAATGCGGTTATAGTTGATAACCAAATAAGGAAAGTTTATCTCTAGACTATAAAGGTTATAGTGGTAAATTAATATGGTGGTATTTATTTATTATGAATAAATAAAATACAAGATATTAATTATATATAAATTAGATTAATTAAAGAATGTTCCGGAAGCCAATTTATTGGCATATGGGGCGCCACTTTTGAGTGTATAAGATACACTTGGATTGTGCACTTTAATTAATAAGATTGCCATAATATTAATATAAGATATTAATTGATTTTGAAAAATAGATTTATGGTAATAAGATAATTATAATCAATAGATGATATTGGCAAAATAAATTATAATAAAGAGATAAATCAATCTAGTTGATTTTCCTTATTTTATTGGAAAAAGGTTTTCTTCTCCTACACACCATTGGGGCGCCACCTTCTACTATATATAGGAGGTGGGTGTCAAGCTCTTTAGTACAACACAATTGCAAGAGTTCATAATTCTTGTGTAAACTAGAGAGCCTTCCATAGTGAGTTTGTGAGGGAAGAAAAGGTCCGGTCTAGCAGCCGGAGTTTTTCCGATAGCAATCCAAGGAGGATTCCAGCGAGGGGTTCGTGTGGATTAGCGATAGAGGCCGGACGCGTGGACGGCTTGCGCATTGAACTACTCTCCGTTGGCGGTCAAAGCGACGATCTTATAGATCATCTAAGGTATAACTGTCAAACTACTTAACGTGTTTATTGCATTAAACGAAGAACGATCTAGAAAAGGAAATCAAATTTTAAATTCCGCTGCGTTAAACTAGTGATTTCCTAACAATAATGTGTTAGTGTTTACTCAAAACGGGGGTTTATAACTTTTTGTATATAATTGTATTAGTGTTTACTCAAAACGGGGGTTTACAACTTTTTGTATATAAAATTATAGTCGAGTTTACTCAAAACGGGGGTTTACAACTTTTTGAATATGATTGTAGTAGAATTTCCTCAAAACGGGGTTTACAACTTTTGTCTATAAAATTATAGTAGAGTTTACTCAAAACGGGTGTTTGTAACTTTTTGTATATAATTGTATTAGTGTTTACTCAAAATGGGGGTTTACAAAACAACATATAATTCGTGTTCTCTAAGTGTATGCAAAACCGCCTTCAAATGTTCAACATGATCATCAAATGTAGTGCTATAAATAAGTATATCATCGAAGTACACAACTACTAAGTGATTTATAAATTCCCGAAGGACCACATTCATAAGTCTCATAAACGTGGAAGGTGCATTAGTTAAACCAAATGGCATGACAAGCCACTCATATAATCCAAAAGTGGTTTTAAAAGCTGTTTTCCACTCATCACCCTCCCGAATACGTACTTGATAGTAGCCACTCTTCAAATCAATATTAGTAAAAAAAACGACTACCATGCAAATTATCAAGCATATCATCTAGTCTGGGGATAGGATATCGATACTTTACCGTTATCTGGTTGATTGCGCGACAATCGGTGCACATACGCCATTCTCCCGTCTTCTTGGGGACCATAATGACTGGGACTGCACAAGGGCTCATGGACTCACGAATCTTTCCCTTCTCCAACAGCTCCTCAACTTGCTTTTGTATCTCCATGATCTCCGTGGGGTTGGCTCTATAGGCTGGCCGGTTTGGTAGCACGGAACCGGGTACAAAGTCGATTTGATGCTCCACTCCTCTTATTGGTGGCAGCCCCTTGGGTTCCTCCTCCGGAAAGACATCCTTGAATTCCTGCAAAACAGAATAAATCGCACTAGGGAGAGAATCGGTTAAATCGGATATAGAAAGTAAACAAGGGGTAGGGGAGTCAGAATTTTTAAGTACAATAATATAAATTGGATTTCCAGCCCCTACGGCCTTTATCATTAAATTCCGATTGACCTTACTAGTGTGTGAGGTGGCATGCTTACCTTGTTTATTAACTTTCGGATCACATTCAGCCTTATTTACCCGAGCTACAACCCCTTCCTTACCCACGGATTTATTATCGTTTTGTGTTGCTTGGTGACGCAACCGAAAAGCCGTCATCTTAAGTTGTTCATCATTCGCTTCCTTAGGGGTCATTGGGTGCAAAACAATGGTCTTGCCTTTATAAGGCAGTGTGATGTAGCCCAATTCAAGAGGAAGATTGAGTCTTTTATTTAGTCTTTTAATTAGTCTTTTATTATCCCATATTGGTTAATTGTCTTTTATATTTATTATTATTTTTAATTATTGTTATTTTGTCCCACATTGCTAAAATGGCAATTGGACTTGGAGTCAGTAGCCTACATAAGGCATTTCTTTGTATTTGAATAGGTAGCTTATTATTGAATCAAAAAATCTATTTTGGTTGAAATTCAGAGATTGAATTTTTATCATAAGAAACTTTCAGAGATTGGGTTTCTTTAAGAAGTTTTTAGAGATTGGACTTCTTTCGAATATCCTGAGACGGGGTAATTGGTTGGTGTTCCTGAGATGGGTAATTGGTTGGTGTTCCTGAGACGGGGTAAATATTCTGAGATGGAGTATTTACAAATCCTTTTGTTATTTTCGTTATATATATTCAAAAAGCCATAAAAATATACTTTTCAAAGCTGAATCATTTGCTGTTCTTTTAATCAACGATCCTACGAGATTCGGTTTACATCAAGTGGTATCGGAGATCAGGCGATTAAAGCAACAACAGTTGCTGCGTTCTTGATAGAAATCTGCATCGTTTTCTTAAAGTTCCTGGCGTTCTTGAACCCTAACTGCAGCCGCTGTTTGAACCCTAATTGCTGCTACATATTACGATACAACTGCTGTGTTTCTTCGTCCATCAAGGAACCCTACGTATTGAGGTAAATCAGGCGTGACATATTATTCTTGGTCGAAACCCTAATTTTCTGCTCTTGAAATCTGACTGTCCGGCTTTGTTTCCAATCGTTCCCTATTCAAATCATATCGAAAAATTCTCACAATTTACCAGTAGATAGAACTTTGTATTGGCTGTCTTTTGTCTCTTTGGCACTTTTGCAAATTCGGATTTTATCTTGATCAAATTCGGATCGGAATATTCTGCTCGATTTTCTGGAACAGCTTGTAGTCGACTTTGTTTTTAGGGAGTTGTGGTGGTCGGAATTGAATGAAATTTTTTGAGCACATAGGCAATTCATTTTTCTACAACTTTGATTATTTGAGATTTTTCAGAGTCCCGACCGGTTTTGCACAATAGTTGCCGTTCCCTAGTTGACTGTTTCTGTCAAAACCCATAACCCGGAAGTGATCTGTTTACAAATTCAATTTGAGTGGGTTATACCTATCCAAAAATCTTGAAACTTAACAGTATGAACCAAAATTTCGTTCTCTACAAGTTTTGTTCTTTGTGTTTTCCCGAATTCCATACTGTTTTGTCGTGACAAGTGCCGTCAGAGATTAGGCGATTAAAGCTGCTACGTTTATTGGAAGAAATCTGCTGCGTTCTTGAGCACCAAGAACCCTAATTGCAGCCGCACTCAAAAGCTCCTTACGTCATCGAATTTTGCTGCTATTTTCGCAACCCTAACTGTTCTTGAAATCCAAGAAACCCTTGTGCAGATCGTGTACAGCCGTAGCATCATAAAAAGCTGCGTTTTTTAGTCCTGAAATTCTGTTCTTACGAGGAATCATCTGCTGCGTTCTTGGAAGATTATTTGCAAGTTGCTGCAATGGATGAACTACATGCAACTTTCGACAACATCCATACAGACTTTGAGCGACATCAAGTTGAATCCGATCGAAGACATGCTGAAATTATGGCTGCCCTAAATGCATTACATGACAACCTCGATCCACGACGCGAATTAGAACGTATTGCGCAACGAAAATTAGAGGCAGAAAAACGGAAATTAGAACGTGCAGAACGTTGGAGGATATTAGACGCAAAGTGGAAGGCGGACGATGAACTTTTCTTTATCCAGTATGGTGTAACACGTGAAGAAGCTATGGCTAGCAAACCGCCCAAATTCTATCCTTCACGTGCTCAATCGAATAAACAGGTTATTCCCAACCCCCCTACGGCTGTGGTACACGAGGAGGAAGACATTCTTATTGTTGATACAGCCACGGAAGAGTTCATTGAGGTTCCTAATGCACTTACTAATGATGTTGTTCCAGTTGCTACTATTGATTCTCCTTTACCGGTACCCGACCATTCTGACGAGATTGCCGACGTCAAGGTGGATATTGGTGTTGACCCAATCACTATGCCTATGGACTTACTTGCTGAATCGATTGTGGTCCAACCGGGGACCGAACCGGTGCAATCCGATGGTCCAAATGTGCACTCGGCAATTTTAGTTGCTGATTTGAAAGCGTTACAAGCGCCACATGTATATGTGGATCCATATTTACAGCATTGCCGCCCTTTGGATTTTGTTGTCGCTGATTTCTCCACTCGCGCCATTCCATGTTTTTGCGATGTTGTGATTCTGAGTTTCTCCGTGGTTGAGTGGACGTATGGAAGCACGATATTCGTGTTCGATCTGGGTTGATTCGAGGACGAATCCTTTTGAAGTGAGAGGGAATGATGTAGCCCAATTCAAGAGGAAGATTGATTCTTTTATTTAGTCTTTTAATTAGTCTTTTATTATCCCATAATGGTTAATTGTCTTTTATATTTATTATTATTTTTAATTATTGTTATTTTGTCCCACATTGCTAAAATGGAAATTGGACTTGGAGTCTGTAGCCTATATAAGGCATTTCCTTGTATTTGAATAGATAGCTTATTATTGAATCAAAAAAACCATTTTGGTTGAAATTCAGAGATTGAATTTTTATCATAAGAAACTTTCAGAGATTGGGTTTCTTTAAGAAGTTTTCAGAGATTGGACTTCTTTCGATTATCCTGAGATGGGGTAATTGGTTGGTGTTCCTGAGATGGGATCACCGTAGTAAATATTCTGAGATGGAGTATTTACAAATCCTTTTGTTATTTTCGTTATATATATATTCAAAAAGCCATAAAAATATACTTTTCAAAGCTGAATCGTTTGCTGTGCTTTAATCAACGATCCTACAAGATTCGGTTTACATCACAGTGAATATCGGTTTAAGTAGCCATCATAAGAAACACGTCTATCAAATTGCCACGGACGACCTAAAAGTAGGTGTGTGACGTGCATAGGAAGAACATCATAAATGACCTCATCATGAAATTTACCAATCTGAAAATTAATGAGTTCTTGTGAGTTGACGTGTGTTTCCCCCTCATCACTTAACCATTGTAGTTGATAGGGTTTGGGGTGTGGTAACGTGGGAATACGCAAAGTTTCAACAAGTAACGTACTAACCACATTAGTGCAACTACCCGAATCAATAATCAAGTTACAAGTTCTACCCCCAATACCACACGTGGATTGAAAAATGTTATCACGCTGCATATTGTCATCAATTTTAGTTTGTGCAACCAATACACGTTGTAAAACACCACATACACCCGAACCATAAGAAGAAGAAGCACTAACATGCAGCAAATTATCATCATCGCTATCACTATGTGCGCTATTATCATCCTTGTTGGAGTCCGATTCAAAGTCATGAGGTTCTAACTCAACACCAACAGCCCTTAAAACACGCTTATTAGGACAATCACGAGCATAATGACCTCTACCACGTGTTAGGAAATCACTAGTTTAACGCAGCGGAATTTAAAATTTGATTTCCTTTTCTAGATCGTTCTTCGTTTAATGCAATAAACACGTTAAGTAGTTTGATGGTTATACCTTAGATGATCTATAAGATCATCGCTTTGACCGCCAACGGAGAGTAGTTCAATGCGCAAGCCGTCCACATGTCCGGCCTCTATCGCTAATCCACACGAACCCCTCGCCGGAATCCTCCTTGGATTGCTATCGGAAAAACTCCGGCTGCTAGACCGGACCTTTTCTTCCCTCAAAAACTCACTATGGAAGGCTCTCTATTTTACACAAGAATTATGAACTCTTGCAATTGTGTTGTACAAAAGAGCTTGACACCCACCTCCTATATATAGTAGAAGGTGGCGCCCCAATGGTGTGTAGGAGAAAATCAACTAGATTGATTTATCTCTTTAATTATAATTTATTTTGCCAATATCATATATTGATTATAATTATCTTATTACCATAAATCTATTTTTCAAAATCAATTAATATCTTATATTAATATTATGGCAATCTTATTAATTAAAGTGCACAATCCAAGTGTATCTTATACACTCAAAAGTGGCGCCCCATATGCCAATAAATTGGCTTCCGGAATATTCTTTAATTAATCTAATTTATATATAATTAATATCTTGTATTTTATTTATTCATAATAAATAAATACCACCATATTAATTTACCACTATAACCTTTATAGTCTAGAGATAAACTTTCCTTATTTGGTTATCAACTATAACCGCATTTTAATCCGACTCGATGTTCATATGTGTGACCCGATAGGCTTCCGAATATGTTGGCCGTAGACACAAAGTGCAATTTACTAAAATGCCCTTCATACCTAACGATCACGGGATAGCGTCTAGCAACACACCGTGACCCCCAATTATCGGAAGAGTCAAAAGCAATGACTACTACCTTTCATGTGAAGCAGTTACCGTGTAACTTACAATCCTATCGCTGTAATAATATCCATACGATCGTATCTCGAGTGTCAATACATTAACGATCGTATCTTATAATCTGGATATCATGCTCTCTCGGAATAACACATTTACTCCCACTTTGCAAAGATTCTCGAGAGCTAGACATTCCTTATAAGAAGGCCATTTCGGATATTCGATCCCAATCATAGGATACGCGATTCCCGGACGACCAATCATGTATATATACTCCGCATGCTTCAATATCATACCCAATCACTACCACATGATCGCCCCGTGGTTAGGAGAAATCTCAATAGTGTCAAAGCATGACAATCCACACCGTGATGCCATGAAGACTCCGGTCAAAAGGATAATTACACAACCGCCACATAGTGTGACACTTAATGTAAGTGGGTCAGTCTAACGTACGCATTCTCTAATACACGTCCACGTACAGTCCAAGTGTCTCTTCACTTCGATAGACGAGATCTATCCCTACCTTCTAAAAGATAGAAGACATCCAATACGTGCTAGTCTGATTATACTATCAATGTCCCATTTGATAATACATAAGACTAGAGACATTTAAGTACCAACCTTGTTATAGTGATTAGAGATCTCATCAACCATAATCACTATCATGGTTTCTCTATCACAGATTGATACTAGGGACGTTACTATATATATACAACAAACAATATGAAGATAAACAATATATAATAACATAAGTGCTTTTATTAATCATAATAAAGTTATTACATGAACTAAATAGACTGTAAATGACCCGACCCGGTCGGATCCGGTCCAACCCGATTGGGGTTAGGACACCTTTCCAACAATCTCCCACTTGGCCTAAAACCAATCACCCATATGCTTAAGCCCGTGCAAGTGAACATGTTTCTCATGCTTAGCTTGAGACAATGCCTTGGTTAACGGATCAGCTATGTTATCATCCGTGTGGACTTTCTCTATCTTTACATCTCCTCTATCTACTATCTCTCTAATCAAGTGATAGCGCCGTAGCACATGTTTGGACTTCTGATGAGACCTTGGTTCCTTAGACTGAGATATCGCTCCATTATTATCACAGTACAGAGGCACTGGACCTTCAATGGAGGAACCACACCAAGTTCAAGAATGAACTTCTTCATCCAAACTGCTTCCTTTGCCACCTCCGAGGCTGCTATGTATTCGGCTTCCGTTGTAGAGTCCGCAGTAGTCTCCTGCTTGGAACTCTTCCAGCTCACTGCTCCGCCATTAAGCGTGAAAACAAATCCAGATTGCGACTTGAAGTCGTCCTTGTCAGTTTGGAAACTGGCATCTGTGTAACCTCGTAATACTAAATCATCGTTCCCGAAAACCAGGAACATATCCCTAGTACGCCTCATGTACTTAAGGATATTCTTGACAGCAATCCAGTGACCCTCACCTGGATTGGACTGGTACCTACTAGTCATACTAAGAGGGTACGAGACATCTGGTCTTGTGCATAGCATGGCATACATGATAGACCCGATTGCCGAAGCATAAGGGACCTTACTCATTTGTGCCATTTCCTCCTCTGTCTTAGAACTCATTCCCTTTGACAGGTAGACCCCATGTGACATGGGCAGCAATCCTTTCTTGGACTGCTCCATGCTGAATCTCTTCAGCATCTTGTCTATGTAGGTGGACTGTGACAGACCAAGCAACCTTTTAGATCTATCTCTATAGATCTTTATTCCTAGAATATAGGCTGCATCACCCAAGTCCTTCATTGAGAAGTTCTCGGATAACCAAGCTTTGACTGATTGTAACATAGGCACATCATTCCCTATGAGCAATATGTCATCTACATAAAGCACTAAGAACATAATGGTACTCCCACTAACCTTCTTGTAAACACAGGGCTCATCTTCGTTCTTGATGAAATCAAACTGTTTGATTATCTCATCGAAGCGAAGATTCCAACTCCGAGAAGCTTGCTTTAATCCATAAATGGATCTTTGCAGTTTACACACCATCCTGGCATCATTGGTTGTGAAACCCTCAGGCTGCGTCACATACACTTCCTCAGACAGGTTCCCGTTAAGGAAAGCTGTTTTCACATCCATCTGCCAGATTTCGTAATCATGGTATGCTGCAATAGCGAGCAGAATTCTAATGGATTTTAACATGGCAACAGGCGAAAAGGTTTCGTCATAGTCAACTCCTTGTCTCTGCTTATAACCTTTTGCCACTAACCTAGCCTTGTAGGTAGTCACGTTACCGTCCATGTCGGTCTTTCTCTTAAAGACCCATTTACACCCTATGGGAACTATTCCCTCAGGTGGATCAACTAAGTTCCAAACTTGGTTGTCTTTCATGGATTCCATTTCAGAATTCATGGCTTCCAGCCATTTCTCTTTGTCATGCCTTAATAGCACTTCCTCATAAGTTCTAGGGTCCTCATCTTCCATGAGATACACACCAGTATACCTTTCAGGTTCACGGCGTTCCCTGGTGGATCTGTGAGGTGCTAGTGTGTCCACGGTAGAGGCTGGTGTCACATCTGCGTGTGGCAAGTCCTCTACTTCCATCAACTGACTGTTATCCGTAAGTGGTTCTCGAATTTATTCAAGATCAATTTTACTCCCACTGACCCTATCTAGAATAAACTCTTTCTCTAGAAAGTGGCCAGTCCTGGCAACAAACACCTTTTGTTCCTCAGGATGGTAAAATTGGTACCCTTTGGTTTCCCTAGGATATCCCACAAATAGACATTTGTCAGACCTGGGCTCTAATTTGTCAGGCATCATCCGCTTCACGTAAGTCGGACAACCCCAAGGTTTTAGATGACCTAGGCTCGGTTTTCTCTTGGTCCATACCTCGTATGGCGTAGAGTCAACCGTCTTTGATGGAACTCGGTTCAGTGTATAGGATGCGGTTTCTAGAGCATACCCCCAAAACGATTTTGGAAGAACTGCATAGCTCATCATGGATCGCACCATGTCTAATAAGGTGCGGTTCCTCCTCTCAGATACGCCATTCATTTGTGGCGTCCCGGGTGGGGTCCATTCAGGTAGAATCCCATTCTCCTTCAAATAGTCTTGAAACTCTCCATCTAGGTATTCTCCACCTCGATCGGATCGAAGTGTTTTGATTTCTTTACCCAGCTATTTCTCCACTTCACTTCTGAATTCCTTGAACTTTTCAAAGGCTTCAGGCTTATACTTCATCAAGTATATGTAACCATAGCGAGAATGGTCGTCAGTGAAAGTGATAAAATAAGAGTATCCTCCTTTGCCTTGAATTGACATTGGGCCACACACATCAGTATGTATGAGCTCAAGCAATTCATTGGATCTTATCCCTTTGCCACTAAAAGGTGACTTTGTCATCTTGCCAAGTAAACAAGCTTCGCATACGTCAAACGATTCGTAATCGAACTGATCCAACATTCCATCTTTATGGAGTTTGGAGATGCGATTCTTATTTATATGGCCAAGTCTACAATGCCATAAGTAGGATTCATTCAAGTCATTTGTTTTAGCTTTCTTGTTATTTATATTAAGTACGTCAACATTCATATCTAATATGTAGAGACCATTGCTAAGTATGCCAGTACCATAAAAGATTCCATCACGTGAAAAAGAACAACATTTATTCTCAAACGTAAATGAAAAACCATCAACATCTAATGCGGAAATAGAAATAATGCTCTTCGTAAGAGCATGAACAAAATAACAGTTATTGAGTTCTAGTACTAGCCCACTGGGCAATGAAAGAAAATAAACTCCTACGGCCAGCGCAGCAACACTTGCTCCATTTCCAACGCGTAGGTCCACCTCTCCTTTCCTCAGATCTCTAGTTCTTCTTAGTGCCTGCATATTCGTACAAATACGAGAACCACAACCAGTATCTAATACCCAGTGGTTAGACTTAGAAGAAGCAATATTGATCTCAATCATAAATATACCTGAAGTCGAAGCATCAGAATGCTTCTTCTTGGTACTCAAGAAGCCTTTGCAGTTTCTCCTCCAATGTCCGGTCTCACCGCAATGGAAGCAAGCATCCTTGGATTTGTCTTTCGCTATCTTAGGCGTTGGCTTAGGTGCAGCCTTCGCCTTCTTGGACTTCTTTTGGGCTTTTGCCTTGCCCTTGCTCAAAGTGACCAGCAACACTTGCTTTCCCTTCCCTACGGTGCCCTCAGCAGTCTTCAACATGTTCAATAACTCCGCAAGGGAGCAATCTATCTTGTTCATGTGATAGTTCATCACGAACTGCGAGAATGAATCAGGTAGAGATTGCAGAATCAAGTCAATACTCAACTCTCGTTCCAACTTGTGGCCCAGCTTCCCAAGCCTCTCTATGTACCCGATCATTTTAAGCACGTGTGACCCCACAGCAGTCCCAGACGCCATCTTACAACTAAACAGGGCCTTCGAGACCTCGTACCTCTCAGTGCGAGACTGAGAAGCATAAAGTTCCTTCAGGTGGACAATGATAGAGTAGGCGTCCATAGACTCATGCTGTTTCTGCAGTTCAGGTGTCATGGAAGCAAGCATGATACATGTAGCATCAGTACTGCCAGAACAGTGCTTGTTGTACTTCTCGATAACATCTGCAGCCGAACCCTCAGCGGGCTTTTCCGGTAGGGCCTCGTCCAAGACATAGCCAATCTTCTCGTGCCTCAAAACGATTTTGAGGTTTCTTTCCCAATCGAGAAAATTTGTCTCGTCAAGCTTGTTTTCGATGATAAAACGAAGGTTCAATTTGTTTGACATTTTCTACAACAATAAATAAAGATAGAATAAGTAAAAGCTCATGTATAAAAACCCTAAATTTGCACTTAAAAATTCTATAAGGTTTTTACTCCCACTAGCCAACTATTCCCTATTGGCTTTCAAGAAAATAATTCCTTTAGTGGGCAAGATCCCATTGAACCACCCCGACCCCCAACTTTGGCTGATGGGCCGAAAATAATTAAATAGGTGGACAACGATTTGTCGATCGTATCTTATACGATTCTTGTTGTTTGACCAGTCAACTCTTTGACAATATTTCATCTTATGAAAATAGCCAAACCCTTGCCTCTAAAATCCAAACGACCCCGCTTTGGCTGGTGACCGAGAGAATTCTTAGTCGAGTCTTAACCCCAATATTCATGAGATCTCTTTCGATCATATCTCGATAACGACGATATACCCGAGGTAGGTCAACCCCCGCTTTGGCTGGTGAGTTGGGTCCGAACAAGGGCTCTTCACCGTCGTTATAATATAGGGAGGCAATTCCGACTTGATTTTTGACGTGGGAATAATTTTAAATTAATTCACTTAATTAATTTGGTTTAATTATGGTCTCATCTACTATGTGCATATTACTACTATATCATATAAAGTAAAACATACACAACATTCCGCGCATAAAATAACCGGTATGATCATGGACTTTTCCTAGGTGCGGTTTCGAATACAAACTAACGAAACCGCAGGTCACAAACTAAGGGTATCTGCAACCGCCAATAGGATCTTTATTGCTGTACGCCAATGGGTTCTTTATCTCTCCTTGGTCTTCAACTTCTTGCTCCATTCTTGTTACATAGTAATTTATCTAATAATTACACCCGCCGCACACGGGGGGGAGCTAATGGGAATGGGATAAATGCAAAAAGTAAACTAGGTCACGTTCTTCATAACGGCCTAGGACAATTTTTCAAAAACCAACATAAAGAAAACATTCCCATCTATCCTATTGGTCGAGTCCATGATCAATCGGGGTCCATATAATCACATTATATCTACACATCTAATCCATATAATTTTATCTTATGAAAAAGATTAAATTCTAATTTTAACTACTCATGCGTCTTTATTTTCTCACGTCAAATAATTAAATAACTTTTAATTAATTATATGACTTAATCGAAAATTAAAATTAACATTTAATTTTAAATCGATTTTAATTTTAATTAAATTTGAACTATTCAAAATAAAATTAAAAGTCTCCTATTTGTTTCCTTTCCAAAACTAAATTTAGCTTAGGCCTGGCCACTTTCCAAAATCAAAATTTTGGAAGTGGCCTAGGCCTAGGCCTATTCCAAATCAAATATTTGGAAAGGGCCTAGGCCTATTCCAAATCAAATATTTGGAAATGCCAAATAGTTTTGGTTTAGGCCTGGCCACTTTCCAAAATCAAAATTTTGGAAGTGGCCTAGGCCTAGGCCTATTCCAAATCAAAATTTGGAAAGGCCAATATGCCATATGGTTTCCCAATGGTCCAAACTATTTGAACCATTGGTTGGCCATATGACACAACTAAACAAACGAGATATCTATGCACAATAAAATATCACAAAACGAAAAGGGTTGATCTCCCCATTGGAAGAAGAGAACGACGGACGGCAGCCCTAGGGTTACCGCCGCCGCCGCCGAGGAAGGGGGGCGCCGCCAGTCGGCCGACCCCCCATAAACCCTAGTTTTTTTTTTTGTTTTAACGTTTCGTGATTTAAATCTTGCATCTATCGATTAAATACTACGCAATTAAATTATGCTTATTGCTTAAGCTCAAGTCCGTCTCCGATACCACTGTTAGGAAATCACTAGTTTAACGCAATGAATTTAAAATTTGATTTCCTTTTCTAGATCGTTCTTCGTTTAATGCAATAAACACGTTAAGTAGTTTGACGGTTATACCTTAGATGATCTAAAAGATCGTCGCTTTGACCGCCAACGGAGAGTAGTTCAATACGCAAGCCGTCCACGCGTCCGGCCTCTATCGCTAATCCACACGAACCCCTCGCCGGAATCCTCCTTGGATTGCTATCGGAAAAACTCCGGCTGCTAGACCGGACCTTTTCTTCCCTCACAAACTCACTATGGAAGGCTCTCTATTTTACACAAGAATTATGAACTCTTGCAATTGTGTTGTACAAAAGAGCTTGACACCCACCTCCTATATATAGTAGAAGGTGGCGCCCCAATGGTGTGTAGGAGAAGAAAACCTTTTTCCAATAAAATAAGGAAAATCAACTAGATTGATTTATCTCTTTAATTATAATTTATTTTGCCAATATCATATATTGATTATAATTATCTTATTACCATAAATATATTATTCAAAATCAATTAATATCTTATATTAATATTATGGAAAACTTATTAATTAAAGTGCACAATC
This sequence comes from Gentiana dahurica var. dahurica, assembly GCA_024500145.1. Classification (NCBI taxonomy): domain Eukaryota; kingdom Viridiplantae; phylum Streptophyta; class Magnoliopsida; order Gentianales; family Gentianaceae; genus Gentiana; species Gentiana dahurica. Next base: position 48,699,186 of record CM044907.1, read on the forward strand.
CAAGTGTATGTTATACACTCAAAAGTGGTGCCCCATATGCCAATAAATTGGCTTCCGGAATATTCTTTAATTAATCTAATTTATATATAATTAATATCTTGTATTTTATTTATTTATAATAAATAAATACCACCATATTAATTTACCACTATAACCTTTATAGTCTAGAGATAAACTTTCCTTATTTGGTTATCAACTATAACCGCATTTTAATCCGACTCGATGTTCATATGTGTGTGACCCGATAGGCTTCCGAATATGTTGGCCGTAGACACAAAGTGCAATTTACTAAAATGCCCTTCATACCTAACGATCACGGGATAGCGCCTAGCAACACACCGTGACCCCCAATTATCGGAAGAGTCAAAAGCAATGACTACTACCTTTCATGTGAAGCAGTTACCGTGTAACTTACAATCCTATCGCTGTAACAATATCCATACGATCGTATCTCGAGTGTCAATACATTAACGATCGTATCTTATAATCTGGATATCATGCTCTCTCGGAATAACACATTTACTCCCACTTTGCAAAGATTCTCGAGAGCTAGACATTCCTTATAAGAAGGCCATTTCGGATATTCGATCCCAATCATAGGATACGCGATTCCCGGACGACCAATCATGTATACTCTGCATGCTTCAATATCATACCCAATCACTACCGCATGATCGCCCCGTGGTTAGGAGAAATCTCATTAGTGTCAAAGCATGACAATCCACACCGTGATGCCATGAAGACTCCGGTCAAAAGGATAATTACACAACCGCCACATAGTGTGACACTTAATGTAAGTGGGTCAGTCTAACGTACGCATTCTCTAATACACGTCCACGTACAGTCCAAGTGTCTCTACACTTCGATAGAAGAGATCTATCCCTACCTTCTAAAAGATAGAAGACATCCAATACGTGCTAGTCTGATTATACTATCAATGTCCCATTTGATAATACATAAGACTAGAGACATTTAAGTACCAACCTTGTTATAGTGATTAGAGATCTCATCAACCATAATCACTATCATGGTTTCTCTATCACAGATTTATACTAGGGACATTACTATATATATACAACAAACAATATGAAGATAAACAATATATAATAACATAAGTGCTTTTATTAATCATAATAAAGTTATTACAAGAACTAAATAGACTGTAAATGACCCGACCCGGTCGGATCCGGTCCAACCCGATTGGGTTTAGGACACCTTTCCAACACCACGACACCTAAAACAAGCCATATCATGTGCACGTTCAACACTAGGAGCACCCTTTTTACGCATGTCTTTCATTTTAGCATCAGAATAAGGATAATTCAATTTATGTGGTTTAAAATCATCTTGAGGACGTGCATTAGGATAATTGGAAACATTGGAAGATGAAGATGTAGTACCTCGTCCAAAAGAAGAATAAGTAGAGTGAGTGTTACCATAAGAAGCTTTATATGCAGCCCGTTCAGCCAAGCGCTTTTGCACATGATTGCACCTTGTAGAAGCTCAGCTTTGGTGCGATAATTCTGTAATTCGACGTGGCAAGAAATATCGGGTCGAAGGCCACATTGGAAACGCTGCATTGTCGCTTCATCATCCTCTTCTACACTGGCTTTAAGCATAGTGAGGCACAAATCTTCATCAAACTCCTCTACGGTGCGATTTCCTTGACGCAACGTTTGTAACTTGCGGAGCTGATCCCTATAGTAATGAGTAGGTACCCATTGTTGCTTCATGATCTCTTTGAGCACCGCCCATGAAGTGATCTCACCATCACGTCTTCTTCGACGTTGGGCCTGGAGTTGGTCCCACCAATGCATGGCCGTATCGGTAAACTCCATCGTCGCAAGTTGTACCTATTTAGCATCACTAAAATTTGTGCAAGAGAAAACTTGAGAAACTTTCATCTCCCAAGCTAAATACCTGTCCGGATCTGCCTTACCATCAAACGGTGGAATTTTGTATTTCACATTATGTGAACCGTCATGTGGGGGAATTTGGACAGCCCCAATATCGTTGGGAATGAGAGCTCGACCTGCATCAACAGCATGGTTAGGCAGGGGGGGATTTACCACGGTTGGCCATTGACGTATTTCGAGTGTAAGTGCATGGATGGCATTCAGAACGTCCTGATGTTTATGTTCATATTCAGCATGGCGACGTTGAGAGTCATCACGAACCGTGTCAATTTTGTCAGACATTTGAGCATGTGCTTGAGCCAGTTCTCGTTCAAGTTCATCAGCAATATCTTGCCGTGTGGTTTCGAGTGCCTGAGCAAGTTTATCGTCGAAAGCTTTCCGGAGAAGTTTATCATCAGCCATAGCGTGAGGCTTATGGTGACTTAACTCACGTTCACTCGTGTTTAACTCACAAAACCCTCGGAGGAATAAGAACTCGAACACAAAGAGAAAAAAAATTATTTTCCAGCCAGATTTCGTGGAAAATGAAGCAAAAATTTTCTTGGCAAAATCAAATTTTGTTCCAGGACTCCTGACACCTTACTAGTCACAAAAACACAAAAAAAATTCTTGCCTATTACTTCAAAGAGAATTACAAACGTTTTTTTCATACTTTTTTTGTACCCATAGAGTACTTAACGGTGTGATTTTTGATTCCTTGTACAAGGCCATTCTGGCTTCCGTTTTGCTTGCAGTTTGCGCCGGCATGCCTTATTTATCGTTCTGGTCGATATCACATCAGTACTTCAAAGAGAATTACAAACGTTTTTTTGCATACATTTTTTTGTACCCATAGAGTACTTAACGGTGTGATTTTTGATTCCTTGTACAAGGCCATTCTGGCCTCCGTTTTGGTTGCCCTTTGCGCCGGCGTGCCTTATTTATCGTTCTGGTCGATATCACATCAGTACTTCAAAGAGAATTACAAACATTTTTTTCGTACATCAGTACTTCAAAGAGAATTACAAACGTTTTTTCGTATCAAGAATCAAGAATCCGGTTTCCTTAAATTCTTGATAATTCTTGATGTTCTTGATTCGGTTTTTGGAGTGTCGATCAAGAACGAGGAAGATACCAGTATTGATTAAATCCCGTAATTTTGAGCTTCGTTCTGCTCTCTTTTTCTTTTCTTTTCTTTTTTTTTGTTTTTTTTTGTAAAAGAGTCGGCCTTACAATAAATTAAAGACTTTATAGGAAATCAAGAAGTAAATGCTGAACAGAAATATTGATTAATTGAAATCGAAGTAGTCCAAAAACCTGAATCCGGATGCGATAATATGCAGCAAATAGCAGGAATAATTCTGTCCGGGTGCGATGAAAAATCAAACGCAGCAGTAGACGTGTAACGCAGCAGCAAATTTCCAAAGAATCCGTCCTAGAACAAATTAGGGTTCTTGGATTGCAAGAACGTCTAGGGTTACGAAAAGAGCAGCAGAAAATCGAGAGTAGTGCAGTAGACGTTGAAGCTTTAATCCTTTAATCTCTGATACCACTTGATAGCAATCTGATTGTAGGATCTAGATCAAAGCTTCGACTTTTGTTGATTCAGCAATTGACTTTAAGCTTATACGAATTCAAGCTAGGGTTTTTCCGATCTGATTGTATAATGGACTATTTGGAAATAAAACTAAAGTAACAACAATAATCAATCTCGATTATTGTCTCGTGATAATCCTATCTCAGGAAAACCACCCAACTATTCTATCTCAGAATAATTGAAAGAAACTCCAATCTATGAAAAGTTTCTTGATTATAAACTAGGGTTTAATCTCCAAAATAATCTGAGTATTCAATTCAGCAAACAAAGGAATAAATAGCAGCAAAAAGAAACGCCCTAGATGCTATTGGCGCCAACATGGGCCTATAAGGCCTTATTATGATTCTAACTTAATTAAAATAAAGCCCAACTAAATAACATAATTAAAAGTCCATAAAACAATCTGAATTTAATAAGCATAGGCGTCCCACACTTGGGCTTCAGCTTATCAAGCCCAATCAGCAACGAATAGGCTTAAAGTAGTTGGATCATCAATCCTCAAAGCCTCATTCTCCTTTCCAACATCTTGGACCAGCTTTGCATAAGTTTCTCGAGCCTTCTTCCTTTGAAAACGTGTGATAGGGCCATCTCGAACAATAATAGGATCCTTGGGCTTGTGAATGCATGGCTGATCATCTTGGAGTGCATCATGTTTACTCATAACGGGGGTTTACAACTTTTTGTATATAAAATTATAGTAGAGTTTACTCAAAATGGTGGTTTACAACTTTTTGTATATAACTGTAGTAGAGTTAACTCAAAACGGTGGTTTACTTTTTTGTGTATATAATGTTATAGTAAAGTTAACACAAAATGGGGGTTTACAACTTTTTGTATATAATTGTATTAGTGTTTACTCAAAACAGGGGTTTACAACTTTTTGTATATAATTGTATTAGCGTTTACTCAAAACGGGGGTTTACAACTTTTTGGATATAATTGTATTAAAGTTTACTCAAAACGGGGGTTTACAACTTTTTGTATATAAAATTATAGTAGAGTTTACTCAAAACTGGGGTTTATAACTTTTTGTATATAATTGTATTACCGTTTACTCAAAACGGGGGTTTACAACTTTTTGGATATAATTGTAGTAGAGTTGACTCAAAACGGTGGTTTACACTTTTTGTATATAATTGTAGTAGAGTTTACTCATAACGGAGGTTTACAACTTTGTAAATAGTTTTATAGTATAGTTTACTCAAAACAGGGTTTACAACTTTTTGTATATAATTGTATTAGTGTTTACTCAAAACAGGGTTTACAACTTTTTGTATATAATTGTATTAGTGTTTACTCAAAACAGGGGTTTACAACTTTCTGGATATAATTGTAGTAGAGTTTACTAAAAACGGAGGTTTACAACTTTGAATATTATGTTATAGTAGAGTTTACTCAAAATGTGGGTTTACAACTTTTTGTATATAAGTGTATTAGTATTTACTCAAAACGTAGGCTTACAACTTTTTGTATATAATTGTATTAGTGTTTACTCAAAACGAAAGTTCACAACTTTTTGTATATAAAATTATAGTAGAGTTTACTCAAAACAGGGGTTTACAACTTTTTGTATTTAATTGTATTAGAGTTTACTCAAAATGGTGGTTTACAACTTTTTGTATATAATTGTAGTAGAGTTAACTCAAAATGGTCGTTTACAACTTTGTATATAATGTTATTGTAGAGTTTACACAAAATAGGTATTTACAACTTTTTGTATATAATTGTATTAGTGTTTACTCAAAACGAAAGTTTACAACTTTTTGTATATAAAATTATAGTAGAGTTTACTCAAAACAGGGGTTTACAACTTTTTGTATATAATTGTATTAGAGTTTACTCAAAATGGTGGTTTATAACTTTTTGTATATAATTTTAGTAGAGTTAACTCAAAATGGTGGTTTACAACTTTGTACATAATGTTATTGTAGAGTTTACCAAAATAGGGGTTTACAACTTTTTGTATATAATTGTATTAGTGTTTACTCAAAACGGTGGTTTACAACTTTTTGGATATATTTGTAGTAGAGTTTACTCAAAACGGAGGTTTACAACTTTGTATATTATGTTATAGTGGAGTTTACTCAAAACGGGGGTTTACAACTTTCTGTATATAATTGTATTAGTGTTTACTCAAAACGGGGGTTTACAACTTTTTGTATATAATATTATACTAGAGCTTACTCAAAACGGGGGATTACAATTTTTTGTATATAATTGTATTAGTGTTTACTCAGAATGGGGATTTACAACTTTTTGTATATAAATTATTATAGAGTTTACTCAAAACGGGGGTTTACAACTTACAACTTTTTGTATATAATTGTATTAGCTTTATCAAAACGGGGGTTTACAACTTTTTTGATATAATTTTAGTAGAGTTTACTCAAAACGGAGGTTTACAACTTTGTATATAATGTTATAGTAGAGTTTACTCTGTTGGTCCCTTGAAAAGGCAGGCTTTGGTTAAGTTTAGAGGGGTGGGGGGTGAATAAACTTAACACTTAAAACTTTTGGAGTTAACAAACTCAGCAACTTCAGCAGCCTGTTGATACCTCAGTAGCCTGCTGATACACAGTAGTCTACTGACAGTTGAGTTTACTGAATTTGTGCAGCGGAATAATATCAAAAATTAAGCCTTATTACTTGTTGTTAAATATGATACTAAGTAATATATACTCAGTAGTGTATGTGTGTGATTTCAGTTGCTAGATTCAGTAGGTTGATGTGTATAGTAAACTAAATGCAGAATATAAGTGCAGAAAGTAAGTAGGCAAGTTTTATAATGGTTCCAGGTGGTGTAATCCTGTCAGTCCACTCTTCTCCTGTGATGTTGGAGGTAATTCACTAGAGATCTTTGATGTAGCTGTTACAAAGATTCCTAAGTTGCTTGTCCTTAACCAATAACTATGGCTTCACAAACTGAACACTTGGAACAGGTAGGATTGCTGCTCCAAAGTCTTCCACTGGTCCTTGAAGGGTATGATTGCCTCTACACCAGCTCCACCACAAACAACAGTTTTTCACACCCAACAGATGCTTCACTGTCTTCAGCAGGTTCTTTATAAAATAAGGATTGAATCAAGTAAATGATTCAGTTGCAGCAGCTTGATTAGGATGAAATAATCAGCAGCTTGCAGACTTCAAGTGTGTAAACTTGATGTAGCTTGAATACAGAATAAACTTGAAGATTTTCTCTGGATCAGTAGCTTTAAGCTCAGTAGGTTCAGCAGGGTGTTTTTCAGCTCAGAAATATCTTTTATATTTTCTCTTAAAATTCATCAATCATCATCTTTTTCTTAGTTTGAAGTCCTCTATTTATAGGTAAGATAACATGTGACTTGTATTTGAAATTCAAATATAGCCGTTCCTTGTTTTGTCCCATTTGACTTGCTTTCTGTCACTATTCATAGGACTGACACTGTCAGAATCCTTTTTGACAGTGCAATCTGTCCACCCTTGACTTATATCCATTGGATAAAATTCTGTATCATCCCAACGTCCTTTTAATCTCAACCATTGATTTGTTTGATAAGTCAGAGGTTGTTAGCTGTCATTTTCCATGTAATCTTCCAATGTAATCTTGAATTAATCGAGGTATATTATCAGCAGGTTCATCAGTCTGCTGTAATACCTATCAGTCTGCTGAACAGCAATTTGCTGTGTATCAAATACAATGCAGTTGATTTCTTTTATCTAACTTTTATTTGTGAAGTTAGATTACACCTTTTTGCAAATAACTAAGTTCCAATCACCATGCAACTTAAGGAACTTAGACCTTTTACACAAGATATATGTAATCAGTTTAGGTCATCACAGACTTGCCTAAACTCTGATTCCATATCCTTAATTTTAATTACTAAGTTTGATCCCTTAGCCTTCATTAACTGAGTTTGAGCCCTCAGCCTTCAGTCTTCAGCAGGTTCCTGATTAGTCTACTGACCTAACTACCCTACTGACCTAGACTAGTCTGCTGAACTTAGTCAGCTGACCTTTATAGTGCTTGTTTGATCAAACCTCTACAAAGATCAAACTCTAATAAACCTATACATTTGATCTAGACATCTTTTTGCCTTTGCACTATAACAGTTAGTCTGGCACTCATCACTAAAACTTAAAAATAAGTCCAACAATTTCCCCCTTTTTGGTGATGATGCCACTACCCTCACCTAACAACAAAGCAAAAAGATTGAAAGCAAAAACAAAAAAAATTTAGTGATTTTTCATTATAAACATTTGTTCAACTTATTACAGTCTAGCATCAGCAAAAATAAAACAGATAGGTATGCTGATCTACTGTCTTCTTTCCCTTTCTTCTCTTGCTTTTTCAATTTGTTCTTGATAAGCTCTTATTTCTTCTATCATCTCTCTCATCCATTCATTTTCAATCAAAGTGAAGTCAATGTAGGAGTTCACTTCCTTCCACCACTTCCATGCTTCAGGTAGGATGAGGTTGATTTGATTGACTCTGAATCCCATTCTCATGTAAAGCTCTTTGAATTCATTCAGTGAGTCCTTAGCTTTTGTGATAGGCAAACTCCTTTCACCTCTACCACTTCTTCCACCTCTGTAACTTGCCCTTAAGGCTCTAACCCTTGATTCCCAAAACTTCAATCCCAAGAATGAGTTTAAACCTTCATGAAATCCCTTGTCATGGTAAGGTTTCCTTCTGTTATAGTATTCATTCTTGTATTGTTTGAGGAGATCATCAGTAAGTTGAACTCTACCAGGTGCAGGTTCCCTGAATGCATTTGTTTCATTCTCCCATTTCTTCTTAGCAAAAATCCTTGCAGCCTCTTTTGCTACTGTTGTTTGGCCCTCTTCCCCCTTAGTGACATCATCAACAAAACGGGACAGTAGGCCATGAACACTCTCCTGTGTGATAACCAGATTACTCAGTTGTCCTTCCATAATTTCAGTTCTTGTATCAACTGCAGTAATCCTTGATTGTAGAGTTTGCTCCAGTAGATTGATCCTCTCAGTAAGCTTAGGATCCAATTCAGCAGGTTGAGATGTTCCAGCCGCCTCAGCAGGCTTAGGAGTTTCAGCAAGTTTATCAAGTTTTTGATGGATAGAAGCAAGTTGGTCTTTCAAAAACTTCTCTTTCAGTGTATTTCCTTGCTTGATTCCCCTCACATCTAGCATCATATCATTTACAGCATTTTGAGTAGATGTGAAATTTGAAGCAACTGTTTCAGTAGATAGTCTGTTGTCATTCACCAGCTTCATCAGTTCCTCAAATCTTTGTTCTTGTCTATCCAGTTGAGTTCTTAATTGTTGCATGTCATTCCTGACAGTCCTCAACTCATTCAACACTTCTACTGGTACTCCACCAGTCATTCTTCCATCAGTACCATCAGCAGGCTCCTCCACATTATATTGTTGCCTCTGATTGCTGATCACCACAGCATAACTCATATCCCTTCCAACAGGGTGTGGTCCTTGATATTCATCCAGAATAGGATCAATTGCAGGTTCTTCAATCACTGGCTCTTCATCAGTTGACCCTTCAATCTGAAATTCTTCATCGCTGTAGTCATAGTCCAACATCTGTTCTTCATCATTAACAACAGTAGCCTGCTGACTATCTTTCCCTACAGTGGCCTTATCTCCAGTAGGCTCCACTACAACAGCCTCTTCAACAACTACAGCAGGGGTTTCCTCCACAAAGATTGTTCCAACCTGTGTCCATGTGCTGTTTGCAACTCAGCAACCTGTACCTCCTGTTCCAACCTTTGCTCAGGTGCTGTTTGAACCTCAGCAACCTGAACCTCCTGTTCCACTCTTTGAGGATTGAATACAGCCTCATTATCCACTTGGAATCCTTCAGCATGACCAATTTTCGTTAGGATAAAGGCAGTTTTGGATAAGGTCCCCTCAGTGTCAATCCAGTCTTGATATTGAATTGATTCCTCTGAACTAGCACTAGGTTCACTGTGGTCAATAACCCTCTCATCACTTGAATCCACAGTCTGCTGATCAACAATATGCTCAGCAGGTTCTTCAACAAACATAGCATCAATCTCACCAACCATCTTATTTGCACCACCATCTATTCCTTCATTGATTTGTGCCTCAATATCATCAATAGTGAGATTTTCCAAATCCTCATTCATTTGTCCAGTCTGTTGTCTATCAGTAGACTGTCTTGTACCAGTAGACTGTACTACATTAGGATCAATCAACATAGCAGTACCACTGGTTCCTCCTGGACCAGATGGAAAATCACCTCTAGAGTCAGATGAAGATGATGAATAATCATCATCATCTCTTGGATCCCTGAACTTGATACCCTCTTCTTTCTGTTGATCTTCAAAAAGATCCATCAATCTTGATTGCAGCACAGTGGTATCAATCAGATCCAACAAATTTTCAACTCCCAACTTGTCAAAAGCCCACTCCTCAAAATCAGCCATAGGTTCTGCAGCTGGCTTTTGCTTCTTGTAGAAACCAAACTTCCATTGAAAATAATCAGCTACCTGCTGAAGTTTGGGATCAACAAAATCATCCTTCTTCTTCTTCACATGTCTCTCAAAAGGCATAAAAGACCTCCTGGGAGCTGTTCCAGTAGCTTGATGACCTCCAAAGGTCCCAACAAGCAAACTCAAAGTTTCTTCAATAGATGCATGAAGGTCAGTAGGTTGCTCAGATTGGATATTGGTCCCTACTACCTCCATTTGCACAACACTTGGTTCCCCCTGACTTATATCCTCATCAGCAGGGTTAACAGCAGACTGTTCTTCCTCCTGAACTATTGCAGGAATTGCAGGGTCATGAACCAATATTTCACTCACCACAGCAGTTGTTGATTCAGTGGTTTGCTGTGGTTCTTCTACAAGTTGCTCAACAACAACTTGTGCAGCTTCAGTAGATTTAACAGTTTCTACAGCAGGCTCTGGTGCAGCAGACTGCTATGTTTCTCCAACAGATTGCTCAACAACAGCCTGTTCACTTTCAGTAGGCTCAGCAGCCTTAGCAGGTGAGGATTCAACAACATCAACAGCAGGTTCAGACCCTGTAGTTTGTTGTGACTCTCCAGCAGGTTGCTCAAGAACAACCTCTACATGCTCAGTAGGCTTGATAATAGTCAGTGGCTCAGCATCAATAGACTCTCCTACTGCTTCTACTACTTCTTCTACTGCTTCTTCTTCTTCTTGTGCCCTTTGAGCCTCTAAGTTTCTTAATTGTTTCCCATTTCCATGTTTCTTTTTGTGAATAATCTCTTTCCTTCTCTTGGAAAGTGGCTCATCATCAATTTCAGCCACAGTAGGCTTCCTCTTTCTAGTGGCTTCTTTCTGTTGTTCCCTCAAAATTTCAACAACAGTTTTTCTAGCAGCTACAGCAGGGTCAGTAAGCTCAACTTCAGCTGCACCCTCAGCAGACTCAGCAGTCTGTGCTGTTTGCTTCCTTGTTCTTTTAGGCTTTAACATCTCTGTTTTCTCTCTTGTGTCAGCAGCCTTTCTCTTCTCAGTAACCTTCTTTGGTGCAGCAGGATTAACAGATTTCTTAACAGTTTGCTTGACCTGCTCACCACCAGCATCACCATCATCTCCATTATCATCACTATCAGCAGCTTCAGCAACACCTTCTTCATCATCATCCAGACCAGGGATAGCATAATCAATCTCTTTCTTGTATCTAGATTGATTAATCTTTTCAGGTGCTACATCAGGAATCTCCAAATGATTCAGCAGGGTCTGAATCATTAATCCTAAGGGTAAGGCCTTGGATTTCCTCTTTCCTTCTTTTGCAACCTTCTTCATTTAATGAATGAAATACCCAGCCCAATCAAACTTCATACTTCTACAAATGATCATCATCAGCTCTATCTTGGGTCCTAATAGAGTATCCATACTTCCAACCAGCCCTAGTATATTCTTTGTAATGATTTTGCTCAGCAGGTTGTACTCATTCCCAATGTGTCTAACATTGATGCCTGGAATTGATTTGGTGTATTTATTTGTCTTGATTTTATCAACAAAATCCATCTTGGACAATCCCATTTCCTCAGGATTTACTGGACCATCTACTACTTCTTCAAAACCAAAAACTTCCCTCAATAGACTTGGGGAAACCTCAATCTCCTGGGCATTTACAGTTGTTTCGAATGCCTCTGTTCCTTCTTTTATCACAATGTTCTTCCAAAAGCTCACAACATTTGTATATGAGATTGTTTCCAGTCTTATGTTAAGCACATTCTCTAGACCTTCATACCTCCTTATTCTTCGACCAATGTTGATTGCTAGTTCAGTTTTATTAGCATCAACAACGAAACCTCTAACACTTTGGCTTGTTCCAATCTGAACATCAATCTTTTCCACCATTGTTATAAGAAATATAAGATGAAGAAGATAGATTGTAAATCTGTGTTCACACAGTGTAAAAACAGAGAGTATAGATCTGAGATTTTGCAAGTAGAGAATGTCTGTTGTGATAGGTCTGTATAAATAGACAGGGAGAGGTTGTAACTGTCAGTGCACGTACATCCATATTAACCATGATTAATCTGAGTAAATGCTGACTTCACACGTGGCCCATTACATCTTCATAACGTTTGTAACCGTTGGATCATGTCAACTGCGGTTATAAAAGATAGAATAAATATCCCGCCAATCTGCTTTTTGACTTTAATAAGTTTGACTATGTAACGTTCCATTCAGCAGGGTTGTCCTCAGCAGGGTTGGCTCAGTAGTCTGCTGATACAGATGCTTCAGCAACCTACTGACATAGTAACTTTGCTGATCCTTGATTTCTTCTTGTCTTGTTCAATTGATAACACAAGATGAAGTTTAATTCCAATGACTGATCTGTCAAGTGAGCTCACCCAACATGACAAAGACCAATCCCCTTGGCAACCTCATTTGCTCAATTGTCCAAACATAAGTACATGGAATTGTTGATACCAATGACTAATCTGCTAAGTGAGCTCACCCAATATAGCAAAGACTAATCCTCTTGGTGAATTCCAGTACACTGCTGATTATCAATCAACTTTGATAATTCCAAGTTCAGTCCTTAGTTTAGCAAATCTTTCACTGTCAAGTGGTTTAGTGAAGATATCAGCAAGTTGATCTTCAGTAGGGATATACAGAACCACCACATCCTTCTTTTCAACATAATCTCTTATAAAATGATGTCTCACATCAATGTGCTTGGTTCTAGAGTGCAAAACAGGATTTTCAGTGATTGCAATTGCACTTGTGTTGTCACACATAATTGGAATTTCTTTCTCCTCAATTCCATAATCCCTTAATTGTTGTCTTAGCCAAAGTACTTGTGCACAGCAACTTCCAGCAGCAATGTATTCAGCTTCAGCAGTGGAAGTTGATATTGAGTTATGTTTCTTGCTAAACCAGGAAACCAGTCTATTTCCCATTAACTGACAGGTTCCTGTGGTGCTTTTTCTATCAATCTTGCATCCAGCATAATCAGAATCTGAGTAGGATATAACTTTGAAGCTTCCATCCTTGGAATACCATATCCCTACTCCCAAAGTCTCTTTTAGATACTTGAGAACTCTCTTGACTGCACCTATGTGACTTTCTTTAGGTTTAGATTGAAACCTTGCACAAACAACTACAGCAAAGGATATATCAGGTCTGCTGGCAGTAAGGTACAACAGACTGCCTATCATCCTTCTGTATAAGGTCTGATCAACATCTTTGCCTTCTTTATCTTCATCCAATCTGATATTTGTACTCATAGGAGTTGATATCCTGGTACTATTTTCCATACCAAACTTCTTCAGCAGCTCCTTGGTGTACTTAGTTTGATGAATGAAGATTCCATCTTTCATCTGTTTAACTTGCAATTCCAAAAAGTTGTTCATTTCTCCCATCATACTCATTTGGAATTTGCTTTTCATTAGATTTGCAAACTTTTCACATAGCAATTCATTTTCAGAACCAAAGATTATGTTATCAACATAAATCTGTACCAGCAGGGTGCTGTCCTTTTCATTGATTCTGAAAAGAGTCTTATAAATGGTGCCTTTTGTAAAGCCATTGTCCACCAAGAATTGAGATAGAGTCTCATACCATACTCTTGGTGCTTGTTTCAAGCCATAAATTGCTTTATTGAGTCTATACACTTTATCTTCTTGATCTTTAACTTCAAATCCAGGAGGTTGCTGAACATACACTTCCTCCTTTAGAATGCCATTCAAAAATGCACTTTTGACATCCATTTGATATACCTTGAAGTTTTTATATGCAGCATGCGCTAGGAATAATCTGATAGCTTCCAATCTTGCAACAGGTGCATAAGTTTCATCAAAATCTATTCCTTCAGCTTGAGAATAGCCTTTTGCAACTAGTCTGGCTTTATTCCTCACAATGGTACCAGATTCATCAAGTTTGTTTCTGTATACCCATTTAGTACCAATGATATTTGCATGACTAGGCCTTTCAACTAGTGTCCAAACTTGATTTCTTTCAAATTCATTTAACTCTTCTTGCATAGAAATTATCCAATCTGGATCTAAAATTGCTTCTTCAACAACCTTAGGTTCAACTTGAGATAGAAAACAAGTAAACATTGCTTCTAATTGTCTTCTAGTCCTCACACCTTGCTGTACATTGCCAATAACTTGTTCAGCAGGGTGATTCCTTAACCATTGTGGATTCTGGTTAGTTTGATTTTCAGGAACCTCATCTTCAGTAGAGTCTGCTGTTGCTTCTTCAAAAGGAGGTTCAGCAGATCCTTGAGTTGCTTCAGTTGTTGCATCAGTAGTATCACCAGCAGGGTGTTCAGTAGGGGCAGTATCAGAAACTTTTAAGTCATTAACCCTTTCCAAGACTTCAACACAATCTGGATCAGTGACTTGTAGGTTCTCAGCAGGTTCACAACCTTCATCTTCAATACCAGTGAACTTAGGTTCATCAAACACAACATGTATAGTTTCTTCATGTTTTAGTGACCTTTTGTTCAGTACCCTGAATGCCTTGCTGACTGAAGAGTATCCCAAGAAGATTCCTTCATCTGATTTAGGTTGGAATGTCTTCAAATTCTCATTGTGATTCAAGATAAAACATTTGCTTCCAAATGGATGGAAATAGGATATATTTGGTTTCCTTCCATTCCAAACTTCATAAAGGGTCTTCAGCAGCTTTTTGTTCACTGAAGTTCTGTTTTGTGTATAGCATGCTGTATTAACTGCTTCAGCCCAGTACCTTTCAGGCAGCAATGCTTCACAAATCATTGTTCTTCCTGCTTCCTTTAAGGTTCTGTTTCTTCTTTCAGCAACCCCATTTTGCTGAGGTGTACCAGCAGCAGCAAGTTGGTGTAGTACACCATTCTGTTCACAGTATTCTCTTATAACTTTATTGAGAAACTCAGTACCCTTGTCTGATCTTATCTTTACTATTGTCAAACTTTTCTCATTTTGTAATCTCTTCAAAAGGTTAGGCATCATCTTGAGTGTTTCACTTTTCTTGTTCATAAATATCACCCTATTGCATCTAGAAAAATCATCCACAACAACTAAGGTGTATTTCTTTCCTGTAACACTTGTTGGTGTAACTGGTCCAAATAGATCCATATGCATCAGCTCCAAGACTCTATTAGTTGATTGCTTAGTCTTTGATTTGAAGCTTGATTTAGTCTGTTTACCTTGCTGACATGCATCACATATAGTATCTTTCTTGAATGTGAGCTCAGGTAAACCAATCACCAGTTTCTTCTTCACCAATTGATTGATGCATCAAAATTTAAGTGATTTAACTTTTTGTGCCATAACCAATTGAGTTCTGACTTGGTATGCACAATCAGACAGATTTCTGGAACTGCAGTAGACCAATTCACAACATACATGTTTTGTTGTCTTCTACCAGCCAATACAACTTGATCACCTCTTTCACTAATGACAATACAATTGTTCTTGTCAAAAGTGACCTTCTATCCCATGTCACAAAATTGTCTAGTACTCAGCAAGTTGTAGTCCAGTCTTTCCACATATGCAACATTCTTGATTGTAAGTCCATTCCTCACAAGTGTGCCATATCCTCTTGTATATCCAAGTGTATTTTTGTTGCCAAAATTCACCCTTGGGCCATCCTTTGTCATAAAATTTGACAAATAGTTTTTATTCTTTGTCATATGTCTAGAACATCCACTGTCAAAGTACCAGACACCCTACAAAACAAAGTTAATACATTTTAGGTACCCAAACCTGTTTGGGTCCATAATGGTCAGTGGTAAGCATGACCCCTGGGATGTTTCCATAAGGTCTTCTCCTAAAAGTGTCATACTTTGGTTCATACATGTATTCCACACATCCATAGGTTCTATCAGTAGATTGTGTAGGATTCACATATGTTTTCTAGCCTTTTGGTTTATAATGCTGTTTGAAGTGACTTTTGTTGTTAGAAGCATTAGCATAACCATTAGTTTGCTGTCTGTTAGGAACAACCCTGTAGTATGGAGTCTGATGAGGTCTTGTGTAAGTCCTCTGCTGATCCCATTGCTTGGGTTTACCCTAGCAGCATGGTTATTCTTACTGTTTCTAGCATTAGATACAGGAATATTCCAATCATCATCAGTAGGGAACAGTCTACCTTTCCCCCTGAGATAAGTATACCTTGAATGATTAACATTTTTGGGTTTAGGATTCTTATCCTTAGAATATTTCTGTTTCTTACCCTTCTGTGGTCCAGCAGACTTGGTAGCAGGTCTGCTATTAGCAGGTCTAGAAGGCACAGCAGTCCTATTTTTGGATTTGTTCCTTTTATTAGGAGCTGTTGACTTCTTTGACTTCTGATTTTGCTTCCTTGAAGCATTCTCAGTAGGTTTGACTGCCTCAGCAACCTTACTGGGAGTTGGATCTTATGCAGGTACAAACTTAGGACCAATTCTGGCACTAGGTTCAGTAGCCTTACTGGATCCACTCTTTTTTGATTGTTGAGTTCCAAATCCAAGCCCTGTTCTATCACCATAAGGCTTTCCAGATTTGTATGCAGTAGAGGAACAAGATGGATCAGCAGATTCAGAGGCTACTGGATGTTCAGCAGGCTTATATTGATTCTGTCCAACATCTTTTTCCTTACCTTTGAGAACCCTTAATTCAGTATTCAATCTTTCAACTTCTACTTGAAGAGCTTCTTTTTCAGCCTTCACAATCTTATAGCCAGATTGTATTTTCCTCAGTTGATTGAGGATGGCATCCAAAACTTCTTCATTGTAAGAGTTTCTAGGATTTGAACCACAAGTTGATTCATAATCACTTCCAGCAGGAGTGTTAATTGATACATTATTGTATACCTCCTCTGTCTCATCCATATTAGCCATTAATGCATAATCTTCCAATTCAGCAACCAATGCTGTGTCATCTGATTCATTTCCCTTTTCAGATTCCACTTTATACCCTGATTCATCTTCAGCAACCATAGCCTTCTTGCCATATCTTCTTTGTTGGCTTTTGGTCTTTAGTAGGTCTGGACAGTCAGGTCTGATATGTCCAGGCTTTTTGCAATTGAAGCACAGATAATCAGGTTCCTTACTTTGTTTTAACTCAGGACATTCATGTTTGAAGTGTCCTGGTTTCTTGCAATGAAAACATAGATAATCATTGTCTTTCTTTGGTTCTTCTTTCTTCTTTTCACTGAATTTCTTGTTGAAATTCCTTGGAGAATCCTTTCCACCTTTAATTATTCTGATCTTCTTGCTCAGTAGTGCAATCTGCTCTTGCATCTCATCCAGTAAGTCATCTTTAGCTTCTGATGCTTCTTCTTGATGTGAAGCAGCCAGTGCTGTAGTTTTTGGCTCTTCCTTTTCAGTAGCAGGTGACAACTTCTTTTTGAATTCATATGCCTTAAGATCTGAGAATAACTTGAATGTATCATCTTCATGCAATCTTCTCATTTCTTCTATGGCTGTCACCTTTATCTTCCTTTCATCTGTAGCAGGTAAAGCTTCCAAGATTTTTGTGTTGATTTCTTCTTTTGGGTAAATGACACTCAGCAGGGTGAGTTCATCCAGAATTGCATTGAACCTAGATTCCATTTGTTCAATGGTTTCATTGGGTTTCATTTCAAACTTTTGGAACTTCTTCTTTGCCACACTAATTTTATTCTTCTTGATTTCATCAGTGCCTTCACAGATCAACTGTATTTTGTCCCAAAGTTCTTTAGCTGTTTTGCAATCTTTAACCTTCATGTACATGTTGCTATCCAAGGTTATATAAATGATATCAATAGCAATATTGTTGAGGTTTCTCTCTTCCTATCTTCAACATTCCATTCTCTTTTTGGTTTTGGAATGTACTGAGTCTCATCTCCCACTGTTACAGCTTTGACAATCTCCAGTGGTCCATCTGTCAGCACATCCATCATTTCATCATGAGTTGCAGCAAGGTAAGCCTGCATTCGACGTTTATATTCATCAAATCTATCTAGAGAACACATCAACATAGTTCTAGCATACTGGTTGTTATCCATGATGCAAGTTTGAAAATAAGTGATTTGAAAAAGTTTCAAAGTATTTTCTCAAGTACAACAAGTAGGATTACTTCAGAACAGAAGCACTGCTCCGATACCAATTGTTGGTCCCTTGAAAAGGCTTTGGTTAAGTTTAGAGGGGGGGTGAATAAACTTAACACTTAAAACTTTTGGAGTTAACAAACTCAGCAACTTCAGCAGCCTGCTGATACCTCAGTAGTCTGCTGATACCTCAGTAGCCTGCTGATACACAGTAGTCTACTAACAGTTGAGTTTACTAAATTTGTACAGCGGAATAATATCAAAAATTAAGCCTTATTACTTGTTGTTAAATATGATACTAAGTAATAGATACTCTGTAGTGTATGTGTGTGATTTCAATTGCTAGATTCAGTAGGTTGATGTGTATAGTAAACTAAATGCAGAATATAAGTGCAGAAAGTAAGTAGGCAAGTTTTATAGTGGTTCCAGGTGGTGTAATCATGTCAGTCCACTCTTCTCCTGTGATGTTGGAGGTAATTCACTAGAGATCTTTGATGTAGCTGTTACAAAGATTCCTAAGTTGCTTGTCCTTCACTAATAACTATGGCTTCACAAACTGAACACTTGGAACAGGTAGGATTGCTGCTCCAAAGTCTTCCACTGGTCCTTGAAGGGTAGGATTGCCTCTTCACCAGCTCCACCACAAACAACAGTCTTTCACACCCAACAGATGCTTCACTGTCTTCAGCAGGTTCTTTATAAAATAAGGATTGAATCAAGTAAATGATTCAGTTGCAGCAGCTTGATTAGGATGATATAATCAGCAGCTTGCAGTCTTCAAGTGTGTAAACTTGATGTAGCTTGAATACAGAATACACTTGAAGATTTTCTCTGGATCAGTAGCTTTAAGCTTAGTAGGTTCAGCAGGGTGTTTTTCAGCTCAGAAATATCTCTTATATTTTTCTCTTAAAATTCATCAATCATCATCTTTTTCTGAGTTGGAAGTCCTCTATTTATAGGTAGGATGGCATGTGACTTGTATTTGAAATTCAAATATAGCCGTTCCTTGTTTTGTCCTATTTGACTTGCTTTCTGTCACTATTCATAGGACTGACACTGTCAGAATCCTTTTTGACAGTGCAGTCTGTCCACCCTTGACTTATATCCATTGGATAAAATTCTGAATCATCCCAACGTCCTTTTAATCTCAACCACTGATTTGTTT
Source organism: Gentiana dahurica var. dahurica (assembly GCA_024500145.1). NCBI lineage: Eukaryota > Viridiplantae > Streptophyta > Magnoliopsida > Gentianales > Gentianaceae > Gentiana > Gentiana dahurica. The sequence goes on from CM044907.1 coordinate 48,718,317, forward strand.
GATAAGTCAGAGGTTGTTAGCTGTCATTTTCCATGTAATCTTTCAATGTAATCTTGAATTAATTGAGGTATATTATCAGCAGGTTCATCAGTCTGCTGTAATACCTATCAGTCTGCTGAACAGCAATTTGTTGTGTATCAAATACAATGCAGTTGATTTCTTTTATCTAACTTTTATTTGTGAAGTTATATTACACCTTTTTGCAAATAACTAAGTTCCAATCACCATGCAACTTAAGGAACTTAGACCTTCTACACAAGATATATGTAATCAGTTTAGGTCATCACAGACTTGCCTAAACTCTGATTCCATATCCTTGAGTTTAATTACTAAGTTTGATCCATTAGCCTTCATTAACTGAGTTTGAGCCCTCAGCCTTCAGTCTTCAGCAGGTTCCTGATTAGTCTACTGACCTAACTACCCTACTAACCCAGACTAGTCTGCTGAACTCAGTCAGCTGACCTTTACAGTGCTTGTTTGATCAAACCTATACAAAGATCAAACACTAATAAACCTATACATTTGATCTAGACATCTTTTTGCCTTTGCACTATAGCAGTTAGTCTGGCACTCATCACTAAAACTTAAAAATAAGTCCAACATACTTAGAATGGGGGTTTACAACTTTTTGTATATAAATTGTATTATTGTTTACTCAAAATGGGGGTTTACAACTTTTTGTATATAATTGTATTAGTGTTTACTCAAAACGGGGGTTTAAAACTTTTTGAATATAATTGTATTAGTGTTTACTCAAAACGGGGGTTTAAAACTTTTTCTATATAAAATTATAGTAGAGTTTGCTAAAAATGGTGGTTTACAACTTTTCGTATATAATTGTATTAAAGTTTACTCAAAACGGTGGTTTACAACTTTTTCTATATAAAATTATATTAGAGTTTACTCAAAACGGGGGTTTACAACTTTTTGTTTATAATTGTATTAGCGTTTACTCAAAACGGGGGTTTACAACTTATTGGATATAATTGAATTAGAGTTTACTCAAAATGGGGGTTTACAACTTTTTGTATATAAAATTAAGTAAGAGTTTACTCAAAACGGGGGTTTACAACTTTTGGTATATAATTGTAGTAAAGTTTACTCAAAACGGGTTTACAACTTTTTGTATATAATTGAATTAGTGTTTTCTCAAAATGGGGGTTTACAACTTTCTGTATATAACTGTATAAGTGTTTACTCAAAACGGGGGTTTAAAACTTTTTGTATATAAAATTATAGTAGAGTTTACTCAAAACGGTGGTTTACAACTTTTTGTATATAATTGTTTTAGATTTTACTCAAAACGGGGGTTTACAACTTTTTGTATATAAATTATAGTAGAGTTTACTCAAAACAGGGGTTTACAACTTTTTGTATATAATTGTATTAGCGTTTACTCATAACGGGGGTTTACAACTTTTTGGTAATTGTATTAAAGTTTACTCAAAACGGGTTTACAACTTTTTGTATATAATTGTATTAGTGTTTTCTCAAAATGGGGGTTTACAACTTTCTGTATATAATTGTATTAGTGTTTACTCAAAATGGGGGTTTAAAACTTTTTGTATATAAAATTATAGTAGAGTTTCCTCAAAATGGTGGTTTACAAATTTTTGTATATAATTTTTTTAGAGTTTACTCAAAACGGGGGTTTAATACTTTTTGTATATAAATTATAGTAGAGTTTACTCAAAACAGGGGTTTACAACTTTTTGTATATAATAGTATTAGCGTTTACTCATAACGGGGGTTTACAACTTTTTGGATATAATTTATTAAAGTTTACTCAAAACAGGGGTTTACAACTTTTTGTATATAAAATTATAGTAGAGTTTACTCAAAATGGGGGTTTACAACTTTTTGTATATATTTGTATTAGAGTTTACTCAAAACGGGGGTTTACAACTTTTTGGATATAATTGTAGTAGAGTTGACTCAAAACAGGGGTTTAAAACTTTTTGTTTTTATTTGTAGTCGAGTTTACTCAAAACGGAGGTTTATGACTTTGTAAATAGTGTTATAGTATAGTTTACTCAAAATGGGGGTTTACAACTTTTTGTATATAATTGTATTTGTGTTTACTCAAAACGGGGGTTTACAGCTTTTTGGATATAATGGTAGTAGAGTTTACTCAAAATGGAGGTTTACAACTTTGTATATTATGTTATAGTAGAGTTTACTCAAAACGGGGGTTTACAACTTTTTGCATATAATTGTATTAGTGTTTAGTCAAAACGTGGGCTTACAACTTTTTGTATATAATTGTTTTAGTTTTTACTCAAAACTGGGGTTTACAACTTTTTGTATATAAAATTATAGTGGAGTTTACTCAAAACGGGGGTTTACAACTTTTTGTATATAATTGTATTAGAGTTTACTCAAAATGAGGGTTTACAACTTTTTGTATATAATTGTAGTAGAGTTAACACAAAATGGTGGTTTACAACTTTGTATATAATGTTATTGTAGAGTTTACTTAAAACGGGGGTTTACAACTTTCTGTATATAATTGTATTAGTGTTTACTCAAAACGGGTGTTTACAACTTTTTGTATATAGAATTATAGTAGAGTTTACTCAAATGGGGGATTACAAATTTTTGTATATAATTGTATTGGTGTTTACTCAAAATGAGGGTTTACAACTTTTTGTATATAAAATTATTGTAGAGTTTACTCAAAACGGGGGTTTACAACTTTTTGTATATAATTGTATTAGCTTTCTCAAAACGGGGGTTTACAACTTTTTGGATATAATAGTAGAGTTTACTCAAAACGGAGGTTTACAACTTTGTATATAATTTTATAATAGAGTTTACTTAAAATGGGGGTTTACAACTTTTTGTATATAAATTGTATTAGTGTTTACTGAAAACGGGTGTTTACAACTTTTTGTATATAATTTTATTAGTGTTTAGTCAAAACGTGGGCTTACAACTTTTTGTATATAATTGTATTAGTTTTTGCTCAAAACTGGGGTTTACAACTTTTTGTATATAAAATTATAGTGAAGTTTACTCAAAACGGGGGTTTACAACTTTTTGTATATAATTGTATTAGAGTTTACTCAAAACAGGGGTTTACAACTTTTTGTATATAATTGTATTAGTGTTAACTCACAATAGGGGTTTACAACTTTTTGGATATAATTGTATTAGAGTTTACTCAAACGGGGGTTCACGACTTTTTGTATATAAAATTATAGTAGAGTTTACTCAAAATGGGGGATTACAACTTTTTGTATATATTGTAGTAAAGTTTACTCAAATACAGGTTTACAACTTTTTGTATATAATTGTATTAGCGTTTACTCAAAACGGGGGTTTACAACTTTTTAGAAATAATTGTAGTACAGTTTACTCAAAACGGAGGTTTACAACTTTGTATATTATGTAATAGTAGAGTTTACTCAAGATGGGGGTTTACAACTTTTTGTATATAATTGTATTAGTGTTTACTCAAAACGTGGGCGTACTACTTTTTGTATATAATTGTATTAGTGTTTACTCAAAACTGGGGTTTACAACTTTTTGTATATAAAATTATACTAGAGTTTACTCAAAACGGGGAGTTTACAACTTTTTGTATATAATTGTATTAGAGTTTACTCAAAATAGGGGTTTACAACTTTTTGTATATAATGGTAGTAGAGTTAACTCAAAACGGTGGTTTACAACTTTGTATATAATGTTATAGTAGAGTTTACACAAAACGGGTGTTTAGAAGTTTTTGTATATAATTGCATTAGTGTTACTCAAAACGGGGGTTTACAACTTTTTGGATATAATTTTAGTAGAGTTTACTCAAAACGGAGGTTTACAACTTTGTATATAATGTTATAGTAGAGTTTACTCAAAATGGGGGTTTAGAACTTTCTATACATAATTGTATTAGTGTTACTCAAAACGGGGGTTTACAACTTTTTGTATATAAATTTTTTGTATATAATTGTATTAGTGTTTACTCAAAATAAGGGTTTACAACTTTTTGTATATAAAATTATTGTACAGTTTACTCAAAATCGGGGTTTACAACTTTTTGTATATAAATTGTATTAGTGTTTACTCAAAACAGGGGTTTACAACTTTTTGTATATAATTGTATTAGTGTTTACTCAAAATGGGGGTTTACAATTTTTTGTATATAATTTTATTAGTGTTTACTCAAAACGGGGGTTTACAACTTTTTGTATATAAAATTATAGTAGAGTTTACTCAAAACGGTGGTTTTTAACTTTTTGTATATAATTGTATTAGAGTTTACTCAAAATGGGGGTTTACAAATTTTTGTATATAAAATTATAGTAGAGTTTACTCAAAATGGGGGTGTACAACTTTCTATACATAATTGTATTAGTGTTACTCAAAACGGGGGTTTACAAATTTTGTATATAATTGTATTAGTGTTTACTCAAAATAGGGGTTGACAACTTTTTGTATATAAAATTATTGTACAGTTTACTCAAAATCGGGGTTTACAACTTTTTCTATATAAATTGTATTAGTGTTTACTCAAAACGGGGGTTTACAACTTTTTGTATATAATTGTATTAGTGTTTACTCAAAATGGGGGTTTACAATTTTTTGTATATAATTTTATTAGTGTTTACTCAAAACAGGGGTTTACAACTTTTTGTATATAAAATTATAGTAGAGTTTACTCAAAATGGTGGTTTATAACTTTTTGTATATAATTGTATTAGAGATTACTCAAAATGGGGGTTTACAAATTTTTGAATATAATTGTATTAGAGATTACTCAAAATAGGGTTTTACAACTTTTTGTATATAAAATTATTGTACATTTTACTCAAAATCCGGGTTTACAACTTTTTGTATATAAATTGTACTAGTGTTTACTCAAAAAGGGGGTTTACAACTTTTTGTATATAATTGTATTAGTGTTTACTCAAAATGGGGGTTTACAATTTTTTGTATATAATTTTATTAGTGTTTACTCAAAACGGGGGTTTACAACTTTTTGTATATAAAATTATAGTAGAGTTTACTGAAAACGGTGGTTTATAACTTTTTGTATATAATTGTATTAGAGTTTACTCCAAATGGGTGTTTATAAATTTTTGTATATAAAATTATAGTAGAGTTTACTCAAAACGGTGGTTTATAACATTTTGTATATAATTGTATTAGAGTTTACTCAAAACGGGGGTTTACAACTTTTTGTATATGAAATTTTAGTAGAGTTTACTCAAAACAGGGGTTTACAACTTTTTGTATATAATTTTTAGCGTTTACTCAAAACAGGGGTTTATAACTTTTTGGATATAATTGTATTAGAGTTTACTCAAAACGGGGGTTTACAACATTCTGTATATAAAATTATAGTAGAGTTTAATCGAAACGGGGGTTTACAACTTTATGTATATAATTGTAGTAAAATTTACTCAATTACGGGTTTACAACTTTATATATATAATTGTATTAGTGTTTTCTCAAAATGGGGGTTTACAACTTTCTGTTTATAAAAGTATTAGTGTTTACTCAAAACGGGGGTTTAAAACTTTTTGTATATAATTGTATTAGTGTCTTCTCAAAATGGGGGTTTACAACTTTCTGTTTATAAATGTATTAGTGTTTACTCAAAACGGGGGTTTAAAACTTTTTGTATATAAAATTATAGTAGAGTTTACTCAAAACGGTGGTTTACAACTTTTTGTATATAATTGTATTAGAGTTTACTCAAAATGGGGGTTTACAAATTTTTGTATATAAAATTATAGTAGAGTTTACTCAAAATGGGGGTGTACAACTTTCTATACATAATTGTATTAGTGTTACTCAAAACGGGGGTTTACAAATTTTTGTATATAATTGTATTAGTGTTTACTCAAAATAGGGGTTGAAAACTTTTTGTATATACAATTATTGTACAGTTTACTCAAAATCGGGGTTTACAACTTTTTCTATATAAATTGTATTAGTGTTTACTCAAAACGGGGGTTTACAACTTTTTGTATATAATTGTATTAGTGTTTACTCAAAACGGGGGTTTACAACTCTTTGTATATAATTGTATTAGTGTTTACTCAAAATGGGGGTTTACAATTTTTTGTATATAATTTTATTAGTGTTTACTCAAAACGGGGGTTTACAACTTTTTGTATATAAAATTATAGTAGAGTTTACTCAAAACGGTGGTTTATAACTTTTTGTATATAATTGTATTAGAGTTTACTTAAAATGGGGGTTTACAAATTTTTGAATATAAAATTATAGTAGAGTTTACTCAAAATGGGGGTTTACAACCTTCTATACATAATTGTATTAGTGTTACTCAAAACGGGGGTTTACAACTTTTTGTATATAAATTTTTTGTATATAATTGTATTAGTGTTTCCTCAAAATAGGGTTTTACAACTTTTTGTATATAAAATTATTGTACATTTTACTCAAAATCCGGGTTTACAACTTTTTGTATATAAATTGTACTAGTGTTTACTCAAAAAGGGGGTTTACAACTTTTTGTATATAATTGTATTAGTGTTTACTCAAAATGGGGGTTTACAATTTTTTGTATATAATTTTATTAGTGTTTACTCAAAACGGTGGTTTACAACTTTTTGTATATAAAATTATAGTAGAGTTTACTGAAAACGGTGGTTTATAACTTTTTGTATATAATTGTATTAGAGTTTACTCCAAATGGGGGTTTATAAATTTTTGTATATAAAATTATAGTAGAGTTTAATCAAAACGGTGGTTTATAACTTTTTGTATATAATTGTATTAGAGTTTACTCAAAACAGGGGTTTACAACTTTTTGTATATAAAATTATAGTACAGTTTACTCAAAACAGGGGTTTACAACTTTTTGTATATAATTTTTAGCGTTTACTCAAAACAGGGGTTTATAACTTTTTGGATATAATTGTATTAGAGTTTACTCAAAATGGGGGTTTACAACATTCTGTATATAAAATTATAGTAGAGTTTAATTGAAACGGGGGTTTACAACTTTATGTATATAATTGTAGTAAAGTTTACTCAAATACGGGTTTACAACTTTATATATATAATTGTATTAGTGTCTTCTCAAAATGGGGGTTTACAACTTTCTGTTTATAAATGTATTAGTGTTTACTCAAAACGGGGGTTTAAAACTTTTTGTATATAAAATTATAGTAGAGTTTACTCAAAACGGTGGTTTACAACTTTTTGTATATAATTGTATTAGAGTTTACTCAAAATGGGGGTTTACAAAATTTTGTATATAAAATTATAGTAGAGTTTACTCAAAATGGGGGTGTACAACTTTCTATACATAATTGTATTAGTGTTACTCAAAACAGGGGTTTACAAATTTTTGTATATAATTGTATTAGTGTTTACTCAAAATAGGGGTTGACAACTTTTTGTATATAAAATTATTGTACAGTTTACTCAAAATCGGGGTTTACAACTTTTTCTATATAAATTGTATTAGTGTTTACTCAAAACGGGGGTTTACAACTTTTTGTATATAATTGTAATAGTGTTTACTCAAAACGGGGGTTTACAACTTTTTGTATATAATTGTATTAGAGTTTACTCAAAACGGGGGTTTACAACTTTTTGTATATAAAATTATAGTAGTGTTTACTCAAAACAGGGGTTTACAACTTTTTGTATATAATTTTAAGCGTTTACTCAAAACAGGGGTTTATAACTTTTTGGATATAATTGTATTATTGTTTACTCAAAACGGGGGTTTACAACATTCTGTATATAAAATTATAGTAGAGTTTAATCGAAACGGGGGTTTACAACTTTATGTATATATAATTGTAGTAAAGTTTACTCAAATACGGGTTTAGTACTTTATATATATAATTGTATTAGTGTTTTCTCCAAATGGGGGTTTACAACTTTCTGTTTATAAATGTATTAGTGTTTACTCAAATCGGGGGTTTAAAAATTTTTGTATATAAAATTATAGTAGAGTTTACTCAAAACGGTGGTTTACAACTTTTTGTATATAATTGTATTAGAGTTTACTCAAAATGGGGGTTTACAAATTTTTGTATATAAAATTATAGTAGAGTTTACTCAAAATGGGGGTGTACAACTTTCTATACATAATTGTATTAGTGTTACTCAAAACGGGGGTTTACAAATTTTTGTATATAATTGTATTAGTGTTTACTCAAAATAGGGGTTGACAACTTTTTGTATATAAAATTATTGTACAGTTTACTCAAAATCGGGGTTTACAACTTTTTCTATATAAATTGTATTAGTGTTTAATCAAAATGGGGTTTACAACTTTTGTATATAATTGTATTAGTGTTTACTCAAAACGGGGTTTACAACTCTTTGTATATAATTGTATTAGTGTTTACTCAAAATGGGGTTTACAATTTTTTGTATATAATTTTATTAGTGTTTACTCAAAACGGGGGTTTACAACTTTTTGTATATAAAATTATAGTAGAGTTTACTCAAAACGGTGGTTTATAACTTTTTGTATATAATTGTATTAGAGTTTACTCAAAATGGGGGTTTACAAATTTTTGAATATAAAATTATAGTAGAGTTTACTCAAAATGGGGGTTTACAACTTTCTATACATAATTGTATTAGTGTTACTCAAAACGGGGGTTTACAACTTTTTGTATATAAATTTTTTGTATATAATTGTGTTAGTGTTTCCTCAAAATAGGGTTTTACAACTTTTTGTATATAAAATTATTGTACATTTTACTCAAAATCCGGGTTTACAACTTTTTGTATATAAATTGTACTAGTGTTTACTCAAAAGGGGGTTTACAACTTTTTGTATATAATTGTATTAGTGTCTACTCAAAATGGGGGTTTACAATTTTTTGTATATAATTTTATCAGTGTTTACTCAAAACGGGGGTTTACAACTTTTTGTATATAAAATTATAGTAGAGTTTACTGAAAACGGTGGTTTATAACTTTTTGTATATAATTGTATTAGAGTTTACTCCAAATGGGGGTTTATAAATTTTTGTATATAAAATTATAGTAGAGTTTACTCAAAACGGTGGTTTATAACTTTTTGTATATAATTGTATTAGAGTTTACTCAAAACAGGGGTTTACAACTTTTTGTATATAAAATTATAGTACAGTTTACTCAAAACAGGGGTTTACAACTTTTTGTATATAATTTTTAGCGTTTACTCAAAACAGGGGTTTATAACTTTTTGGATATAATTGTATTAGAGTTTACTCAAAATGGGGGTTTACAACATTCTGTATATAAAATTATAGTAGAGTTTAATGGAAACGGGGGTTTACAACTTTATGTATATAATTGTAGTAAAGTTTACTCAAATACGGGTTTACAACTTTATATATATAATTGTATTAGTGTCTTCTCAAAATGGGGGTTTACAACTTTCTGTTTATAAATGTATTAGTGTTTACTCAAAACGGGGGTTTAAAACTTTTTGTATATAAAATTATAGTAGAGTTTACTCAAAACGGTGGTTTACAACTTTTTGTATATAATTGTATTAGAGTTTACTCAAAATGGGGGTTTACAAAATTTTGTATATAAAATTATAGTAGAGTTTACTCAAAATGGGGGTGTACAACTTTCTATACATAATTGTATTAGTGTTACTCAAAACAGGGGTTTACAAATTTTTGTATATAATTGTATTAGTGTTTACTCAAAATAGGGGTTGACAACTTTTTGTATATAAAATTATTGTACAGTTTACTCAAAATCGGGGTTTACAACTTTTTCTATATAAATTGTATTAGTGTTTACTCAAAACGGGGGTTTACAACTTTTTGTATATAATTGTAATAGTGTTTACTCAAAACGGGAGTTTACAACTTTTTGTATATAATTGTATTAGAGTTTACTCAAAACGGGGGTTTACAACTTTTTGTATATAAAATTATAGTAGTGTTTACTCAAAACAGGGGTTTACAACTTTTTGTATATAATTTTTAGCGTTTACTCAAAACAGGGGTTTATAACTTTTTGGATATAATTGTATTATTGTTTACTCAAAACGGGGGTTTACAACATTTTGTATATAAAATTATAGTAGAGTTTAATCGAAACGGGGGTTTACAACTTTATGTATATATAATTGTAGTAAAGTTTACTCAAATACGGGTTTAGTACTTTATATATATAATTGTATTAGTGTTTTCTCCAAATGGGGGTTTACAACTTTCTGTTTATAAATGTATTAGTGTTTACTCAAATCGGGGGTTTAAAAATTTTTGTATATAAAATTATAGTAGAGTTTACTCAAAACGGTGGTTTACAACTTTTTGTATATAATTGTATTAGAGTTTACTCAAAATGGGGGTTTACAAATTTTTGTATATAAAATTATAGTAGAGTTTACTCAAAATGGGGGTGTACAACTTTCTATACATAATTGTATTAGTGTTACTCAAAACGGGGGTTTACAAATTTTTGTATATAATTGTATTAGTGTTTACTCAAAATAGGGGTTGACAACTTTTTGTATATAAAATTATTGTACAGTTTACTCAAAATCGGGGTTTACAACTTTTTCTATATAAATTGTATTAGTGTTTACTCAAAACGGGGGTTTACAACTTTTTGTATATAATTGTATTAGTGTTTACTCAAAACGGGGGTTTACAACTCTTTGTATATAATTGTATTAGTGTTTACTCAAAATGGGGGTTTACAATTTTTTGTATATAATTTTATTAGTGTTTACTCAAAACGGGGGTTTACAACTTTTTGTATATAAAATTATAGTAGAGTTTACTCAAAACGGTGGTTTATAACTTTTTGTATATAATTGTATTAGAGTTTACTCAAAATGGGGGTTTACAAATTTTTGAATATAAAATTATAGTAGAGTTTACTCAAAATGGGGGTTTACAACTTTCTATACATAATTGTATTAGTGTTACTCAAAACGGGGGTTTACAACTTTTTGTATATAAATTTTTTGTATATAATTGTATTAGTGTTTACTCAAAATAGGGTTTTACAACTTTTTGTATATAAAATTATTGTACATTTTACTCAAAATCCGGGTTTACAACTTTTTGTATATAAATTGTACTAGTGTTTACTCAAAAAGGGGGTTTACAACTTTTTGTATATAATTGTATTAGTGTCTACTCAAAATGGGGGTTTACAATTTTTTGTATATAATTTTATCAGTGTTTACTCAAAACGGGGGTTTACAACTTTTTGTATATAAAATTATAGTAGAGTTTACTGAAAACGGTGGTTTATAACTTTTTGTATATAATTGTATTAGAGTTTACTCCAAATGGGGGTTTATAAATTTTTGTATATAAAATTATAGTAGAGTTTACTCAAAACGGTGGTTTATAACTTTTTGTATATAATTGTATTAGAGTTTACTCAAAACAGGGGTTTACAACTTTTTGTATATAAAATTATAGTACAGTTTACTCAAAACAGGGGTTTACAACTTTTTGTATATAATTTTTAGCGTTTACTCAAAACAGGGGTTTATAACTTTTTGGATATAATTGTATTAGAGTTTACTCAAAATGGGGGTTTACAACATTCTGTATATAAAATTATAGTAGAGTTTAATCGAAACGGGGGTTTACAACTTTATGTATATAATTGTAGTAAAGTTTACTCAAATACGGGTTTACAACTTTATATATATAATTGTATTAGTGTCTTCTCAAAATGGGGGTTTACAACTTTCTGTTTATAAATGTATTAGTGTTTACTCAAAACGGGGGTTTAAAACTTTTTGTATATAAAATTATAGTAGAGTTTACTCAAAACGGTGGTTTACAACTTTTTGTATATAATTGTATTAGAGTTTACTCAAAATGGGGGTTTACAAAATTTTGTATATAAAATTATAGTAGAGTTTACTCAAAATGGGGGTGTACAACTTTCTATACATAATTGTATTAGTGTTACTCAAAACAGGGGTTTACAAATTTTTGTATATAATTGTATTAGTGTTTACTCAAAATAGGGGTTGACAACTTTTTGTATATAAAATTATTGTACAGTTTACTCAAAATCGGGGTTTACAACTTTTTCTATATAAATTGTATTAGTGTTTACTCAAAACGGGGTTTACAACTTTTTGTATATAATTGTATTAGAGTTTACTCAAAACGGGGGTTTACAACTTTTTGTATATAAAATTATAGTAGTGTTTACTCAAAACAGGGGTTTACAACTTTTTGTATATAATTTTTAGCGTTTACTCAAAACAGGGGTTTATAACTTTTTGGATATAATTGTATTATTGTTTACTCAAAACGGGGGTTTACAACATTTTGTATATAAAATTATAGTAGAGTTTAATCGAAACGGGGGTTTACAACTTTATGTATATATAATTGTAGTAAAGTTTACTCAAATACGGGTTTAGTACTTTATATATATAATTGTATTAGTGTTTTCTCCAAATGGGGGTTTACAACTTTCTGTTTATAAATGTATTAGTGTTTACTCAAATCGGGGGTTTAAAAATTTTTGTATATAAAATTATAGTAGAGTTTACTCAAAACGGTGGTTTACAACTTTTTGTATATAATTGTATTAGAGTTTACTCAAAATGGGGGTTTACAAATTTTTGTATATAAAATTATAGTAGAGTTTACTCAAAATGGGGGTGTACAACTTTCTATACATAATTGTATTAGTGTTACTCAAAACGGGGGTTTACAAATTTTTGTATATAATTGTATTAGTGTTTACTCAAAATAGGGGTTGACAACTTTTTGTATATAAAATTATTGTACAGTTTACTCAAAATCGGGGTTTACAACTTTTTCTATATAAATTGTATTAGTGTTTACTCAAAACGGGGGTTTACAACTTTTTGTATATAATTGTATTAGTGTTTACTCAAAACGGGGGTTTACAACTCTTTGTATATAATTGTATTAGTGTTTACTCAAAATGGGGGTTTACAATTTTTTGTATATAATTTTATTAGTGTTTACTCAAAACGGGGGTTTACAACTTTTTGTATATAAAATTATAGTAGAGTTTACTCAAAACGGTGGTTTATAACTTTTTGTATATAATTGTATTAGAGTTTACTCAAAATGGGGGTTTACAAATTTTTGAATATAAAATTATAGTAGAGTTTACTCAAAATGGGGGTTTACAACTTTCTATACATAATTGTATTAGTGTTACTCAAAACAGGGGTTTACAACTTTTTGTATATAAATTTTTTGTATATAATTGTATTAGTGTTTACTCAAAATAGGGTTTTACAACTTTTTGTATATAAAATTATTGTACATTTTACTCAAAATCCGGGTTTACAACTTTTTGTATATAAATTGTACTAGTGTTTACTCAAAAAGGGGGTTTACAACTTTTTGTATATAATTGTATTAGTGTCTACTCAAAATGGGGGTTTACAATTTTTTGTATATAATTTTATCAGTGTTTACTCAAAACGGGGGTTTACAACTTTTTGTATATAAAATTATAGTAGAGTTTACTGAAAACGGTGGTTTATAACTTTTTGTATATAATTGTATTAGAGTTTACTCCAAATGGGGGTTTATAAATTTTTGTATATAAAATTATAGTAGAGTTTACTCAAAACGGTGGTTTATAACTTTTTGTATATAATTGTATTAGAGTTTACTCAAAACAGGGGTTTACAACTTTTTGTATATAAAATTATAGTACAGTTTACTCAAAACAGGGGTTTACAACTTTTTGTATATAATTTTTAGCGTTTACTCAAAACAGGGGTTTATAACTTTTTGGATATAATTGTATTAGAGTTTACTCAAAATGGGGGTTTACAACATTCTGTATATAAAATTATAGTAGAGTTTAATCGAAACGGGGGTTTACAACTTTATGTATATAATTGTAGTAAAGTTTACTCAAATACGGGTTTACAACTTTATATATATAATTGTATTAGTGTCTTCTCAAAATGGGGGTTTACAACTTTCTGTTTATAAATGTATTAGTGTTTACTCAAAACGGGGGTTTAAAACTTTTTGTATATAAAATTATAGTAGAGTTTACTCAAAACGGTGGTTTACAACTTTTTGTATATAATTGTATTAGAGTTTACTCAAAATGGGGGTTTACAAAATTTTGTATATAAAATTATAGTAGAGTTTACTCAAAATGGGGGTGTACAACTTTCTATACATAATTGTATTAGTGTTACTCAAAACAGGGGTTTACAAATTTTTGTATATAATTGTATTAGTGTTTACTCAAAATAGGGGTTGACAACTTTTTGTATATAAAATTATTGTACAGTTTACTCAAAATCGGGGTTTACAACTTTTTCTATATAAATTGTATTAGTGTTTACTCAAAACGGGGGTTTACAACTTTTTGTATATAATTGTATTAGAGTTTACTCAAAACGGGGGTTTACAACTTTTTGTATATAAAATTATAGTAGTGTTTACTCAAAACAGGGGTTTACAACTTTTTGTATATAATTTTTAGCGTTTACTCAAAACAGGGGTTTATAACTTTTTGGATATAATTGTATTATTGTTTACTCAAAACGGGGGTTTACAACATTTTGTATATAAAATTATAGTAGAGTTTAATCGAAACGGGGGTTTACAACTTTATGTATATATAATTGTAGTAAAGTTTACTCAAATACGGGTTTAGTACTTTATATATATAATTGTATTAGTGTTTTCTCCAAATGGGGGTTTACAACTTTCTGTTTATAAATGTATTAGTGTTTACTCAAATCGGGGGTTTAAAAATTTTTGTATATAAAATTATAGTAGAGTTTACTCAAAACGGTGGTTTACAACTTTTTGTATATAATTGTATTAGAGTTTACTCAAAATGGGGGTTTACAAATTTTTGTATATAAAATTATAGTAGAGTTTACTCAAAATGGGGGTGTACAACTTTCTATACATAATTGTATTAGTGTTACTCAAAACGGAGGTTTACAAATTTTTGTATATAATTGTATTAGTGTTTACTCAAAATAGGGGTTGACAACTTTTTGTATATAAAATTATTGTACAGTTTACTCAAAATCGGGGTTTACAACTTTTTCTATATAAATTGTATTAGTGTTTAACTCAAAATGGGGGTTTACAATTTTTTGTATATAATTTTATTAGTGTTTACTCAAAACGGGGGTTTACAACTTTTTGTATATAAAATTATAGTAGAGTTTACTCAAAACGGTGGTTTATAACTTTTTGTATATAATTGTATTAGAGTTTACTCAAAATGGGGGTTTACAAATTTTTGAATATAAAATTATAGTAGAGTTTACTCAAAATGGGGGTTTACAACTTTCTATACATAATTGTATTAGTGTTACTCAAAACAGGGGTTTACAACTTTTTGTATATAAATTTTTTGTATATAATTGTATTAGTGTTTACTCAAAATAGGGTTTTACAACTTTTTGTATATAAAATTATTGTACATTTTACTCAAAATCCGGGTTTACAACTTTTTGTATATAAATTGTACTAGTGTTTACTCAAAAAGGGGGTTTACAACTTTTTGTATATAATTGTATTAGTGTTTACTCAAAATGGGGGTTTACAATTTTTTGTATATAATTTTATCAGTGTTTACTCAAAACGGGGGTTTACAACTTTTTGTATATAAAATTATAGTAGAGTTTACTGAAAACGGTGGTTTATAACTTTTTGTATATAATTGTATTAGAGTTTACTCCAAATGGGGGTTATAAATTTTTGTATATAAAATTATAGTAGAGTTTACTCAAAACGGTGGTTTATAACTTTTTGTATATAATTGTATTAGAGTTTACTCAAAACAGGGGTTTACAACTTTTTGTATATAAAATTATAGTACAGTTTACTCAAAACAGGGGTTTACAACTTTTTGTATATAATTTTTAGCGTTTACTCAAAACAGGGGTTTATAACTTTTTGGATATAATTGTATTAGAGTTTACTCAAAATGGGGGTTTACAACATTCTGTATATAAAATTATAGTAGAGTTTAATCGAAACGGGGGTTTACAACTTTATGTATATAATTGTAGTAAAGTTTACTCAAATACGGGTTTACAAATTTATATATATAATTGTATTAGTGTCTTCTCAAAATGGGGGTTTACAACTTTCTGTTTATAAATGTATTAGTGTTTACTCAAAACGGGGGTTTAAAAATTTTTGTATATAAAATTATAGTAGAGTTTACTCAAAACGGTGGTTTACAACTTTTTGTATATAATTGTATTAGAGTTTACTCAAAATGGGGGTTTACAAAATTTTGTATATAAAATTATAGTAGAGTTTACTCAAAATGGGGGTGTACAACTTTCTATACATAATTGTATTAGTGTTACTCAAAACAGGGCTTTACAAATTTTTGTATATAATTGTATTAGTGTTTACTCAAAATAGGGGTTGACAACTTTTTGTATATAAAATTATTGTACAGTTTACTCAAAATCGGGGTTTACAACTTTTTCTATATAAATTGTATTAGTGTTTACTCAAAACGGGGGTTTACAACTTTTTGTATATAATTGTAATAGTGTTTACTCAAAACGGGGGTTTACAACTTTTTGTATATAATTGTATTAGAGTTTACTCAAAACGGGGGTTTACAACTTTTTGTATACAAAATTATAGTAGTGTTTACTCAAAACAGGGGTTTACAACTTTTTGTATATAATTTTTAGCGTTTACTCAAAACAGGGGTTTATAACTTTTTGGATATAATTGTATTATTGTTTACTCAAAACGGGGGATTACAACATTCTGTATATAAAATTATAGTAGAGTTTAATCGAAACGGGGGTTTACAACTTTATGTATATATAATTGTAGTAAAGTTTACTCAAATACGGGTTTAGTACTTTATATATATAATTGTATTAGTGTTTTCTCCAAATGGGGGTTTACAACTTTCTGTTTATAAATGTATTAGTGTTTACTCAAATCGGGGGTTTAAAAATTTTTGTATATAAAATTATAGTAGAGTTTACTCAAAACGGTGGTTTACAACTTTTTGTATATAATTGTATTAGAGTTTACTCAAAATGGGGGTTTACAAATTTTTGTATATAAAATTATAGTAGAGTTTACTCAAAATGGGGGTGTACAACTTTCTATACATAATTGTATTAGTGTTACTCAAAACGGAGGTTTACAAATTTTTGTATATAATTGTATTAGTGTTTACTCAAAATAGGGGTTGACAACTTTTTGTATATAAAATTATTGTACAGTTTACTCAAAATCGGGGTTTACAACTTTTTCTATATAAATTGTATTAGTGTTTACTCAAAACGGGGGTTTACAACTTTTTGTATATAATTGTATTAGTGTTTACTCAAAACGGGGGTTTACAACTCTTTGTATATAATTGTGTTAGTGTTTACTCAAAATGGGGGTTTACAATTTTTTGTATATAATTTTATTAGTGTTTACTCCAAACGGGGGTTTACAACTTTTTGTATATAAAATTATAGTAGAGTTTACTCAAAACGGTGGTTTATAACTTTTTGTATATAATTGTATTAGAGTTTACTCAAAATGGGGGTTTACAAATTTTTGAATATAAAATTATAGTAGAGTTTACTCAAAATGGGGGTTTACAACTTTCTATACATAATTGTATTAGTGTTACTCAAAACGGGGGTTTACAACTTTTTGTATACAAATTTTTTGTATATAATTGTATTAGTGTTTACTCAAAATAGGGTTTTACAACTTTTTGTATATAAAATTATTGTACATTTTACACAAAATCCGGGTTTACAACTTTTTGTATATAAATTGTACTAGTGTTTACTCAAAAAGGGGGTTTACAACTTTTTGTATATAATTGTATTAGTGTTTACTCAAAATGGGGGTTTACAATTTTTTGTATATAATTTTATTAGTGTTTACTCAAAACGGGGGTTTACAACTTTTTGTATATAAAATTATAGTAGAGTTTACTGAAAACGGTGGTTTATAACTTTTTGTATATAATTGTATTAGAGTTTACTCCAAATGGGGGTTTATAAATTTTTGTATATAAAATTATAGTAGAGTTTACTCAAAACGGTGGTTTATAACTTTTTGTATATAATTGTATTAGAGTTTACTCAAAACAGGGGTTTACAACTTTTTGTATATAAAATTATAGTACAGTTTACTCAAAACAGGGGTTTACAACTTTTTGTATATAATTTTTAGCGTTTACTCAAAACAGGGGTTTATAACTTTTTGGATATAATTGTATTAGAGTTTACACAAAATGGGGGTTTACAACATTCTGTATATAAAATTATAGTAGAGTTTAATTGAAACGGGGGTTTACAACTTTATGTATATAATTGTAGTAAAGTTTACTCAAATACGGGTTTACAACTTTATATATATAATTGTATTAGTGTTTTCTCAAAATGGGGGTTTACAACTTTCTGTTTATAAATGTATTAGTGTTTACTCAAAACGGGGGTTTAAAACTTTTTGTATATAAAATTATAGTAGAGTTTACTCAAAACGGTGGTTTACAACTTTTTGTATATAATTGTATTAGAGTTTACTCAAAATGGGGGTTTTCAAATTTTTGTATATAAAATTATAGTAGAGTTTACTCAAAATGGGGGTGTACAACTTTCTATACATAATTGTATTAGTGTTACTCAAAACGGGGGTTTACAAATTTTTGTATATAATTGTATTAGTGTTTACTCAAAATAGGGGTTGACAACTTTTTGTATATAAAATTATTGTACAGTTTACTCAAAATCGGGGTTTACAACTTTTTCTATATAAATTGTATTAGTGTTTACTCAAAACGGGGGTTTACAACTTTTTGTATATAATTGTATTAGTGTTTACTCAAAACTGGGGTTTACAACTTTTTGTATATAAAATTATATTAGAGTTTACTCAAAACGGGGTTTACAACTTTTTGTATAAAATTATAGTAGAGTTTACTCAAAACGGGGTTTATAACTTTTTGTATATAATTGTATTAGAGTTTACTCAAAATGGGGTTTACAAATTTTTGAATATAAAATTATAGTAGAGTTTACTCAAAATGGGGGTTTACAACTTTCTATACATAATTGTATTAGTGTTACTCAAAACGGGGTTTACAACTTTTTGTATATAAATTTTTGTATATAATTGTATTAGTGTTTACTCAAAATAGGGTTTACAACTTTTTGTATATAAAATTATTGTAAATTTTACTCAAAACGGGTTTACAACTTTTGTACTAGTGTTTACTCAAAAGGGGTTTACAACTTTTTGTATATAATTGTATTAGTGTTTACTCAAAATGGGGGTTTACAATTTTTTGTATATAATTTTATTAGTGTTTACTCAAAACGGGGGTTTACAACTTTTTGTATATAAAATTATAGTAGAGTTTACTCAAAACGGTGGTTTATAACTTTTTGTATATAATTGTATTAGAGTTTACTCAAAATGGGGTTTACAAATTTTGTATATAATTATAGTAGAGTTTACTCAAAACGGTGGTTTATAACTTTTTGTATATAATTGTATTAGAGTTTACTCAAAACGGGGGTTTACAACTTTTTGTATATAAAATTATAAAAGTTTACTCAAAACGGGGGTTTACAACTTTTTGTATATAATTTATAGAGTTTACTCAAAAGGGGGTTTATAACTTTTTGGATATAATTGTATTAGAGTTTACTCAAAACGGGGGTTTACAACTTTTTGAATATAAAATTATAGTAGAGTTTACTCAAAATGGGGGTTTACAACTTTTTGTATATAATTGTAGTAAAGTTTACTCAAATACTGGTTTACAACTTTTTGTATATAATTGTATTAGTGTTTTCTCAAATTGGGGGTTTACAACTTTCTGTTTATAATTGTATTAGTGTTATTCAAAACGGGGTTTAAAACTTTTTGTATATAAAATTATAGTAGAGTTTACTCAAAACGGTGGTTTACAACTTTTTGTATATAATTGTATTAGAGTTTACTCAAAATGGGCGTTTTCAAATTTTTGTATATAAAATTATAGTAGAGTTTACTCAAAATGGGGGTGTACAACTTTCTATACATAATTGTATTAGTGCTACTCAAAACGGGGGTTTACAAATTTTTGTATATAATTGTATTAGTGTTTACTCAAAATAGGGGTTGACAACTTTTTGTATATAAAATTATTGTACAGTTTACTCAAAATCGGGGTTTACAACTTTTTCTATATAAATTGTATTAGTGTTTACTCAAAACGGGGGTTTACAACTTTTTGTATGTAATTGTATTAGTGTTTACTCAAAATGGGGGTTTACATTTTTTTGTATATAATTTTATTAGTGTTTACTCAAAACGGGGGTTTACAGCTTTTTGTATATAAAATTATAGTAGAGTTTACTCAAAACGGTGGTTTATAACTTTTTGTATATAATTGTATTAGAGTTTACTCAAAATGGGGGTTTACAAATTTTTGAATATAAAATTATAGTAGAGTTTACTCAAAATGGGGGTTTACAACTTTCTATACATAATTGTATTAGTGTTACTCAAAACGGGGGTTTACAACTTTTTGTATATAAATTTTTGTATATAATTGTATTAGTGTTTACTCAAAATAGGGTTTTACAACTTTTTGTATATAAAATTATTGTACATTTTACTCAAAATCCGGGTTTACAACTTTTTGTATATAAATTGTACTAGTGTTTACTGAAAAAGGGGGTTTACAACTTTATGTATTTAATTGTATTAGTGTTTACTCAAAATGGGGGTTTACAATTTTTTGTATATAATTTTATTAGTGTTTACTCAAAACGGGGGTTTACAACTTTTTGTATATAAAATTATAGTAGAGTTTACTGAAAACGGTGGTTTATAACTTTTTGTATATAATTGTATTAGAGTTTACTCCAAATGGGGGTTTATAAATTTTTGTATATAAAATTATAGTAGAGTTTACTCAAAACGGTGGTTTATAACTTTTTGTATATAATTGTATTAGAGTTTACTCAAAACGGGGGTTTACAACTTTTTGTATATAAAATTATAGTAGAGTTTACTCAAAACAGGGGTTTACAACTTTTTGTATATAATTTTTAGCGTTTACTCAAAACAGGGGTTTATAACTTTTTGGATATAATTGTGTTAGAGTTTACTCAAAACGGGGGTTTACAACATTCTGTATATAAAATTATAGTAGAGTTTAATCGAAACGGGGGTTTACAACTTTATGTATATAATTGTAGTAAAGTTTACTCAAATACGGGTTTACAACTTTATATATATAATTGTATTAGTGTTTTCTCAAAATGGGGGTTTACAACTTTCTGTTTATAAATGTATTAGTGTTTACTCAAAACGGGGGTTTACAACTTTTTGTATATAAAATTATAGTAGAGTTTACTCAAAACGGTGGTTTATAACTTTTTGTATATAATTGTATTAGAGTTTACTCAAAATGGGGGTTTGCAAATTTTTGTATATAAAATTATAGTAGAGTTTACTCAAAATGGGGGTGTACAACTTTCTATACATAATTGTATTAGTGTTACTCAAAACGGGGGTTTACAAATTTTTGTATATAATTGTATTAGTGTTTACTCAAAATAGGGGTTGACAACTTTTTGTATATAAAATTATTGTACAGTTTACTCAAAATCAGGGTTTACAACTTTTTCTATATAAATTGTATTAGTGTTTAATCAAAATGGGGGTTTACAATTTTTTGTATATAATTTTATTAGTGTTTACTCAAAACGGGGGTTTACAACTCTTTGTATATAAAATTATAGTAGAGTTTACTCAAAACGGTGGTTTATAACTTTTTGTATACAATTGTATTAGAGTTTACTCAAAATGGGGGTTTACAAATTTTTGAATATAAAATTATAGTAGAGTTTACTCAAAATGGGGGTTTACAACTTTCTATACATAATTGTATTAGTGTTACTCAAAACGGGGGTTTACAACTTTTTGTATATAAATTTTTTGTATATAATTGTATTAGTGTTTACTCAAAATAGGGGTTTACAACTTTTTGTATATAAAATTATTGTACATTTTACTCAAAATCCGGGTTTACAACTTTTTGTATATAAATTGTACTAGTGTTTACTCAAAAAGGGGGTTTACAACTTTTTGTATATAATTGTATTAGTCTTTACTCAAAATGGGGGTTTACAATTTTTTGTATATAATTTTATTAGTGTTTACTCAAAACGGGGGTTTACAACTTTTTGTATATAAAATTATAGTAGAGTTTACTGAAAACGGTGGTTTATAACTTTTTGTATATAATTGTATTAGAGTTTACTCCAAATGGGGGTTTATAAATTTTTGTATATAAAATTATAGTATAGTTTACTCAAAATGGTGGTTTATAACTTTTTGTATATAATTGTATTAGAGTTTACTCAAAACGGGGGTTTACAACTTTTTGTATATAAAATTATAGTAGAGTTTACTCAAAACAGGGGTTTACAACTTTTGGTATATAATTTTTAGCGTTTACTCAAAACAGGGGTTTATAACTTTTTGGATATAATTGTATTAGAGTTTACTCAAAACGGGGGTTTACAACTTTGTAAATATTGTTATAGTATAGTTTACTCAAAACAGGGTTTACAACTTTTTGTATATAATTGTATTAGCGTTTACTCAAAACAGGGGTTTACAACCTTTTAGATTATGTTATAGTTGAGTTTACTCAAAACGAGGGTTTATACTTTTTGTATATAATTGTATTAGCGTTTACTCAAAACGGGGGTTTACAACTTTTTGGATATAATTGTAGTAGAGTTGACTCAAAACGGGGGTTTACAACTTTTTGTATATAATTGTAGTAGAGTTTACTCAAAACTGAGGTTTACAACTTTGTAAATAGTGTTATAGTATAGTTTACTCAAAACAGGGTTTACAACTTTTTGTATATAGTATTAGCGTTTACTTAAAATAGGGGTTTACAACTTTTTAGATATAATTGTAGTAGAGTTTACTCAAAACGGAGGTTTACAACTTTGTATATTATGTTATAGTAGAGTTTACTGAAGATGGGTGTTTGCAACTTTTTTGTATATAATTGTATTAGTGTTTACTCAAAACGTGGGCTTACAACTTTTTGTATATAATTGTATTAGTGATTACTCAAAACTGGGGTTTACAACTTTTTGTATATAAAATTATAGTAGAGTTTACTCAAAACGGGGGTTTACAACTTTTTGTATATAATTGTATTAGAGGTTACTCAAAATGGGGGTTTACAACTTTTTGTATATAATGGTAGTAGAGTTAACTCAAAACGGTGGTTTACAACTTTTTATATAATGTTATAGTAGTGTTTACACAAAATGGGGGTTTAGAAGTTTTTGTATATAATTGCATTAGTGTTACTCAAAACGGGGGTTTACAACTTTTTGGATATAATTTTAGTA
>CM044907.1:48742139-48775765 GCA_024500145.1 Gentiana dahurica var. dahurica
TTTGAGTAAACACAAATACAAATATATTCAAAAAGTTATAAACCCCCATTTTCAGTATACTCTACTATAATTTTATATACAAAAAGTTGTAAACCCCCGATTTGAGTAAACACTAATACAATTATATACAGAAAGTTGTAAACCCCCGTTTTGAGTAATTTCTACTATAATTTTATATACAAAAAGTTGTAAACCCCCGTTTTGAGTAAACTCTACTATAACATAATATACAAAGTTGTAAACCTCCGTTTTGAGTAAAGTCAACTACAATTATATCCAAAAAGTTGTAAACCCCCGTTTTGAGTAAACTCTACAATAATTTTATATACAAAAAGTTGTAAACCCCCATTTTGATTAAACACCAATACAATTATATACAAAAATTTGTAATCCCCCGTTTTGAGTAAACTCTACTATAATTTTATATACAAAAAGTTGTAAACCCTCGTCTTGAGTAAACACTAATACAATTATATATAGAAAGTTGTAAACCCCCGTTTTGAGTAAACTCTACTTTAACATTATATACAAAGTTGTAAACCTCCGTTTTGAGTAATCTCTACTACAATTATATCCAAAAAGTTGTAAACCCCCGTTTTGAGAAAGCTAATACAATTATATACAAAAAGTTGTAAACCCCCGTTTTGAGTAAACCCTACAATAATTTTATATACAAAAATTCGTAAACCCCCATTTTGAGTAAACTCCAATACAATTATATACAAAAATTTGTAATCCCCCGTTTTGAGTAAACTCTACTATAATTTTGTATACAAAATGTTGTAAACCGCCGTTTTGAGTAAACACTAATACAATTATATACAGAAAGTTGTAAACCCCCGTTTTGAGTAAACTCTAATACAATTTTGTATACAAAAAGTTGTAAACCCTAGTTTTGAGTAAACACTAATACAATTATATAAGAAAAGTTATAATCCTACGTTTTGACTAAACACTATTACAATTATATACAAAAAGTTGCAAACCCCCGTTTTAAGTAAACTCTACTATAACATAATATACAAAGTTGTAAACCCCCATTTTGAGTAAACTCTACTACAATTATATCCAAAAAGTTGTAAACCCCCGTTTTGAGTAAACACTAATACAATTATATACAAAAAGTTGTAAACCCCGTTTTGAGTAAACTATACTATAACACTATTTACAAAGTTGTAAACCTCCGTTTTGAGTAAACTCGACTACAATTAAATACAAAAAGTTGTAAACCGCCGTTTTGAGTCAACTCTACTACAATTATATCCAAAAAGTTGTAAACCCCCGATTTGAGTAAACGCAAATACAAATATATTCAAAAAGTTGTAATCCCCCATTTTGAGTAAACTCTAATACAATTATATACAAAAAGTTGTAAACCCCCATTTTGAGAAAACTCTAATACAATTATATACAAAAAGTTGTGAACCACCGTTTTGAGTAATTTCTACTATAATTTTATATACAAAAAGTTGTAAACCCTAGTTTTGAGTAAACACTAATACAGTTATATACAAAAAGTTGTAATCCTACGTTTTGACTAAACACTAATACAATTATATACAAAAAGTTGTAAACCCCCGTTTTGAGTAAACTCTACTATAACATAATATACAAAGTTGTAAACCCTTTGTAAACCCTAGTTTTGAGTAAACACTAATGCAATTATATACAAAAAGTTGTAAGCCTACGTTTTGACTAAACACTTATACAATTATATACAAAAAGTTGTAAACCCCCGTTTTGAGTAAACTCTACTATAATTTTATATACAAAAAGTTGTAAACCCCTGTTTTGAGTAAACTCTAATACATTTATATACAAAAAGTTGTAAACCACCGTTTTGAGCAAACTCTACTATAATTTTATATACAAATAGTTTTAAACCCGAGTTTTGAGTAAACACTAATACATTTATATACAAAAAGTTGTAAGCCTACGTTTTGACTAAACACTAATACAATTATATACAAAAAGTTGTAAACCCCCGTTTTAAGTAAACTCTACTATAACATAATATACAAAGTTGTAAACCCCCGTTTTGAGTAATTTCTACTATAATTTTATATACAAAAAGTTGTAAACCTTAGTTTTGAGTCTAATACAATTATATACAAAAAGTTGTAAACCAACTTTTGAGTAAACTCTACTATAATTTTATATACAAAATTTTTTAAACCCCCGTTTTGAGTAAACACTAATACAATTATATACAAAAAGTTTTACACCCCCGTTTTGAGTAAACACTAATACAATTATATACAAAAGTTGTAAACCCCGTTTTGAGTAAACTATACTATAACACTATTTACAAAGTTGTAAACCTCCGTTTTGAGTAAACTCGACTACAATTAAATACAAAAAGTTGTAAACCGCCGTTTTGAGTCAACTCTACTACAATTATATCCAAAAAGTTGTAAACCCCCCGTTTTGAGTAAACACAAATACAAATATATTCAAAAAGTTATAAACCCCCATTTTCAGTATACTCTACTATAATTTTATATACAAAAAGTTGTAAACCCCCGTTTTGAGTAAACTTTAATACAATTATATCCAAAAAGTTGTAAACCCCCGTTTTGAGTAATTTGTACAATAATTTTATTTACAAAAAATTGTAAACCCTAGTTTTGAGTAAACACTAATACAATTATATACAAAAAGTTGTAAGCCTACGTTTTGACTAAACATTAATACAATTATATACAAAAAGTTGTAAACCCCCGTTTTGAGTAAACTCTACTATAACATAATATACAAAGTTGTAAACCCCCGTTTTGAGTAAACTCTAATACATTTATATACAAAAAGTTGTAAACCACCGTTTTGAGCAGACTCTACTATAATTTTATATACAAAAAGTTTTAAACCCCAGTTTTGAGTAAACACTAATACAATTATATACAAAAAGTTATAAACCCCCGTTTTGAGTAAACACTAATACAATTATATAAAAAAAGTTGTAAACCCCCGTTTTGAGTAAACTCTACTATAACATAATATACAAAGTTGTAAACCACCATTTTGAGTAAACTCTACTACAATTATATCCAAAAAGTTGTAAACCCCCGTTTTGAGTAAACACTAATATACAATTATATACAAAAAGTTGTAAACCCCGTTTTGAGTAAACTATACTATAACACTATTTACAAAGTTGTAAACCTCCGTTTTGAGAAAACTCGACTACAATTAAATACAAAAAGTTGTAAACCGCCGTTTTGAGTCAACTCTACTAAAATTATCTCCAAAAATTTGTAAACGCAAATACAAATATATTCAAAAAGTTATAAACCCCCATTTTGAGTATACTCTACTATAATTTTATATACAAAAAGTTGTAAACCCCCGTTTTGAGTAAACTTTAAAACAATTATATCCAAAAAGTTGTAAACCCCCGTTTTGAGTAAACGCTAATACAATTATATACAAAAAGTTGTAAAACCCCGTTTTGAGTAAACTTTAATACAATTATATCCAAAAGTTGTAAACCCCCATTTTGAGTAAACTCTAATACAATTATATACAAAAAGTTGTAAACCTCCGTTTTGAGTAAACTCTACTATAATTTTATATACAAAAAGTAGTAAACCCCAGTTTTAAGTAAACACTAATACAATTATATGCAAAAAGTTGTAAGCCCACGTTTTGAGTAAACCTTAATACAATTATATTCAAAAGGTTGTAAACCCCCGTTTTGAGTAAACTATACTAAAACATAATATACAAAGTTGTAAACCTCCATTTTGAGTAAACTCTACTATAATTTTATATACAAAAATTTGTAAATCCCGGTTTTGAGTAAACTCTAATACAATTATATACAAAAAGTTGTAAACCACCGTTTTGAGTAAACTCTACTATAATTTTATATACAAAAAGTTTTAAACCCCGTTTTGAATAACACTAATACAATTATAAACAGAAAGTTGTAAACCCCCAATTTGAGAAAACACTAATACAATTATATACAAAAAGTTGTAAACCTGTATTTGAGTAAACTTTACTACAATTATATACAAAAAGTTGTAAACCCCCATTTTGAGTAAACTCTACTATAATTTTATATTCAAAAAGTTGTAAACCCCCGTTTTGAGTAAATTCTAATACAATTATATCCAAAAAGTTGTAAACCCCTGTTTTGAGTAAACTCTAATACAATTATATACAAAAAGTTGTAAACCAACTTTTTGAGTAAACTCTACTATAATTTTATATACAAAAAGTTTTAAACCCCGTTTTGAGTAAACACTAATACAATTATATACAAAAAGTTGTAAACCCCCGTTTTGAGTAAACACAAATACAATTTATATACAAAAAGTTGTAAACCCCCATTTTGAGTAAACTCTACTATAACATTATATACAAAGTTGTAAACCTCCGTTTTGAGTAAACTCTACTACAATTATATCCAAAAAGTTGTAAACCCCCGTTTTGAGAAAGCTAATACAATTATATACAAAAAGTTGTAAACCCCCATTTTGAGTAAACTCTACAATAATTTTATATAAAAAAGTTGTAAACCCCCATTTTGAGTAAACACGAATACAATTATATACAAAAATTTGTAATCCCCCATTTTGAGTAAACTCTACTATAATTTTATATACAAAAAGTTGTAAACCCCCATTTTGAGTAAACACTAATACAATTATATACAGAAAGTTGTAAACCCCCGTTTTGAGTAAACTCTACTATAACATTATATACAAAGTTGTAAACCTCCGTTTTGAGTAAACTCTACTAAAATAATATCCATAAAGTTGTAAACCCCCATTTTGAGTAACACTATACAATTATATACAGAAAGTTGTAAACCCCCGTTTTGTGTAAACTCTACTATAACATTATATACAAAGTTGTTAACCACCATTTTGAGTTAACACTCCTACAATTATATACAAAAAGTTGTAAACCCTCATTTTGAGTAAACTCTAATACAATTATATACAAAAAGTTGTAAACCCCCGTTTTGAGTAATTTCTACTATAATCTTATATACAAAAAGTTGTAAACCCTAGTTTTGAGTAAACACTAATACAATTATATACAAAAAGTTGTAAGCCTACGTTTTGACTAAACACTAATACAATTATATACAAAAAGTTGTAAACTCCCGTTTTGAGTAAACTCTACTATAACATTATACACAAAGTTGTAAACCCCCGTTTTGAGTAATTTCTACTATAATTTTATATACAAAAAGTTGTAAACCCTAGTTTTGAGTAAACACTAATACAATTATAAACAAAAAGTTGTAAGCCTACGTTTTGACTAAACACTAATACAATTATATACAAAAAGTTGTAAACCCCCGTTTTAAGTAAACTCTACTATAATTTTATATACAAAAAGTTGTAAACCCCCGTTTTGAGTAAACTCTAATACATTTATATACAAAAAGTTGTAAACCACCGTTTTGAGCAAACTCTACTATAATTTTATATACAAAAAGTTTTAAACCCCCGTTTTGAGTAAACACTAATACAATTATATACAAAAAGTTATAAACCCCCGTTTTGAGTACACACTAATACAATTTATATACAAAAAGTTGTAAACCCCCATTTTGAGAAAACTCTACTGTAACATTATATACAAAGTTGTAAACCTCCGTTTTGAGTAAACTCTACTACAATTATATCCAAAAAGTTGTAAACCCCCGTTTTAATAAAGCTAATACAATTATATGCAAAAAGTTGTAAACCCCCATTTTGAGTAAACTCTATAATGATTTTATATGCAAAAAGTTGTAAACCCCCGTTTCGAGTAAACTCTATAATGATTTTGTATACAAAAAGTTGTAAACCCCCGTTTCGAGTAAACTCTATAATGATTTTATATACAAAAAGTTGTAAACCCCCATTTTGAGTAAACACTAATACAATTATATACAAAAATTTGTAATCCCCCATTTTGAGTAAACTCTATTATAATTTTATATACAAAAAGCTGCAAACCCCCGTTTTGAGTAAACTCTACTATAACATAATATACAAAGTTGTAAACCCCCGTTTTGATAAAGCTAATACAATTATATGCAAAAAGTTGTAAAACCCCGTTTTGAGTAAACTCTACAATAATTTTATATACAGAAAGTTGTAAACCCGCATTTTGAGTAAACACCAATACAATTATATACAAAAATTTGTAATCCCCTGTTTTGAGTAAACTCTACTATAATTTTATATACAAAAAGTTGTAAACCCTCGTTTTGAGTAAACACTAATACAATTATATACAGAAAGTTTTAAACCCCCGTTTTGAGTAAACTCTACTATAACATTATATACAAAGTTGTAAACCTCCGTTTTGAGTAAACTCTACTACAATTATATCCAAAAAGTTGTAAACCCCCGTTTTGAGAAAGCTAATAAAATTATATACAAAAAGTTGTAAACCCCCATTTTGAGTAAACTCCAATACAATTATATACAAAAATTTGTAATCCCCCGTTTTGAGTAAACTCTACTAAAATTTTGTATACAAAAGGTTGTAAACCCCCGTTTTGAGTAAACACTAATACAATTATATACAGAAAGTTGTAAACTCCCGTTTTGAGTAAACTCTAATGCAATTATATACAAAAAGTTGTAAACCCCCATTTTGAGTAATTTCTACTATAATTTTATATACAAAAAGTTGTAAACCCTAGTTTTGAGTAAACACCAATACAATTATATATAAAAAGTTGTAAGCCTACGTTTTGACTAAACACTATTACAATTATATACAAAAAGTTGTAAACCCCCGTTTTGAGTAAACTCTACTATAACATAATATACAAAGTTGTAAACCCCCGTTTTGAGTAAACTCTACAATAATTTTATATACAAAAAGTTGTAAACCCCCGTTTTGAGTAACCTCTAATACATTTATATACAAAAAGTTGTAAACCACCGTTTTGAGTAAACACTAATACAATTATATACAAAAAGTTATAAACCCCCGTTTTGAGTAAACACTAATACAATTTATATACAAAAAAGTTGTAAACCCCTATTTTGAGTAAACTCTACTACAATTATATCCAAAAAGTTGTAAACCCCCGTTTTGATAAAGCTAATACAATTATATGCAAAAAGTTGTAAACCCGCGTTTTGAGTAAACTCTATAATGATTTTATATACAAAAAGTTGTAAACCCCCATTTTGAGTAAACACTAATACAATTATATACAAAAATTTGTAATCCCCCGATTTGAGTAAACTCTATTATAATTTTATATACAAAAAGTTGTAAACCCCCGTTTTGAGTAAACTCTACTATAACATAATATACAAAGTTGTAAACCTCCATTTTGAGTAAAGTCTACTACAATTATATCCAAAAAGTTGTAAACCCCTGTTTTGAGTAAACTCTACAATAATTTTATATACAAAAAGTTGTAAACCACCATTTTGAGTAAACACCAATACAAGTATATACAAAAATTTGTAATCCCCCGTTTTGAGTAAACTCTACTATAATTTTATATACAAAAAGTTGTAAACCCTCGTTTTGAGTAAACACTAATACAATTATATACAGAAAGTTGTAAACCCCCGTTTTGAGTAAACTCTACTTTAACATTATATACAAAGTTGTAAACCTCCGTTTTGAGTAAACTCTACTACAATTATATCCAAAAAGTTGTAAACCCCCGTTTTGAGAAAGCTAATACAATTATATACAAAAAGTTGTAAACCCCCGTTTTGAGTAAACTCTACAATAATTTTATATAGAAAAAGTTGTAAACCCCCATTTTGAGTAAACTCCAATACAATTATATACAAAAATTTGTAATCCCACGTTTTGAGTAAACTCTACTATATTTTTATATACAAAAAGTTGTAAACCCTTGTTTTGAGTAAACACTAATACAATTATATACAGAAAGTTGTAAACCCCCGTTTTGAGTAAACTCTACTTTAACATTATATACAAAGTTGTAAACCTCCGTTTTGAGTAAACTCTACTACAATTATATCCAAAAAGTTGTAAACCCCCGTTTTGAGAAAGCTAATACAATTATATACAAAAAGTTGTAAACCCCCGTTTTGAGTAAACTCTACAATAATTTTATATACAAAAAGTTGTAAACCCCCATTTTGAGTAAACTCTAATACAATTATATACAAAAATTTGTAATCCCCCGTTTTGAGTAAACTCTACTATAATTTTATATACAAAAAGTTGTAAACCCCCGTTTTGAGTAAACACTAATACAATTATATACAGAAAGTTGTAAACCCCCGTTTTGAGTAAACTCTAATACAATTATATACAAAAAGTTGTAAACCCCCGTTTTGAGTAATTTCTACTATAATTTTATATACAAAAAGTTGTAAACCCTAGATTTGAGTAAACACTAATACAATTATATAAGAAAAGTTATAATCCTACGTTTTGACAAAACACTATTACAATTATATACAAAAAGTTGCAAACACCCGTTTAGAGTAAACTTTACAATAACATAATATACAAAGTTGTAAACCACCATTTTGAGTAAACTCTACTACAATTATATCCAAAAAGTTGTAAACCCCCGTTTTGAGTAAACACTAATACAATTATATACAAAAAGTTGTAAACCCCATTTTGAGTAAACTATACTATAACACTATTTACAAAGTTGTAAACCTCCGTTTTGAGTAAACTCGACTACAATTAAATACAAAAAGTTGTAAACCTCCGTTTTGAGTCAACTATACTACAATTATATCCAAAAAGTTGTAAACCCCCGATTTGAGTGAACGCAAATACAAATATATTCAAAAATTTATACACCCCCATTTCGAGTATACTCTACTATAATTTTATATACAAAAAGTTGTAAACCCCCGTTTTGAGTAAACTTTAATACAATTACATCTAAAAAGTTGTAAACCCCCATTTTGTGTAAACTCTAATGCAATTATATACAAAAAGTTGTAAACCCACGTTTTGAGTAAACTCTACTATAATTTTATATACAAAAAGTTGTAAACCCCCGTTTTGATTAAACTCTAAAACAATTATATACAAAAAGTTGTAAACAACCGTTTTGAGGAAACTCTACGATAATTTTATATACAAAATGTTTTAAACCCCCGTTTTGAGTAAACACTAATACAATTATAAACAAAAAGTTGTAAACCCCCATTTTGAGTAAACTCTAATATAATTTTATATACAAAAAGTTGTAAACCCCCGTTTTGAGTAAACTCTAATACATTTATATACAAAAAGTTGTAAACCCCCGTTTTGAGTAAACATTAATACAATTATATACAAAAAGTTGTAAACCCCCATTTTGAGTAAACTCTACTATAACATTATATACAAAGTTGTAAACCTCCGTTTTGAGTAAACTCCACTACAATTATATCCAAAAAGTTGTAAACCCCCATTTTGATAAAGCTGATACAATTATATACAAAAAGTTGTAAACCCCCGTTTTGAGTAAACTCTACAATAATTTTATATACAAAAAGTTGTAAACCCCCGTTTTGAGTAAACTCTACAATAATTTTATATACAAAAAGTTGTAAACCCCCATTTTGAGTAAACACCAATACAATTATATACAAAAATTTGTAATCCCCCGTTTTGAGTAAACTCTACTATAATTTTATATACAAAAAGTTGTAAACCCTCGTTTTGAGTAAACACTAATACAATTATATACAAAAAGTTGTAAACCCCCGTTTTGAGTAAACTCTACTATAACATAATATACAAAGTTGTAAACCTCCGTTTTGAGTAAACTCTACTACAATTATATCCAAAAAGTTTTAAACCCCCGTTTTGAGTAAACGCTAATACAATTATATACAAAAAGTTGTAAACCCCCGTTTTGAGTAAACTCTACTATAATTTTATATACAAAAATTTGTAAATCCCGGTTTTGAGTAAACTCTAATACAATTATATACAAAAAGTTGTAAACCACCGTTTTGAGTAAACTCTACTATAATTTTATATACAAAAAGTTTTAAACCCCGTTTTGAATAACACTAATACAATTATAAACAGAAAGTTGTAAACCCCCAATTTGAGAAAACACTAATACAATTATATACAAAAAGTTGTAAACCTGTATTTGAGTAAACTTTACTACAATTATATACAAAAAGTTGTAAACCCCCATTTTGAGTAAACTCTACTATAATTTTATATACAAAAAGTTGTAAACCCCCGTTTTGAGTAAATTCTAATACAATTATATCCAAAAAGTTGTAAACCCCAGTTTTGAGTCAACTCTTATACAATTATATCCAAAAAGTTGTAAACCCCAGTTTTTTAGTAAACTCTTATACAATTATATACAAAAAGTTGTAAACTTTTTGAGTAAACTCTACTATAATTTTATATACAAAAAGTTTTAAACCCCCGTTTTGAGTAAACACTAATACAATTATATACAAAAAGTTGTAAACCCCCGTTTTGAGTAAACACTAATACAATTTATACACAAAAAGTTGTAAACCCCCATTTTGAGTAAACTCTACTATAACATTATATACAAAGTTGTAAACCTCCGTTTTGAGTAAACTCTATTACAATTATTTCCAAAAAGTTGTAAACCCCCGTTTTGAGAAAGCTAATACAATTATATAGAAAAAGTTGTAAACCCCCATTTTGAGTAAACTCTACAATAATTTTATATACAAAAAGTTGTAAACCCCCATTTTGAGTAAACACCAATACAATTATATACAAAAATTTGTAATCCCCCATTTTGAGTAAACTCTACTATAATTTTATATACAAAAAGTTGTAAACCCCCGTTTTGAGTAAACACTAATACAATTATATACAGAAAGTTGTAAACCCCCGTTTTGAGTAAACTCTACTATAACATTATATACAAAGTTGTAAACCTCCGTTTTGAGTAAACTCTACTAAAATTATATCCATAAAGTTGTAAACCCCCGTTTTGAGTAAAACTATACAATTATATACAAAAAGTTGTAAACCCCCGTTTTGTGTAAACTCTACTATAACATTATATACAAAGTTGTAAACCACCGTTTTGAGTTAACTCTACTACAATTATATACAAAAAGTTGTAAACCCCCATTTTGAGTAAACTCTAATACAATTATATACAAAAAGTTGTAAACCATAGTTTTGAGTAAACTCAAATACAATTATATACAAAAAGTTGTAAGCCCACGTTTTGACTAAACACTAATACAATTATATACAAAAAGTTGTAAACCCCCGTTTTGAGTAAACTCTACTATAACATAATATACAAAGTTGTAAACTACCATTTTGAGTAAACTCTACTACAATTATATCCAAAAAGTTGTAAACCCCCGTTTTGAGTAAACACTAATATACAATTATATACAAAAAGTTGTAAACCCCGTTTTGAGTAAACTATACTATAACACTATTTACAAAGTTGTAAACCTCCGTTTTGAGTAAACTCGACTACAATTAAATACAAAAAGTTGTAAACCGACCTTTTGAGTCAACTCAACTACAATTATATCCAAAAAGTTGTAAACCCCCGTTTTGAGTTAACCGAGATACAAATATATTCAAAAAGTTATAAACCCCCATTTTGAGTATACTCTACTATAATTTTATATACAAAAAGTTGTAAACCCCCGTTTTGAGTAAACTTTAATACAATTATATCCAAAAAGTTTTAAACCCCCGTTTTGAGTAAATGCTAATACAATTATATACAAAAAAGTTGTAAACCCCCGTTTTGAGTAAACTTTAATACAATTAAATCCAAAAAGTTGTAAATCCCCATTTTGAGTAAACTCTAATACAATTATATACAAAAAGTTGTAAACCCACGTTTTGAGTAAACACTAATACAATTATGTACAAAAGGTTGTAAACCCCCGTTTTGAGTAAACTCTACTATAACATAATATACAAAGTTGTAAACCTCCGTTTTGAGTAAACTCTACTACAATTATATCCAAAAAGTTTTCAACCCCCGTTTTGAGTAAACGCTAATACAATTATATACAAAAAGTTGTAAACCCCCGTTTTGAGTAAACTCTACTATAATTTTATATACAAAAATTTGTAAATCCCGGTTTTGAGTAAACTCTAATACAATTATATACAAAAAGTTGTAAACCACCGTTTTGAGTAAACACTACTATAATTTTATATACAAAAAGTTTTAAACCCCGTTTTGAATAACACTAATACAATTATAAACAGAAAGTTGTAAACCCCCAATTTGAGAAAACACTATTACAATTATATACAAAAAGTTGTAAACCTGTATTTGAGTAAACGTTACTACAATTATATACAAAAAGTTGTAGACCCCCATTTTGAGTAAACTCTACTATAATTTTATATACAAAAAGTTGTAAACCCCCGTTTTGAGTAAATTCTAATACAATTATATCCAAAAAGTTATAAACCCCCGTTTTGAGTAAATTCTAATACAATTATATACAAAAAGTTGTAAACCAACTTTTTGACTAAACTCTACTATAATTTTATATACAAAAAGTTTTAAACCCCCGTTTAGAGTAAACACTAATACAATTATATACAAAAAGTTGTAAACCCCCATTTTGAGTAAACACAAATACAATTTATATACAAAAAGTTGTAAACCCTAAATTTGAGTAAACTCTACTATAACATTATATACAAAGTTGTAAACCTCCATTTTGAGTAAACTCTACTACAATTATATCCAAAAAGTTGTAAACCCCCGTTTTGAGAAAGCTAAAACAATTATATACAAAAAGTTGTAAACCCCCGTTTTGAGTAAACTTTACAATTTTTATATACAAAAAGTTGTAAACCCCCATTTTGAGTAAACACCAATACAATTATATACAAAAATTTGTAATCCCCCGTTTTGAGTAAACTCTACTATAATTTTATATACAAAAAGTTGTAAACCCCCGTTTTGAGTAAACAATAATACAATTATATACAGAAAGTTGTAAACCCCCGTTTTGAGTAAACTCTACTATAACATTATATACAAAGTTGTAAACCTCCGTTTTGAGTAAACTCTACTAAAATTATATCCATAAAGTTGTAAACCCCCGTTTTGATTAACACTATACAATTATATACAAAAAGTTGTAAACCCCCGTTTTGTGTAAACTCTACTATAACATTATATACAAAGTTGTAAACCTCCGTTCTGAGTAAACTCTACTAAAATTATATCCATAAAGTTGTAAACCCCCGTTTTGATTAACACTATACAATTATATACAAAAAGTTGTAAACCCCCGTTTTGTGTAAACTCTACTATAACATTATATACAAAGTTGTAAACCACCGTTTTGAGTTAACTCTACTACAATTATATACAAAAAGTTGTAAACCCCCATTTTGATTAAACTCTAATACAATTATATACAAAAAGTTGTAAACCCCCGTTTTGAGTAATTTCTACTATAATTTTATATACAAAAGTAAGTAAACTCTACTATAACATAATATACAAAGTTGTAAACTACCATTTTGAGTAAACTCTACTACAATTATATCCAAAAAGTTGTAAACCCCCGTTTTGAGTAAACACTAATATACAATTATATACAAAAAGTTGTAAACCCCGTTTTGAGTAAACTATACTATAACACTATTTACAAAGTTGTAAACCTCCGTTTTGAGTAAACTCGACTACAATTAAATACAAAAAGTTGTAAACCCTTTTGAGTCAACTCAACTACAATTATATCCAAAAAGTTGTAAACCCCCGTTTTGAGTTAACCGAGATACAAATATATTCAAAAAGTTATAAACCCCCATTTTGAGTATACTCTACTATAATTTTATATACAAAAAGTTGTAAACCCCCGTTTTGAGAAAACTAATACAATTATATACAAAAAGTTGTAAACCCCCGTTTTGAGTAAACTCTACAATAATTTTATATACAAAAAGTTGTAAACCCCCATTTTGAGTAAACACCAATACAATTATATACAAAAATTTGTAATCCCCCGTTTTGAGTAAACTCTACTATAATTTTATATACAAAAAGTTGTAAACCCCCGTTTTGAGTAAACACTAATACAATTATATACAGAAAGTTGTAAACCCCCGTTTTGAGTAAACTCTACTATAACATTATATACAAAGTTGTAAACCTCCGTTT
The DNA here is from genome assembly GCA_024500145.1 of Gentiana dahurica var. dahurica. Taxonomy (NCBI): domain Eukaryota; kingdom Viridiplantae; phylum Streptophyta; class Magnoliopsida; order Gentianales; family Gentianaceae; genus Gentiana; species Gentiana dahurica. The sequence goes on from CM044907.1 coordinate 48,756,220, forward strand.
TGAGTAAACTCTACTACAATTATATCCAAAAAGTTGTAAACCCCCGTTTTGAGTAACACTATACAATTATATACAAAAAGTTGTAAACCCCCGTTTTGAGTAAACTCTACTATAACATTATATACAAAATTGTAAACCACCGTTTTGAGTAAACTCTACTACAATTATATACAAAAAGTTGTAAACCCCCGTTTTGAGTAAACTCTAATACAATTATATACAAAAAGTTGTAAACCCCCGTTTTGAGTAAATTCTACTATAATTTTATATACAAAAAGTTGTAAACCCTAGTTTTGAGTAAACACTAATACAATTATATACAAAAAGTTGTAATCCTACGTTTTGACTAAACACTAATACAATTATATACAAAAAGTTGTAAACCCCCGTTTTGAGTAAACTCTACTATAACATAATATACAAAGTTGTAAACCCCCGTTTTGAGTAATTTCTACTATAATTTTATATACAAAAAGTTGTAAACCCTAGTTTTGAGTAAACACTAATACAATTATATACAAAAAGTTGTAAGCCTACGTTTTGACTAAACACTAATACAATTATATACAAAAAGTTATAAACCCCCGTTTTGAGTAAACTCTACTATAACATAATATACAAAGTTGTAAACCCCCGTTTTGAGTAAACTCTACTATAATTTTATATACAAAAAGTTGTAAACCCCTGTTTTGAGTAAACTCAAATACATTTATATACAAAAAGTTGTAAACCACCGTTTTGAGCAAACTCTACTATAATTTTATATACAAAAAGTTTTAAACCCGAGTTTTGAGTAAACACTAATACAATTATATACAAAAAGTTGTAAGCCTACGTTTTGACTAAACACTAATACAATTATATACAAAAAGTTGTAAACCCCCGTTTTGAGTAAACTCTACTATAACATAATATACAAAGTTGTAAACCCCCGTTTTGAGTAAACTCTACAATAATTTTATATACAAAAAGTTGTAAACCCCCGTTTTGAGTAAACTCTAATACATTTATATACAAAAAGTTGTAAACCACCGTTTTGAGCAAACACTACTATAATTTTATATACAAAAAGTTTTAAACCCCCGTTTTGAGTAAACACTAATACAATTATATACAAAAAGTTATAAACCCCCGTTTTGAGTAAACACTAATACAATTTATATACAAAAAGTTGTAAACCCCCATTTTGAGTAAACTCTACTATAACATTATATACAAAGTTGTAAACCTCCGTTTTGAGTAAACTCTACTACAATTATATCCAAAAAGTTGTAAACCCCCGTTTTGATAAAGCTAATACAATTATATGCAAAAAGTTGTAAACCCCCGTTTTGAGTAAACTCTATAATAATTTTATATACAAAAAGTTGTTAACCCCCATTTTGAGTAAACACTAATACAATTATATACAAAAATTTGTAATCCCCCGTTTTGAGTAAACTCTATTATAATTTTATATACAAAAAGTTGTAAACCCCCGTTTTGAGTAAACTCTACTATAACATAATATACAAAGTTGTAAACCTCCGTTTTGAGTAAACTCTACTACAATTATATCCAAAAAGTTGTAAACCCCCGTTTTGATAAAGCTAATACAATTATATGCAAAAAGTTGTAAACCCCCGTTTTGAGTAAACTCTACAATAATTTTATATACAAAAAGTTGTAAACCCCCATTTTGAGTAAACACCAATACAATTATATACAAAAATTTGTAATCCCCCGTTTTGAGTAAACTCTACTATAATTTTATATACAAAAAGTTGTAAACCCTCGTTTTGAGTAAACACTAATACAATTATATACAGAAAGTTGTAAACCCCCGTTTTGAGTAAACTCTACTATAACATTATATACAAAGTTGTAAACCTCCGTTTTGAGTAAACTCTACTACAATTATATCCAAAAAGTTGTAAACCACCGTTTTGAGAAAGCTAATACAATTATATACAAAAAGTTGTAAACCCCCGTTTTGAGTAAACTCTACAATAATTTTATATACAAAAAGTTGTAAACCCCCATTTTGAGTAAACACCAATACAATTATATACAAAAATTTGTAATCCCCCGTTTTGAGTAAACTCTACTATAATTTTATATACAAAAAGTTGTAAACCCCCGTTTTGAGTAAACACTAATACAATTATATACAGAAAGTTGTAAACCCCCGTTTTGAGTAAACTCTACTATAACATTATATACAAAGTTGTAAACCTCTGTTTTGAGTAAACTCTACTAAAATTATATCGATAAAGTTGTAAACCCCCGTTCAATTATATACAAAAAGTTGTAAACCCCCATTTTGAGTAAACTCTAATACAATTATATACAAAAAGTTGTAAACCCACGTTTTGACTAAACACTAATACAATTATATACAAAAGGTTGTAAACCCCCGTTTTGAGTAAACTCTACTACAACATAATATACAAAGTTGTAAACCTCCGTTTTGAGTAAACTCTACTACAATTATATCCAAAAAGTTTTAAACCCCCGTTTTGAGTAAACGCTAATACAATTATATACAAAAAGTTGTAAACCCCCGTTTTGAGTAAACTCTACTATAATTTTATATACAAAAATTTGTAAATCCCGGTTTTGAGTAAACTCTAATACAATTATATACAAAAATTTGTAACCACCGTTTTGAGTAAACTCTACTATAATTTTATATACAAAAAGTTAGAAACCCCGTTTTGAATAACACTAATACAATTATAAACAGAAAGTTGTAAACCCCCAATTTGAGAAAACACTAATACAATTATATACAAAAAGTTGTAAACCTGTATTTGAGTAAACGTTACTACAATTATATACAAAAAGTTGTAGACCCCCATTTTGAGTAAACTCTACTATAATTTTATATACAAAAAGTTGTAAACCCCTGTTTTGAGTAAATTCTAATACAATTATATCCAAAAAGTTATAAACCCCCGTTTTGAGTAAACTCTAATACAATTATATACAAAAAGTTGTAAACCAACTTTTTGAGTAAACTCTACTATAATTTTATATACAAAAAGTTTTAAACCCCCGTTTAGAGTAAACACTAATACAATTATATACAAAAAATTTTAAACCCCCGTTTTGAGTAAACACTAATACAATTATATACAAAAAGTTGTAAACCCCCGTTTTGAGTAAACACAAATACAATTTATATACAAAAAGTTGTAAACCCTCAATTTGAGTAAACTCTACTATAACATTATATACAAAGTTGTAAACCTCCGTTTTGAGTAAACTCGACTACAATTAAATACAAAAAGTTGTAAACCCCCGTTTTGAGAAAGCTAATACAATTATATACAAAAAGTTGTAAACCCCTGTTTTGAGAAACTCTAAAATTTTTATATACAAAAAGTTGTAAACCCCCATTTTGAGAAAACACCAATACAATTATATACAAAAATTTGTAATCCCCCATTTTGAGTAAACAATAATACAATTATATACATGATGTATGTCAACCAGATGATGTATTTTAATGCATTTTTAATCCCATTTCCTAAGTTTTTAGTGATAGTTTTATATCAAATATAATAAATATCGTGATAATACGGTTTTTTTTTATATATAGTAAATATAATAAAATCTCACTATTTTGACATATTTATAGGCTTATTGGCCTATTTTTATTATCAGAATTACCCGTGGTTTTTCTCGTTTTGTTTTGTTACAGATACCACGTGGTGACGCCTTGGGTTCGTGACATAAAGCTCGATGGATACGGAAAAATAATTATCAGAACAAATTTTATAAAAATTCCGTTACATCTCCATAGATTTGACAAGATCCGGCGCAGACCGGAAGAAACCGGCGCACGCCGGAATATATCACAGATTTGTCAAAGATTGGGAGAATATTTGCATTAATGGTGCACATGCAATTGCACATGGCAAGATCCGGCCCAGACCGGGAATTTCCGGCCTAGACCGGAAATGGGCCCCTTTAATTATTCCCATCTACTATTCACGATCAGAGGAGAAATTTTCTATATATACACAATCAAAAGAGGGAAGAAAGGGATATATATCTCCTTCTTTATTTTATTTCCTCTTGCAGGCAAAAATATTCCAAGGCTATTAGAGCCGAAAATTAGTTACAATATTTAGCTATTTTCATCTCAAAATTAATTCTTTGAATGTTAACTCAACCGGTTGGGGTAGTTAATTGGATGAAGCTCAACACCAAGATCAGTCGGCTCCATGAATGCTCTACGAAGATGATTGAAGCTTTTCCTTTGAAATTCAACGGTTGTAATCGGTAACATTCTAGTTTTATTTTTGTTTTGATAATCTTATTGCTATGAATACTAATTTCAATGTATTAGTAATTGTAGTAATGAGTAGCTAAATTTGTAACTAGCCAAGATGATGTTGATTACCGATATAATCTGATTTTTTTGATTTTTTAGATCAGTTAATAACTTGTGCATGAACTTGATTCTTCCAAAACTTGTCTTCTTGACTTCTTGCATGCAAAAGTGGCGCCCCTTTTATCCAAAAATCAGCCATGTACTTGTCTTGTTGATTATTTAATATGGCATAATAAAATATATATTATAGTATGATAATACTATCCTCAAAATCAGCCCGTCTTTTATAATTAATATATTATATTATTACTTAGGTAATAATATATATAAGAATACTTATAAATGAGATATATGATGGATCCTGATTTTTGCATGCAAGAAGTCAAGAAGACAAGTTTTGGAAGAATCAAGTTCATGCACAAGAAAATGCATTAAAGCTTGCAAAATACATTGAATCTAGATTCAATGTACCTAGAATACTTAAAGGGGCCGAAATTTTAGTTCATGTACTTAGATTTTCAAGTATCTTTTGTAACCTATAAATAGCCATCCATTTGTAACTTGTAAAAAAATCATTCAACTTTTATCTATAAAACTATTAAGTTTTTCTTTCCAAAGTGTTTACTTTTGGTGTGTGTTTCTGGATAGAACACTAAATTTACCGGATTTATCAACAAACTTGAGCAAGTTGTTGTGGCATCCATCGATCCAAGGTCCTTAGAAACAAGATTTCTAAGCTTCCAAGGACAATACCAAGATCCCTAGAAACAGGATTTCTAGGCTTTCAAGGTAGCTCCTATCTTTTCTTGTTTTTATTTACTTTCCTTTTTATTCAAGAAAACAACTTTATTTCAATCCGATCCATATTCTTCATCTTCTAATTGAATTCTTATCAGTTGGTATCAGAGCGGTTGATTGAAGTAATCTTGTTTTCAAAAAAAAAAAAAGAAAAAAAAAAGTTCTGAAAATCTGCAGCGTCAGTTCTTATTCCGAACCCTTTTGGGTACGTTATTTAGATCCAATTTTCCTCAAATTTGGTGATCTTATAGAAAATTTCCTGTTCTACAACTTTCGTTCTTTGAGTTTTCCCAGATTCATAATCGTTTGGCCATAAACTGCGCCATAAGTCTCTGCTGTACATCCAAAAATTTTCTCATCCAATTGTTTATCTACTTGATCGACTGCCCACTTAGCCGAGTTCTCATTATTTATAAATGTCCAAAGTTATATATATTCCTTGGAACTATACGGATTTGGAGGCTAAGGAATATTCTGATTATATAAGGACAAAATTCAGGAGGAAATATGCACATATACAGTTTCAGAAAGAAACTGAGAAAATGTTCTACAAGAGGATTTCCAATGCCGACAATTGTTATGTTTGTACTGGATTTGGGCATTATTGGTATGAATGTCCTAATTTAAAATTGGAGTCTACTCACCATGATGATCTTTTTATTGCGAATAAAACAGTTGCTCCAATTTTTGAAAAGAACAGTAATTCTGAAGTTGTGTACGAAAAAGTGGAGATTGTGAGAGACATAGTTCCACATGAAGAGGCCTTCATTGTGGATGAGGTAGTTCACATTCATGAGACAATACTGGCTGCTCATGTTGGGAGTGATGTTGCGCATGATGAAGCTCCTGATCTACTAGCCGATTCTTTTGATCAATCTTTGCAGGTGCGTGAAGGTCATCCACTTGAGGAGAAAACTGGGCTAATTGATACACCCAATCCAGCCCCTATATTTCTTTTGGATAATGTACCCCCGGTTGATAATGGTGGACAACCAGCGCACACTTTTGTTGACCCATTTTTATATCGTCCTCTTGACTTTATCACTGCTAATTTTCTATCCGTGGAATCTAAGTTGTGCCATAGGATGATTGCTGTGATGTTCACTTCGTTGCTCTTCATGGTTGAAATTCATCACATGTCCAATTTCGCATTTGAATGGCCCAGATTAATATTTGATCCAGGTGGATTCGAGGACGAATCCTTTCGAAGAGGGAGAGTATGATGTGAATCAGGATCCATCATATATCTCATTTATAAGTATTCTTATATATATTATTACCTAAGTAATAATATAATATATTAATTATAAAAGACGGGCTGATTTTGAGGATAGTATTATCATACTATAATATATATTTTATTATGCCATATTAAATAATCAACAAGACAAGTACATGGCTGATTTTTGGATAAAAGGGGCGCCACTTTTGCATACAAGAAGTCAAGAAGACAAGTTTTGGAAGAATCAAGTTCATGCACAAGAAAATACATTAAAGCTTGCAAAATACATTGAATCTAGATTCAATGTACCTAGAATACTTAAAGGGGCCGAAATTTTAGTTCATGTACTTAGATTTTCAAGTATCTTTTGTAACCTATAAATAGCCATCCATTTGTAACATATAAAAAAAATCATTGAACAATTTATAAATCAATATATTTCTTTCTTCCAAAAGTGTTTACTTTGGTTGTGTGTGTTTCTGGATAGAACACTAAATTACCCGGATTTATCAACAAACTTGAGCAAGTTGTTGTGGCATCCATCGATCCAAGGTCCTTAGAAACGAGATTTCTAAGCTTCCAAGGACAATACCAAGATCCCTAGAAACAGGATTTCTAGGCTTTCAAGGTAGCTCCTATCTTTTCTTGTTTTTATTTACTTTCCTTTTTATTCAAAAAAACAACTTTATTTCAATCCGATCCATATTCATCATCTTCTAAATCAGATTCTTATCAGTTGTTGTGATAATTATTAATCTCTATTATGTTGATTGGGAATGTTAATTCATGTATTTCATAGCTTTTGTGTTGTTGTTATCTTTTCCTATTTTCACTGTATTGCTTGTTGGTGTTGGATTGATCACCTTAACACTAGCACACACACACTTGGTTGAGACCGAACGGAGATATTAGGTGTGGGAGAAGGAATAGGAAAACCGGAAGGTAAAATTGGCCGTCTGACGGAACCCTCTTTCTTATCCGGGGAAAGATTATTTGTACTCGAGAGATTATCATGTCAAATCATTAGGTTTAATTGAGGTTTTACCAAGGAGGAGGCATAGAACAATTTCGTGCACTCGTATGAGGGGAAATTGTTAGCATTAGGAGTGCACCGGTAACACACACATGAACACTAACGGAAGGTTGGTAGGTAGTTCATTCCCATGATACTAGTAGAGATATATTTGATCAATGCATTGTCTTGGCTAGGCTTTTTATAATTTTATTACCCTTTGTAGTAGTAGATTTTAGATAAATTTACCTTATTGAATTATTGCGACTTAGATCAAGATAATAATAGCTTTTTGGTGTTCAACCTCACAATCCCTGTGGGATACGACCTTGACCACTTACTAGACTACAATTGACCCGGTACACTGCCGGTAAGATTGGACACCTAGAAAGTCTCGATTAAGTTTTTGGCGCCGTTGCCGGGGATTGTGTAACGGTTGATACTTATACTAGCTCAAAATTCTTGAGAATAAGTCAAAACTTTTTCTAATCTTTTCTTTTTTATTTCTTTGGTGATTACCTGTTTTGGTAAGTCACCAAGTGCTATTAATTGTGTTCTTGTTTTTTTTTTTCTATCTTGTAGTTGATGAACCATTCACGACGTGGTAAAGCCCCGATACTCATTACATCCCGGATATCAACACTTATATTAGGGATCATTTATTTGAGAGAAAGGTTGGCCAAGCTCGTAGTGAATTGGATCTTGGTGAAGCATCTTCACAAGAGACATCACACCAAGAAGAGGAAATGAACGAGGTGCAAGGTAATGCACAAGGATGGCATAACCATGAAAATGCCCTTTTTGAACAAAATCCCTTAAATTCAAATGACTATCCTCCACCACCACCACAAGAACCATATCCACAAAGTCCACCACCTCCACTCGAACCACCTCCACCAATTCCTCCACCACCCTATGAACCATATCCATACGATCCACCCCAAAATCCACCCTACCAAAATAGACCTCTTTGTGAGCAAGCCACTCAAAGAAAAAATCAAGTTCATAATCCTATTCGGCTACCTCACATTGATGCTAAAAAATTTTCAATCAAGTCTCATATGTTCAGTCTAGTGGAGAGTAGAGCTCAATTCCATGGAAAGGCCCATGATGACCCGCATTCACATCTTTATAACTTTGAAGAAATATGCAATACGGGATTCCAAAATAGTGCTTGTCAAAGATTTACCCGTCTTGCATTATTTCCTTTTTCATTGAAGGGTCAAGCAAAGGAATGGCTCATGTCACTTCCCCACCATCACTTGCAATCATGGGAGGATATACAAACCGAGTTTTTGAAGCAATACTTTCCACCGGGTAGATATTTGGAGTTGAAGGTAAGAGTTACTACTTTCAAGCAAAATTTAAGTGAATCTTTGGACAATGCTTGGGACCGTTTCAAGATGCTTTTGAAGGCGTGTCCAAATCATGAATATACTTTGGACATGCAAGTCCAACTATTTTGTAGAGGCTTGCATAAACTGTCAAGGAAAAAAATTGATTCGGCATGCCATGGATCACTTATGATGAGCACGGCCCAAGATGTTTATAAGGCTATTGAAAGAGTGACAAGAAATGAGAAATTGTGGGATCCCGGTCCAAGTGAAACGGAAGTTGCCATTGGGGATGCTCACAATTCAAATGAGAAAGAAATTTTGGGAGAATTGGCGGTGATAAATGAAAGTATGGATGAATTACAAGCAGGGAAGAGAGAGTTAAAGCGTAGAAAGTGTGATGATGTGACATTTGGTGTTTTTCATATTGAAGAATTATCAAACTCCGATGTACCTACACAAGAAGAAATGAATTTATTGAAACAACGTCGGGATTTGAACAACACTCACACCAATGTTTTTGAACCACATCCTTTTTACCAACAAATTCCTACTCAACAAGCCCATGTTCAACAAAGTTCTCAATCAATGGAGGATGTCTCCCATTTGAAAATTTTGATGGGAGTTGTGTCTACTCAAGCCACCAATATGCAAACAAAATAATAGTAGACCGTGGATTATTGAACACCGAGAGAAACCCGAGAGGAGTCCAGGTTATTACTCAAGTGGAAGGTCATATGGGCATAATGAGGGAAGCAATGAGGTTGAAGAAGATTTGAATGACAAAAAGGAGGAAGAGTGGAGTGAAGAAGAGGTTATTGATGATTTCTTGAAAAATGATGGCTATGTTGAGGTGGAGGAAGAGGAAGAAGAACAGATAAAGGTTCCAAGGCTATTGAAAAATCCAAGATTGAGTGATTTGAGGACCTTGTTCAATGAGCATGCTGGAAAGGAATCAAGTTTGGAAGGGCCGGTTCAAACCGAACCTCATCCGGCTCAACCAAAACTCACATCGGTTCAACCCGACAGGGCAGCACAACATCCAGAGCGGATTTTGAAGAAAAAGGTGCAAAATGATGACACATGGCGTCCACCCAATGCACAAACTTTCAAGGAAGCTTCACCATCTTCATCAAACGACAAGGGTAAGGGAGGTATACATTCTAACCCTACTTTAATCGATCTTGAATCACTTCCCTATCCCCCGAGAGAGGAAATCAAAAAGATGAAGTTGGATAAGAAGTATGCACGTTTTCTTGACACTTTTCGGCACTTAACCATTAATATCCCTTTCATCGAAGCACTCACTAATATGCCAGCGTATGGTAAGTTTCTTAAAGACATACTATCCAAAAAGAAACGGTTGGAAGAGTATGAGACGGTGTGTCTAAGTGAGGAGTGTTCCGCCGTGCTTCAACACAAGCTTCCTCCTAAACTTAAAGACCCCGGGAGTTTTACTATCCCATGTGATATTGGGGGACTTTTGTTTGAGAAGGCGCTATGTGATCTTGGTGCGAGCATAAACCTCATGTCCTATAATGATTTCATGAAACTTGGCATTTGCAAGCTTAAGCGTACGGAGATGACTCTCCAACTTGCGGATAGATCCATAAAACGTCCAAAAGGAGTCATTGAGGATGTACTAGTGAAAGTTGATAAATTTTACTTCCCCGTCGATTTTGTTGTTATGGATATGGAGGTAGGGTACACTACACCCCTTATCCTCGGTAGACCATTTATAGCAACGGTGGAAGCTATAATCGATGTTCGTAAGGGAGAGCTTAGTTTAGGAGTAAATGATGAGCGCGTCGTCTTCAACATCTACAATTCATTGAAATATCCATACACTACACTAGAATCTTGTTCTTTTGTGGACACTTCGTGTCCCCTTGTTGTGGATCATACTAACACGCAGGTAGTTGAAGAAGACATGAGCGATAATGTGAAAGCTCACAAATCAAAAGCTCGAAAATCGAAGGAAGAGGTCAAGAATCGTTGGGATTGGTGGCATTCGTCTACATTATGTTGGAGACCGATTTTGATGAAAAAGACGGATGCGGTGCGCGAGGATGACCCACCACCAGTGCATTAAAGACCTAAGCAAGGAAAAGTCTAGCTATAGACTATAAATATAGTAAAATCGCGGGTACTATCTTTTTAATTATTCCTTAAGCATTTATTTTCGACTGATCGTGTGCTTAATTGTTACATGCTTTGGTGAGTAATTGTTAGAAGTATCCCATTTTGTTTAGTATATTATATTAGTTAATCATCATCATTATGGTTGTTTAAGTGTCGAGCAAACGACGTTAACCAAAAGCGCTACCGGGAGGCAGCCCGTAAAAATGTTAAATATAATAATTACTCATACTTTGGATGATACTTTGCCAATACTTCGGATTGATTTTCATTTTGTTTCACCAAGTCTCAGGATGAATGTTTGAATGTCATTAAAACGGGAACGATTAGGTGGTTATCCGAAAATCCCGAGAGAAAGCAAAGAGAAAATTCAAATGCATCATTTCTTGTACTAAGGTTGATAGAAAAAGTTTGGTATAATATTTTGCTCGTTTGTGAGGCCCGGTGTGGCCAATGATCCTTTTGTGTCTACATTTTGGTTGATACTTTGCTAGTACTTGGGATTGCTTGTCATTTCATTTCTTGTTTATGCCCACCCACCCACCCTTTTATAGCATCCCGGTACTTGTTTTGACTACTTTTGATTCCCTTATTTCCCTAACTACTTTTTACTACTCACTTCTCATCGGGACGATGACAGTTCGTAAGTGGGGAGTGGAGACGTAGTTAGTCTAATAAGGGATAATTTCATTAAATACTCGAGAAACGCTTAAATTTTGATTAATTTTCGAGCATGATTAGTAGAATAAATAATTTTTGGCACAACATTTGGCTTTGCAATTAATAGAATGAATATTTCAAGAATGAACAACCTTAATAAATTAAAGGTACATTTTATCTTGCAAATCTTTGACAGTAGTGTGACTCCGTGGAACACGTATATTCTAAGTTTTTGTTAAATATGCAAACTTTGTGAAATTATGCATATATGCCTCAGTAGCAACTAGAACTTAGGTTTGATATCCTTTCGAGGCGAAATAGAAAGGTGTTTTGGAATCAAAGTTAGGGATGACGGTCCTGGCATTTTTTTGACAAAACTATAGCCAAACGGCCGTCCCGAACGTAATTTCCACCTGTCCCCACCTCAGCTTTTGTAGAGTGGTGAGACCCCACTCGAAACTAGCCATTCGTGATTAGCCTCATTAAATCCAACCCCAGCCTAATTTTGGTCTACATTCCCTTCATGTCCCGCAAGATTAGCAAGTTTCTGTGTATTGTGCGGAGATAACTTTGGAAGTTGAAGGTTGGACAATTTTATTGGCGCAAAAGTTGAGGCGATATCTATCGAGTTTGGAGACCGTTGATGTATGTATATTAGATTTTATTTTATGTTATTTCAGAAAAAAAAAATAAAAAAAAAAACAAAACACAACAATATATTTATTTCTGATAAAGGGTAAGTTTTAGAAGGCAGTTTTGGAGGACGAGTTCGACAAATTCAAGTAATGCGAGTTCGGATGATAAATCAAATGAAAAGATACTTCATATCTTATGTTTATTGTTGAGGAGACGTCTTTGGCAATTATGCGAGAGAATTGGAGTTGTCAATTCAGAAAAACAGTGGAATTGAAGGTATAAAACTTTGCTATCTTGCAGTTGTTCTTGTTATATCCTTTTTATCCCTTCGATTAGCCAATACCCGAGCCTGACATTACAAGCTTGCAAGTCCTACCCGACCTATCTTCTTGATTCCGAATACCTCGATTAGTGGAGATTGGTATCACTCTTAAGCTTATGGTTTGCATTTATTAAATTCAGTATGCATGATTTCTCGATTGGTTGAATAGTAACAAAAGTTGAGGAATGTCCGTCCACACACTACACTACTCTCTTAGACAGTAGAATAACATGTAATCTTTAAATTTTGATTGGTTGCATCATCTAGTTGAACCTTCATTTCTTGATATTGTACAACTAACGGTTGTGGCTTTAATCATTTTATCGCTTCTTTGCTCGAGGACGATCAAAGGCTAAGTGGGGAGTGGTTGATGTATGTCAACCAGATGATGTATTTTAATGCATTTTTAATCCCATTTCCTAAGTTTTTAGTGATAGTTTTATATCAAATATAATAAATATCGTGATAATACGGTTTGTTTTTATATATAGTAAATATAATAAAATCTCACTATTTTGACATATTTATAGGCTTATTGGCCTATTTTTATTATCAGAATTACCCGTGGTTTTTCTCGTTTTGTTTTGTTACAGATACCACGTGGTGACGCCTTGGGTTCGTGACATAAAGCTCGATGGATACGGAAAAATAATTATCGGAACAAATTTTATAAAAATTCCGTTACATCTCCATAGATTTGACAAGATCCGGCGCAGACCGGAAGAAACCGGCGCACGCCGGAATATATCACGGATTTGTCAAAGATTGGGAGAATATTTGCATTAATGGTGCACATGCAATTGCACATGGCAAGATCCGGCCCAGACCGGGAATTTCCGGCCTAGACCGGAAATGGGGCCCTTTAATTATTCCCATATACTATTCACGATCAGAGGAGAAATTTTCTATATATACACAATCAAAAGAGGGAAGAAAGGGATATATATCTCCTTCTTTATTTTATTTCCTCTTGCAGGCAAAAATATTCCAAGGCTATTAGAGCCGAAAATTAGTTACAATATTTAGCTATTTTCATCTCAAAATTAATTCTTTGAATGTTAACTCAACCGGTTGGGGTAGTTAATTGGATGAAGCTCAACACCAAGATCAGTCGGCTCCATGAATGCTCTACGAAGATGATTGAAGCTTTTCCTTTGAAATTCAACGGTTGTAATCGGTAACATTCTAGTTTTATTTTTGTTTTGATAATCTTATTGCTATGAATACTAATTTCAATGTATTAGTAATTGTAGTAATGAGTAGCTAAATTTGTAACTAGCCAAGATGATGTTGTTGTGATAATTATTAATCTCTATTATGTTGATTGGGAATGTTAATTCATGTATTTCATAGCTTTTGTGTTGTTGTTATCTTTTCCTATTTTCACTGTATTGCTTGTTGGTGTTGGATTGATCACCTTAACACTAGCACACACACACTTGGTTGAGACCGAACGGAGATATTAGGTGTGGGAGAAGGAATAGGAAAACCGGAAGGTAAAATTGGCCGTCTGACGGAACCCTCTTTCTTATCCGGGGAAAGATTATTTGTACTCGAGAGATTATCATGTCAAATCATTAGGTTTAATTGAGGTTTTACCAAGGAGGAGGCATAGAACAATTTCGTGCACTCGTATGAGGGGAAATTGTTAGCATTAGGAGTGCACCGGTAACACACACATGAACACTAACGGAAGGTTGGTAGGTAGTTCATTCCCATGATACTAGTAGAGATATATTTGATCAATGCATTGTCTTGGCTAGGCTTTTTATAATTTTATTACCCTTTGTAGTAGTAGATTTTAGATAAATTTACCTTATTGAATTATTGCGACTTAGATCAAGATAATAATAGCTTTTTGGTGTTCAACCTCACAATCCCTGTGGGATACGACCTTGACCACTTACTAGACTACAATTGACCCGGTACACTGCCGGTAAGATTGGACACCTAGAAAGTCTCGATCAATACAGAAAGTTGTAAACCCCCATTTTGAGTAAACTCTACTATAACATTATATACAAAGTTGTAAACCTCCGTTTCGAGTAAACTCTACTAAAATTATATCCATAAAGTTGGAAACCCCCGTTTTGATTAACACTATATAATTATATACAAAAAGTTGTAAACCCCCATTTTGTGTAAACTCTACTATAACATTATATACAATGTTGTAAACCACCGTTTTGAGTTAACTCTACTACAGTTATATACAAAAAGTTGTAAACCCCCATTTTGAGTAAACTCTAATACAATTATATACAAAAAGTTGTAAACCCCTGTTTTGATTAATTTCTACTATAATTTTATATACAAAAAGTTGTAAACCCTAGTTTTGAGTAAACAATAATACAATTATATACAAAAAGTTGTAATCCTACGTTTTGACTAAACACTAATACAATTATATACAAAAAGTTGTAAACCCCCGTTTTGAGTAAACTCTACTATAACATAATATACAAAGTTGTAAAGCCCCGTTTTGAGTAATTTCTACTATAATTTTATATACAAAAATTTGTATACCCTAGTTTTGAGTAAACACTAATACAATTATATACAAAAAGTTGTATGCCTACGTTTTGACTAAACACTAATACAATTATATACAAAAAGTTTTAAACCCCCGTTTTGTGTAAACTCTACTATAACATTATATACAAAAGTTGTAAACCACCGTTTTGAGTTAACTCTACTACAGTTATATACAAAAAGTTGTAAACCCCCATTTTGAGTAAACTCTAATACAATTATATACAAAAAGTTGTAAACCCCTGTTTTGATTAATTTCTACTATAATTTTATATACAAAAAGTTGTAAACCCTAGTTTTGAGTAAACACTAATACAATTATATACAAAAAGTTGTAATCCTACGTTTTGACTAAACACTAATACAATTATATACAAAAAGTTGTAAACCCCCGTTTTGAGTAATTTCTACTATAATTTTATATACAAAAATTTGTAAACCCTAGTTTTGAGTAAACACTAATACAATTATATACAAAAAGTTGTATGCCTACGTTTTGACTAAACACTAATACAATTATATACAAAAAGTTGTAAACCCCCATTTTGAGTAAACTCTACTATAACATAATATACAAAGTTGTAAACCCCCGTTTTGAGTAAACTCTACTATAATTTTATATACAAAAAGTTGTAAACCCCTGTTTTGAGTAAACTCTAATACATTTATATACAAAAAGTTGTAAACCACCATTTTGAGCAAACTCTACTAAAATTTTATATACAAAAAGTTTTAAACCCGAGTTTTGAGTAAACACTAATACAATTATATACAAAAAGTTGTAAGCCTACGTTTTGACTAAACACTAATACAATTATATACAAAAAGTTGTAAACCCCCGTTTTCAGTAAACTCTACTATAACATAATATACAAAGTTGTAAACCCCCGTTTTGAGTAAACTCTACAATAATTTTATATACAAAAAAGTTGTAAACCCCCGATTTGAGTATACTTTAATACATTTATATACAAAAAGTTGTAAACCACCGTTTTGAGCAAACACTAATATAAAAATATACCAAAAGTTTTAAACCCCCGTTTTGAGTAAACACTAATACAATTATATACAAAAAGTTATAAACCCCCGTTTTGAGTAAACACTAATACAATTTATATACAAAAAGTTGTAAACCCCCATTTTGAGTAAACTCTACTATAACATTATATACAAAGTTGTAAACCTCTGTTTTGAGTAAACTCTAATACAATTATATCCAAAAAGTTGTAAACCCCCATTTTGATAAAGCTAATACAATTATATGCAAAAAGTTGTAAACCCCCGTTTTGAGTAAACTCTATAATAATTTTATATACAAAAAGTTGTAAACCCCCATTTTGAGTAAACACTAATACAATTATATACAAAAATTTGTAATCCCCCGTTTTGAGTAAACTCTATTATAATTTTATATACAAAAAGTTGTAAACCCCCATTTTGAGTAAACTCTACTATAACATAATTTACAAAGTCGTAAACCTCCATTTTGAGTAAACTCTAATACAATTATATGCAAAAAGTTATAAACCCCGTTTTGAGTAAACTCTACAATATTTTATATACAAAAAGTTGTAAACCCCCATTTTGAGTAAACACCAATACAATTATATACAAAAATTTGTAATCCCCCGTTTTGAGTAAACTCTACTATAATTTTATATACAAAAAGTTGTAAACCCTCATTTTGAGTAAACACTAATACAATTATATACAAAAAGTTGTAAACCCCCGTTTTGAGTAAACTCTACTATAACATTATATACAAAGTTGTAAACCTCCGTTTTGAGTAAACTCTACTACAATTATATCCAAAAAGTTGTAAACCCCCATTTTGAGAAAGCTAATACAATTATATACAAAAAGTTGTAAACCCCTGTTTTGAGTAAACTCTACAATAATTTTATATACAAAAAGTTGTAAACCCCCATTTTGAGTAAACACCAATACAATTATATACAAAAAGTTGTAAACCCCCGTTTTGAGTAAACTCTACTATAACATAATATACAAAGTTGTAAACCTCCGTTTTGAGTAAACTCTACTACAATTATATCCAAAAAGTTGTAAACCACCGTTTTGAGTAAACACTAATACAATTATATACAAAAAGTTATAAACCCCGTTTTGAGTAAACTATACTGTAAAAATATTTACAAAGTTGTAAACCTCCGTTTTGAGTAAACTCTACTACAATTAAATACAAAAAGTTGTAAACCCCCGTTTTGAGTAAACTCTACTACAATTATATCCAAAAGTTGTAAACCACCGTTTTGAGTAAACGCTAATACAATTATATTCAAAAAGTTGTAAACCCCCGTTTTGAGTAAACTCTACAATAATTTTATATACAAAAAGTTGTAAACCCCCATTTTGAGTAAACACTAATACAATTATATACAAAAATTTGTAATCCCCCGTTTTGAGTAAACTCTATTATAATTTTATATACAAAAAGTTGTAAACCCCCATTTTGAGTAAACTCTACTATAACATAATTTACAAAGTCGTAAACCTCCATTTTGAGTAAACTCTAATACAATTATATGCAAAAAGTTATAAACCCCCGTTTTGAGTAAACTCTACAATATTTTTATATACAAAAAGTTGTAAACCCCGATTTTGAGTAAACACCAATACAATTATATACAAAAATTTGTAATCCCCCGTTTTGAGTAAACTCTACTATAATTTTATATACAAAAAGTTGTAAACCCTCATTTTGAGTAAACACTAATACAATTATATACACAAAGTTGTAAACCCCCGTTTTGAGTAAACTCTACTATAACATTATATACAAAGTTGTAAACCTCCGTTTTGAGTAAACTCTACTACAATTATATCCAAAAAGTTGTAAACCCCCGTTTTGAGAAAGCTACTACAATTATATACAAAAAGTTGTAAACCCCTATTTTGAGTAAACTCTACAATAATTTTATATACAAAAAGTTGTAAACCCCCATTTTGAGTAAACACCAATACAATTATATACAAAAATTTGTAATCCCCCGTTTTGAGTAAACTCTACTATAATTTTATATACAAAAAGTTGTAAACCCCCGTTTTGAGTAAACTCTACTATAACATTATATACAAAGTTGTAAACCACCGTTTTGAGTAAACTCTACTACAATTATATACAAAAAGTTGTAAACCCCCATTTTGATTAAACTCTAATACAATTATATACAAAAAGTTGTAAACCCCCGTTTTGAGTAATTTCTACTATAATTTTATATACAAAAAGTTGTAAACCCTAGTTTTGAGTAAACACTAATACAATTATATACAAAAAGTTGTAATCCAACGTTTTGACTAAACGCTAATACAATTATATAGAAAAAGTTGTAAACCCCCGTTTTGAGTAAACTCTACTATAACATAATATACAAAGTTGTAAACCCCCGTTTTGAGTAAATTCTACTATAATTTTATATACAAAAAGTTGTAAACCCTAGTTTTGAGTAAACACTAATACAAATATATACAAAAAGTTGTAAGCCTACGTTTTGACTAAACACTAATACAATTATATACAAAAAGTTTTAAACCCCCGTTTTGAGTAAACTCTACTATAACATAATATACAAAGTTGTAAACCCCCGTTTTGAGTAAACTCTACTATAATTTTATATACAAAAAGTTGTAAACCCCTGTTTTGAGTAAACTCAAATACATTTATATACAAAAAGTTGTAAACCACCGTTTTGAGCAAACTCTACTATAATTTTATATACAAAAAGTTTTAAACCTGAGTTTTGAGTAAACACTAATACAATTATATACAAAAAGTGGTAAGCCTACGTTTTGACTAAACACTAATACAATTATATACAAAAAGTTGTAAACCCCCGTTTTGAGTAAACTCTACTATAACATAATATACAAAGTTGTAAACCCCCGTTTTGAGTAAACTCTACTATAATTTTATATACAAAAAGTTGTAAACCCCCGTTTTGAGTAAACTCTAATACATTTATATACAAAAAGTTGTAAACCACCATTTTGAGCAAACTCTACTATAATTTTATATACAAAAAGTTTTAAACCCCCGTTTTGAGTAAACACTAATACAATTATATACAAAAAGTTATAAACCCCCGTTTTGAGTAAACACTAATACAATTTATATACAAAAAGTTGTAAACCCCCATTTTGAGTAAACTCTACTATAACATTATATACAAAGTTGTAAACCTCCGTTTTGAGTAAACTCTACTACAATTATATCCAAAAAGTTTTAAACCCCCGTTTTGATAAAGCTAATACAATTATAGGAAAAAAGTTGTAAACCCCCGTTTTTAGTAAACTCTATATTAATTTTATATACAAAAAGTTGTTAACCTCCATTTTGAGTAAACACTAATACAATTATATACAAAAATTAGTAATCCCCCGTTTTGAGTAAACTCTATTATAATTTTATATACAAAAAGTTGTAAACCCCCGTTTTGAGTAAACTCTACTATAACATAATATACAAAGTTGTAAACCTCCATTTTGAGTAAACTCTACTACAATCGTATCCAAAAAGTTGTAAACCCCCTTTTTGATAAAGCGAATACAATTA
>CM044907.1:48776265-48826459 GCA_024500145.1 Gentiana dahurica var. dahurica
GTTGATTGAAGTAATCTTGTTTTCAAAAAAAAAAAAGAAAAAAAAAAAGTTCTGAAAATCTGCAGCGTCAGTTCTTATTCCGAACCCTTTTGGGTACGTTATTTAGATCCAATGTTCCTGAAATTTGGTGATTTTATAGAAAATTTCCTGTTCTACAACTTTCGTTCTTTGAGTTTTCCCAGATTCATAATCGTTTGGCCATAAACTGCGCCATAAGTCTCTGCTGTACATCCAAAAATTTTCTCATCCAATTGTTTATCTACTTGATCGACTGCCCACTTAGCCGAGTTCTCATTATTTATAAATGTCCAAAGTTATATATATTCCTTGGAACTATACGGATTTGGAGGCTAAGGAATATTCTGATTATATAAGGACAAAATTCAGGAGGAAATATGCACATATACAGTTTCAGAAAGAAACTGAGAAAATGTTCTACAAGAGGATTTCCAATGCCGACAATTGTTATGTTTGTACTGGATTTGGGCATTATTGGTATGAATGTCCTAATTTAAAATTGGAGTCTAATCACCATGATGATCTTTTTATTGCGAATAAAACAGTTGCTCCAATTTTTGAAGAGAACAGTAATTCTGAAGTTGTGTACGAAAAAGTGGAGATTGTGAGAGACATAGTTCCACATGAAGAGGCCTTCATTGTGGATGAGGTAGTTCACATTCATGATACAATACTGGCTGCTCATGTTGGGAGTGATGTTGCGCATGATGAAGCTCCTGATCTACTAGCCGATTCTTTAGATCAATCTTTGCAGGTGCGTGAAGGTCATCCACTTGAGGAGAAAACTGGGCTAATTGATACACCCAATCCAGCCCCTATATTTCTTTTGGATAATGTACCCCCGGTTGATAATGGTGGACAACCAGCGCACACTTTTGTTGACCCATTTTTATATCGTCCTCTTGACTTTATCACTGCTAATTTTTTATCCGTGGAATCTAAGTTGTGCCATAGGGTGATTGTTGTGATGATGCGGCCCAAATAATACCCAATTCAAGAGGAAGATTGAGTCTTTTAATTAGTCTTTTATTATCCCACATTGGTTAATTGTCTTTTATATTTATTATTATTTTTAATTATTGTTATTTTGTCCCACATTGCTAAAATGGCAATTGGACTTGGAGTCTGTAGCCTATATAAGGCATTTCCTTGTATTTGAATAGGTAGCTTATTATTGAATCAAAAAAACTATTTTGGTTGAAATTCAGAGATTGAATTTTTATCATAAGAAACTTTCAGAGATTGGGTTTCTTTCAAGAAGTTTTCAGAGATTGGACTTCTTTCGATTATCCTGAGATGGGGTAATTGGTTGGTGTTCCTGAGATGGGATCACCGTAGTAAATATTCTGAGATGGAGTATTTACATATCCTTTTGTTATTTTCGTTATATATATTCAAAAAGCCATAAAAATATACTTTTCATTGCTGAATCGTTTGCTGTGCTTTAATCAACGATCCTACGAGATTCGGTTTGCATCAAGTGGTATCAGAGAGCAGGCGATTAAAGCAACAACAACGCTGCTGCGTTTTTAACAGAAAATCTGCTGCGTTTTTCCGGAGTTGAAGTCGGCGTTCTTGTTTCCCAAGAACCCTAATCGCAGCCGCCGTTTGAACCCTAATTGCTGCTACATATTACAATCGCTGAATCGCTGCATATTACATCAAGGAACCCTACGTATTGAGGTAAATCAAGCGTGACATATTATTCTTGGTCGAAACCCTAATTTTTCTGCTCTTGAAATCTGACTGTCCGACTTTGTTTCCAATCGTTCCCTATTCAAAACAAGTCTAAAAATCCTCAAAATTTACCAGTAGATAGAACATTGTATTGGCTATCTTTTGTCTCTTTGGCACTTTAGCAAATTCGGATTTTATCTTGATCAAATTTAGATCGGAATATTCTGCTCGATTTTCTGGAACAGCTTGTAGTCGACTTTGTTTTTAAGGAGTTGTGGTGGTCGGAATTGAATGAAATTTTGTGAGCACATAGGAAATTCATTGTTCTACAACTTTGATTCTTTGAGTTTTCTCAGAATCTCGACCGGTTTTGCACAATAGTCGCCGTCACCGAGTTGACTGTTTCTGTCAAAACCCGTAACCCGAGAGTGACCTGTTTACGAATTCAATTTGAGTGGGTTATACCTGTCCAAAAATTCTGAAACTTAACAGTCTTAACCACAATTTCGTTCTCTACAATTTTTGTTCTTTGTGTTTTTCCGAATTCCATACCCTTTGGTCGTGACAAGAACCCTAAATTATTGCTGGGACGAAAATTTTTGTTGGGAAATTTACTGCTGCGTTTTCTTGAAGAATTTTGCTGCTGCGTTTCAATTTTCTGTTCTTGAAGTCGTAATTCTTCATTCACAAGAACCCTAGTAGCAGCCGCGTTCAAAACCCTAATTTCGAGAGGAACCCTAAGTATTGAGATGAAGTTGGGTCGAGGTGGTATGTTACGTTACAATGGTTATGAGTGCTATATGGAATATGATCCCGAACTGGATTATCCGGCTGCTATCAAGAAGGCCGACGCTGAATTTGTCAAGGAACAAAATGACTACTTCGCAGAGCAAAGACGCATACAGGCACAACGACATTGGCATGATAATTTTGCAACAGGATTGTCACGTATTGAACAACTCTTGAAAGGATATATTGCTCAGTCCGAACGAGAGGCAGAGAAACGGAAGTTCGAACGTGCCGAACAGCTAGAACAGTCCGCACGAGCGGCAGAACAACGGAAATTAGAGGCAGAACAACGGAAATTAAAACGTGCAGAACGTTGGAGGAAATTAGACGCACTGTGGAAGGCGGACGATGACCTTTTCTTTATCACGGATTGTGTAACACGTGAAGAAGCTATGGCTGGCAAACCGCCCGAATTCTCTCCTTCACGTGCTCAATCGAATAAACAAGTTATTCCCAACCCCCCTACGGCTGTGGTACACGAGGAGGAAGACGTTCTTATTATTGATTCAGCCACGGAAGAGTTCATTGAGGTTCCTTATGCCCTTACTAATGATGTTGCTCCAGTTGCTCCTATTGATTCTCCTTTCCCGGTACCCGACCATTCAGACGAGATTGCCGACGTCAAGGTGGATGTTGGTGTTGACCCAATCACTATGCCCGTGGGCTTGCTTGCTGAATCGATTATGGTCCAACCGGGGACCGAACCGGTCCAATCCGATGGTTCAAAGGTGCACTCGGCAATTTTAGTTGCTGATTTGAAGGCGTTAAACGCGCCACATGTATATGTGGATCCATATTTACAGCATTGCCGCCCTTTGGATTTTGTTGTCGCTGATTTCTCCACTCGCGCCATTCCATGTTTTTGCGATGTTGTGATTCTGAGTTTCTCTGTGGTTGAGTGGACGTATGGAAGCAAGATATTCGTGTTCGATCCGGGTTGATTCGAGGACGAATCCTTTTGAAGAGGGAGGGAATGATGCGGCCCAAATAATACCCAATTCAAGAGGAAGATTGAGTCTTTTAATTAGTCTTTTATTATCCCACATTGGTTAATTGTCTTTTATATTTATTATTATTTTTAATTATTGTTATTTTGTCCCACATTGCTAAAATGGCAATTGGACTTGGAGTCTGTAGCCTATATAAGGCATTTCCTTGTATTTGAATAGGTAGCTTATTATTGAATCAAAAAACTATTTTGGTTGAAATTCAGAGATTGAATTTTCATCATAAGAAACTTTCAGAGATTGGGTTTCTTTCAAGAAGTTTTCAGAGATTGGACTTCTTTCGATTATCCTGAGATGGGGTAATTGGTTGGTGTTCCTGAGATGGGATCACCGTAGTAAATATTCTGAGATGGAGTATTTACATATCCTTTTGTTATTCTCGTAATATATATTCAAAAAGCCATAAAAATATGCTTTTCATTGCTGAATCGTTTGCTGTGCTTTAATCAACGATCCTACGAGATTCGGTTTACATCATGTGATGTTCACTTCGTTGCTCTTCATGGTTGAAATTCATCACATGTCCAATTTCGCATTTGAATGGCCCAGATTAATATTTGATCCAGGTGGATTCGAGGACGAATCCTTTCGAAGAGGGAGAGTATGATGTGAATCAGGATCCATCATATATCTCATTTATAAGTATTCTTATATATATTATTACCTAAGTAATAATATAATATATTAATTATAAAAGACGGGCTATTTTGAGGATAGTATTATCATACTATAATATATATTTTATTATGCCATATTAAATAATCAACAAGACAAGTACATGGCTGATTTTTGGATAAAAGGGGCGCCACTTTTGCATGCAAGAAGTCAAGAAGACAAGTTTTGGAAGAATCAAGTTCATGCACAAGAAAATACATTAAAGCTTGCAAAATACATTGAATCTAGATTCAATGTACCTAGAATACTTAAAGGGGCCGAAATTTTAGTTCATGTACTTAGATTTTCAAGTATCTTTTGTAACCTATAAATAGCCATCCATTTGTAATTTGTAACGTATCAGTTGGTATCAGAGATAGTGATTGGAGTAATCTTGTTAAAAAAAAAAAAAAAAATTGATGTTATTGTGAAATAAATGGGAGGTAAGGAATTTGATGGATTGGGAGGTGCCGATGTGTTTATTAAATGGCTTCAAGATTTTGAGGCCTTAATGAAAGATTGTAATTTTCCAGTTGATAAGTGGTATTTCTATGCCCTAGGATGTCTCAAAGGTAGTGCATGGAGTTGGTTGAGTCATCAAAACAGGTTGAGATTCAAACGAAGGGAAAGAGATATTAAATCTTGGAGTGAACTTAGTGAGTTGATGTGGATAGCATGGGTGCCAGACGATTATTGCCTACCGCAGCATCAGAATGAAATTCCTTGTGAGGTGATTACTAGTGATGTTGATGGTGATGTCGTGAACGTTCTAGAGCCGGAGGTTATTGATGAGTCATCATTACTTAGTGACCATGCCACGGGTAAGGAAGTTGAAAAGTTTGTGATTGTTTATGATGAAGGCGTGAGTAATGTGGTGGTTGCTGATGTGATTGTTCACATTCCTTATGATACAGTTGAGATGATTGATATTTCTTGTGAAGAAGGTGTGGTTGACATTGTGAGTGATAATGATGCGGTGGAAGTTAAAGAGACACTTGTTGTTTCTTATTGTATTGATATTTCTTTACAGGTTCCCGAACAGATCAATGAGATTATTAAATCACCATTTAAACTTGATGATGAAGTTGTTGAGACTAAAATCTCAGCCGGTGCCATGGTGATCTTCAAACAGTTAAAAGGTTCACACGCATATCAGGACCCATTTTTACCGTTTTGTGAACCTTATGATTTCATTATGACTCGATTCTTCGGTAAGTGTTGTAACTTGTATCCGATGATGGTTACTGAATTGTCCACATCGTTGATGGTGCCAAAAGTCATAAAACATGAGGGTGTACTTAATTATGTTCGGCCAATATTACTATTTGATCCAGGTGGAGATTCGAGGACGAATCCTTTCGAAGTGGGAGAGAATGATGTGATTCAAGAAAAGTCTATTATCAAGAGTCTCCTCACCTTCCTCAAAAACATTAATATTTATATATTATGAAATATTATTTAAATAAATTGGCTGAATTTGGGAATTAAATGGCGCCATTTTTGAGTTCAAGAAGTCAAGAAGGCAAGTTTTGGAAGGGTAAAATACATTGAATCTAGATGGATGTCTTTTGGGGTGCCTATTTTGAAGTTAGTGAGCAGTCTTCTTTATTGGATCACATCAGGAGCTTTACTTATCCAAAATTGATGATCCACATGTGCATTTCATAGTAGAAATCCTGATCTTCAACTTTCATCAAGGGGTCATCTTCATTTGAATAAGTTATAATGGTCAAAATGGCATAAACAGCTTCGGGACAAAATCTGGACAGCATTAAATAAGATACATTGAATCTAGATTCAATGAATCTAGCTAGTCTTGCATATGGCCGAAAATTAGCATTCATGTATCTAAATTTGAAGTGTTTTCTTATGTATCTAGCTTCTTATAATGTATCCTTGAAGCCTATAAATAGGCAAGTACTTGTAACTTGTAAAACAGATTGTTATAATATAAAATTTATATTTCTTCACTTGGAAAAGTGTGTGTGTGAGTTTCTCTGGAAAGAGAATTCAAAATTCAGATTATCAAGGACTTGAGCAATCCTTGTGGTTATCCAAATCGATCCAAGGTCCTTAGAAACAAGATTTCTAAGCTTCCAAGGACAATTCCAAGAATCCCTAGAAACAGGATTTCTAGGCTTTTCAAGGAAGCTCCTATCATTTATTTTTCTTATCTTTAAAGTTTTCATCAACTTTACTTCAATCCGATCTTTAATCATCTTCTTCTAAATAGAATCGTATCAGTTGGTATCAGAGATTCGTATCAGTTGGTATCAGAGATTCTTATCAGTTAAGTACTCTATGGGTACGAAAAAAAGTACGAAAAAAAACGTTTGCAATTCTCTTTGAATTACTGATGTGATATCGACCAGAACGATAAATAAGGCACGCCGGCACAAACGGCAAGCAAAACGGAGGCCAGAATGGCCTTGTACAAGGAATCAAAAATCACACAGTTAAGTACTCTATGGGTACGAAAAAAAGTACGAAATTTGTAATTCTCTTTGAAGTACTGATGTGATATCGACCAGAACGATAAATAAGGCACGCCGGCGCAAACGGCAAGCAAAACGGAGGCCAGAATGGCCTTGTACAAGGAATCAAATATCACACAGTTAAGTACTCTATGGGTACGAAAAAAAGTACGAAAAAAAACGTTTGCAATTCTCTTTGAATTACTGATGTGATATCGACCAGAACGATAAATAAGGCACGCCGGCACAAACGGCAAGCAAAACGGAGGCCAGAATGGCCTTGTACAAGGAATCAAATATCACACAGTTAAGTACTCTATGGGTACGAAAAAAGTACAAAAAACGTTTGCAATTCTCTTTGAATTACTGATGTGATATCGACCAGAACGATAAATAAGGCACGCCGGCACAAACGGCAAGCAAAACGGAGGCCAGAATGGCCTTGTACAAGGAATCAAAAATCACACAGTTAAGTACTCTATGGGTACGAAAAAAAGTACGAAAAAAATGTTTGTAATTCTCTTTGAAGTACTGATGTGATATCGACCAGAACGATAAATAAGGCACGCCGGCGCAAACGGCAAGCAAAACGGAGGCCAGAATGGCCTTGTACAAGGAATCAAAAATCACACCGTTAAGTACTCTATGGGTACGAAAAAAAGTACGAAAAAAACGTTTGTAATTCTCTTTGAAGTACTGATGTGATATCGACCAGAACGATAAATAAGGCACGCCGGCGCAAACGGCAAGCAAAACGGAGGCCAGAATGGCCTTGTACAAGGAATCAAAAATCACACAGTTAAGTACTCTATGGGTACGAAAAAAAGTACGAAAAAAAATGTTTGTAATTCTCTTTGAAGTACTGATGTGATATCGACCAGAACGATAAATAAGGTACGCCGGCGCAAACGGCAAGCAAAACGGAGGCCAGAATGGCCTTGTACAAGGAATCAAAAATCACACCGTTAAGTACTCTATGAGTACAAAAAAAAGTACGAAAAAAACGTTTGTAATTCTCTTTGAAGTACTGATGTGATATCGACCAGAACGATAAATAAGGCACGCCGGAGCAAACGGCAAGCAAAACGGAGGCCAGAATGGCCTTGTACAAGGAATCAAAAATCACACCGTTAAGTACTCTATGGGTACAAAAAAAAGTAAGAAAAAAACGTTTGTAATTCTCTTTGAAGTACTGATGTGATATCGACCAGAACGATAAATAAGGCACTCCGGCGCAAACGGCAAGAAAAACGGAGGCCAGAATGGCCTTGTACAAGGAATCAAAAATCACACCGTTAAGTACTCTATGGGTACGAAAAAAAGTAAGAAAAAAAACTTTTGTAATTCTCTTTGAAGTACTGATGTGGTATCGACCAGAACGATAAATAAGGCACGCCGGCGCAAACGGCAAGCAAAACGGAGGTCAGAATGGCCTTGTACAAGGAATCAAAAATCACACCGTTAAGTACTCTATGGGTACAAAACAAAGTACGAAAAAATGTTTGTAATTCTCATTGAAGTACTGATGTGTTATCGACCAGAACGATAAATAAGGCACGCCGGCGCAAACGGCAAGCAAAACGGAGGCCAGAATGGCCTTGTACAAGGAATCAAAAATCACACCGTTAAGTACTCTATGGGTACAAAAAAGAGTACGAAAAAAACATTTGTAATTCTCTTTGAAGTACTGATGTGATATCGACCAGAACGATAAATAAGGCACGCCGGCGCAAACGGCAAGCAAAACGGAGGCCAGAATGGCCTTGTACAAGGAATAAAAATACACAGTTAAGTACTCTATGGGTACGAAAAAAAGTACGAAAAAAAATGTTTGTAATTCTCTTTGAAGTACTGATGTGATATCGACCAGAACGATAAATAAGGCACGCCGGCGCAAACGGCAAGCAAAACGGAGGCCAGAATGGCCTTGTACAAGGAATCAAAAATCACACAGTTAAGTACTCTATGGGTACGAAAAAAGTACGAAAAAAAATGTTTGTAATTCTCTTTGAAGTACTGATGTGGTATCGACCAGAACGATAAATAAGGTACGCCGGCGCAAACGGCAAGCAAAACGGAGGTCAGAATGGCCTTGTACAAGGAATCAAAAATCACACCGTTAAGTACTCTATGGGTACAAAACAAAGTACGTAAAAAAAGTTTGTAATTCTCTTTGAAGTACTGATGTGTTATCGACCAGAACGATAAATAAGGCACGCCGGCGCAAACGGCAAGCAAAACGGAGGCCAGAATGGCCTTGTACAAGGAATCAAAAATTACACAGTTAAGTACTCTATGGGTACGAAAAAAAATGTTTGTAATTCTCTTTGAAGTACTGATGTGATATCGACCAGAACGATAAATAAGGCACGCCGGCGCAAACGGCAAGCAAAACGGAGGCCAGAATGGCCTTGTACAAGGAATCAAAAATCACACCGTTAAGTACTCTATGGGTACAAAACAAAGTACAAAAAAAACGTTTGTAATTCTCTTTGAAGTACTGATGTGTTATCGACCAGAACGATAAATAAGGCACGCCGGCGCAAACGGCAAGCAAAACGGAGGCCAGAATGGCCTTGTACAAGGAATCAAAAATCACACCGTTAAGTACTCTATGGGTACAAAAAAGTATGAAAAAAAACGTTTGTAATTCTCTTTGAAGTCTTGATGTGATATCGACGAGCGATAAATAAGGCCGCCCGTAAACGGCAAGCAAAGCGGAGGCAGAATGGCCTTGTACAAGGAATCAAAAATCACCGAGTTAAGTACTCTATGGGTACGAAAAAATCTGAAAAAAACGTTTGTAATTCTCTTTGAAATCTTGATGTGATATCGACGAGAACGATAAATAAGGCACGCCGTATAAGCGGCAAAGCAAAGCGGAGGCCGAATGGCCTTGTACAAGAATCAAAAATCCACAGTTAAGTACTCTATGGGTACGAAAAAAATCTGAAAAACGTTTGTAATTCTCTTTGAAATCTTGATGTGATATCGACGAGCGATAAATAAGGCACGCCGGCACAAGCGGCAAGCAAAGCGGAGGCCGAGAATGGCCTTGTACAAGAATCAAAAATCACACGTTAAGTACTCTATGGGTACGAAAAAAAGTCGAAAAACGTTTGTAATTCTCTTTGAAATCTTGATGTGATATCGACGAGCGATAAATAAGCCGCCGGCACAAACGGCAAGCAAAACGGAGGCCAGAATGGCCTTGTACAAGGAATCAAAAATCACACCGTTAAGTACTCTATGGGTACAAAAAAAGTACGAAAAAAAAACGTTTGTAATTCTCTTTGAAGTACTGATGTGATATCGACCAGAACGATAAATAAGGCACGCCGGCGCAAACGGCAAGCAAAACGGAGGCCAGAATGGCCTTGTACAAGGAATCAAAAATCACACCGTTAAGTACTCTATGGGTACAAAAAAAGTATGAAAAAAAATGTTTGTAATTCTCTTTGAAGTACTGATGTGATATCGACCAGAACGATAAATAAGGCACGCCGGCGCAAACGGCAAGCAAAACGGAGGCCAGAATGGCCTTGTACAAGGAATCAAAATTCACACCGTTAAGTACTCTATGGGTACAAAAAAAGTTACGAAAAAAAACGTTTGTAATTCTCTTTGAAGTACTGATGTGATATCGACCAGAACGATAAATAAGGCACGCCGGCGCAAACGGCAAGCAAAACGGAGGCCAGAATCACACCGTTAAGTACTCTATAGGTACAAAAATAAGTACGAAAAAAACGTTTGTAATTCTCTTTGAAGTACTGATGTGATATCGACCAGAACGATAAATAAGGCACGCCGGCGCAAACGGCAAGCAAAACGGAGGCCAGAATGGCCTTGTACAAGGAATCAAAAATCACACCGTTAAGTACTCTATGGGTACAAAAAAGTCTGAAAAAAACGTTTGTAATTCTCTTTGAAATCTTGATGTGATATCGACGAGCGATAAATAAAACGCCGGTATAAGCGGCAAGCAAAGCGGAGGCCAGAATGGCCTTGTACAAGAAAAAAAATACCGATTAAGTACTCTATGGGTACGAAAAAAAGTATGAAAAAAAAGTTTGTAATTCTCTTTGAAATCTTGATGTGATATCGACCAGAGCGATAAATAAGGCATGCCGGCACAAGCGGCAAGCAAAGCGGAGGCGAATGGCCTTGTACAAGGAATCAAAAATCACACCGTTAAGTACTCTATGGGTACGAAAAAAAGTATGAAAAAAAACGTTTGTAATTCTCTTTGAAATCTTGATGTGATATCGACCAGAGCGATAAATAAGGCACGCCGGCGCAAACGGCAAGCAAAAGCGGAGGCCAGAATGGCCTTGTACAAGAATCAAAAATCACAGAGTTAAGTACTCTATGGGTACGAAAAAAAAGTACGAAAAAAGTTTGTAATTCTCTTTGAAATCTTGATGTGATATCGACCGAACGATAAATAGCACGCCGCGAAGCAAAGCAAAAGCGGAGGCGAATGGCCTTGTACAAGGAATCAAAATTACAGTTAAGTACTCTATGGGTACGAAAAAGTCTGAAAAAAAATGTTTGTAATTCTCTTTGAAATCTTGATGTGATATCGACCAGAACGATAAATAAGGTACGCCGGCGCAAACGGCAAGCAAAACGGAGGCCAGAATGGCCTTGTACAAGGAATCAAAAATCACACAGTTAAGTACTCTATGGGTACGAAAAAAAGTACGAAAAAAAACGTTTGTAATTCTCTTTGAAGTACTGATGTGATATCGACCAGAACGATAAATAAGGCACGCCGGCGCAAACGGCAAGCAAAACGGAGGCCAGAATGGCCTTGTACAAGGAATCAAAAATCACACCGTTAAGTACTCTATGGGTACGAAAAAAAGTACGAAAAAAAACGTTTTCTCTTTGAAGTACTGATGTGATATCGACCAGAACGATAAATAAGGCACGCCGGCGCAAACGGCAAGCAAAACGGAGGCCAGAATGGCCTTGTACAAGGAATCAAAAATCACACAGTTAAGTACTCTATGGGTACGAAAAAAGTACGAAAAAAAACGTTTGTAATTCTCTTTGAAGTACTGATGTGATATCGACGAGAACGATAAATAAGGCACGCCGGCGCAAACGGCAAGCAAAACGGAGGCCAGAATGGCCTTGTACAAGGAATCAAAAATCACACAGTTAAGTACTCTATGGGTACGAAAAAAAGTACGAAAAAAAACGTTTGTAATTCTCTTTGAAGTACTGATGTGGTATCGACCAGAACGATAAATAAGGTACGCCGGCACAAACGGCAAGCAAAACGGAGGTCAGAATGGCCTTGTACAAGGAATCAAAAATCACACCGTTAAGTACTCTATGGGTACAAAACAAAGTACGTAAAAAACGTTTGTACTTCTCATTGAAGTACTGATGTGTTATCGACCAGAACGATAAATAAGGCACGCCGGCGCAAACGGCAAGCAAAACGGAGGCCAGAATGGCCTTGTACAAGGAATCAAAAATCACACCGTTAAGTACTCTATGGGTACAAAAAAAGTACGAAAAAAAACGTTTGTAATTCTCTTTGAAGTACTGATGTGATATCGACCAGAACTATAAATAAGGCACGCCGGCGCAAACGGCAAGCAAAACGGAGGCCAGAATGGCCTGCTACAAGGAATCAAAAATCACACCATTATGTACTCTATGGGTACAAAAAAAAGTATGAAAAAAAACATTTGTAATTCACTTTGAAGTACTGACGTGATATCGACCAGAATGGCCTTGTACAAGGAATAAAAATTCATAAGTACTCTATGGGAACAAAAAAAGTTACGAAAAAAAACGTTTGTAATTCTCTTTGAAGTACTGATGTGATATCGACCAGAACAATAAATAAGGCACGCCGGCGCAAATGGCAAGCAAAACGGATGCCAGAATCACACCGTTAAGTACTATATAGGTACAAAAATAAGTACGAAAAAAAACGTTTGTAATTCTCTTTGAAGTACTGATGTGATATCGACCAGAACGATAAATAAGGCACGCCGGCGCAAACGGCAAGCAAAACGGAGGCCAGAATGGCCTTGTACAAGGAATCAAAAATCACACAGTTAAGTACTCTATGGGTACGAAAAAAAGTACGAAAAAAACGTTTGTAATTCTCTTTGAAGTACTGATGTGATATCGACCAGAACGATAAATAAGGCACGCCGGCGCAAACGGCAAGCAAAACGGAGGCCAGAATGGCCTTGTACAAGGAATCAAATATCACACAGTTAAGTACTCTATGGGTACGAAAAAAAGTACGAAAAAAAACGTTTGCAATTCTCTTTGAATTACTGATGTGATATCGACCAGAACGATAAATAAGGCACGCCGGCACAAACGGCAAGCAAAACGGAGGCCAGAATGGCCTTGTACAAGGAATCAAAAATCACACAGTTAAGTACTCTATGGGTACGAAAAAAATACGAAAAAAAATGTTTGTAATTCTCTTTGAAGTACTGATGTGATATCGACCAGAACGATAAATAAGGCACGCCGGTGCAAACGGAAAGAAAAACGGAGGCCAGAATGGCCTTGTACAAGGAATCAAAAATCACACAGTTAAGTACTCTATGGGTACGAAAAAAAGTACAAAAAAATGTTTGTAATTCTCTTTGAAGTACTGATGTGATATCGACCAGAACGATAAATAAGGCACGCCGGCGCAAACGGCAAGCAAAACGGAGGCCAGAATGGCCTTGTACAAGGAATCAAAAATCACACAGTTAAGTACTCTATGGGTACGAAAAAAAATGTTTGTAATTCTCTTTGAAGTACTGATGTGATATCGACCAGAACGATAAATAAGGTACGCCGGCGCAAACGGCAAGCAAAACGGAGGTCAGAATGGCCTTGTACAAGGAATCAAAAATCACACCGTTAAGTACTCTATGATTACAAAACAAAGTACGTAAAAAACGTTTGTACTTCTCATTGAAGTACTGATGTGTTATCGACCAGAACAATCAATAAATAACGCCGGAGCAAACGGCAACCAAAACGGAGGCCAAAATGGCCATGTACAAGGAATCAAAAATCGCACCGTTAAGTACTCTGTGGGTACAAAAAAAGTAAGAAAAAAAATGTTTGTAATTCCCTTTGAAGTACTGACGTGATATCGACCAGAACGATAAATAAGGCACTCCGGCGCAAACGGCAAGCAAAACGGAGGCCAGAATGGCCTTGTACAAGGTATCAAAAATCACACCGTTAAGTACTCTATGGGTACGAAAAAAAGTAAGAAAAAAAACTTTTGTAATTCTCTTTGAGTACTGATGTGGTATCGACCAGAACGATAAATAAGGTACGCTGGCGCAAACGGCAAGCAAAACGGAGGTCAGAATGGCCTTGTACAAGGAATCAAAAATCACACCGTTAAGTACTCTATGGGTACAAAACAAAGTACGAAAAAATGTTTGTAATTCTAATTGAAGTACTGATGTGTTATCGACCAGAACGATAAATAAGGCACGCCGGCGCAAACGGCAAGCAAAACGGAGGCCAGAATGGCCTTGTACAAGGAATCAAAAATCACACCGTTAAGTACTCTATGGGTACAAAAAAGAGTACGAAAAAAAAGTTTGTAATTCTCTTTGAAGTACTGATGTGATATCGACCAGAACGATAAATAAGGCACGCCGGCGCAAACGGCAAGCAAAACGGAGGCCAGAATGGCCTTGTACAAGGTATCAAAAATCACACTGTTAAGTACTCTATGGGTACGAAAAAAAAGTACGAAAAAAAACGTTTGTAATTCTCTTTGAAGTACTGATGTGATATCGACCAGAACGATAAATAAGGCACACCGGCGCAAACGGCAAGCAAAACGGAGGCCAGAATGGCCTTGTACAAGGAATCAAAAATCACACAGTTAAGTACTCTATGGGTACAAAAAAAGTATGAAA
This sequence comes from Gentiana dahurica var. dahurica, assembly GCA_024500145.1. Lineage (NCBI taxonomy): Eukaryota > Viridiplantae > Streptophyta > Magnoliopsida > Gentianales > Gentianaceae > Gentiana > Gentiana dahurica. Next base: position 48,790,807 of record CM044907.1, read on the forward strand.
AAAAACGTTTGTAATTCTCTTTGAAGTACTGATGTGATATCGACCAGAACGATAAATAAGGCACGCCGGCGCAAACGGCAAGCAAAACGGAGGCCAGAATGGCCTTGTACAAGGAATCAAAAATCACACCGTTAAGTACTCTATGGGTACAAAAAAAGTTACATAAAAAACGTTTGTAATTCTCTTTGAAGTACTGATGTGATATCGACCAGAACGATAAATAAGGCACACCGGCGCAAGCAGCAAAACGGAGGCGAACACAGCATTAAGTACTCTATGGGTACAAAATAAGTATGAAAAAAACGTTTGTAATTCTCTTTGAAATCTTGATGTGATATCGACCGAACGATAAATAAACGCCGGCATAAACGGCAAGCAAAACGGAGGCCAGAATGGCCTTGTACAAGGAATCAAAAATCACACAGTTAAGTACTCTATGGGTACGAAAAAAAATGTTTGTAATTCTCTTTGAAGTACTGATGTGGTATCGACCAGAACGATAAATAAGGTACGCCGGCGCAAACGGCAAGCAAAACGGAGGTCAGAATGGCCTTGTACAAGGAATCAAAAATCACACCGTTAAGTACTCTATGGGTACAAAACAAAGTACGAAAAAAACGTTTGTAATTCTCTTTGAAGTACTGATGTGTTATCGACCAGAACGATAAATAAGGCACGCCGGCGCAAACGGCAAGCAAAACGGAGGCCAGAATGGCCTTGTACAAGGAATCAAAAATCACACCGTTAAGTACTCTATGGGTACAAAAAAAGTACGAAAAAAAACGTTTGTAATTCTCTTTGAAGTACTGATGTGATATCGACCAGAACGATAAATAAGGCACGCCGGCGCAAACGGCAAGCAAAACGGAGGCCAGAATGGCCTTGTACAAGGAATCAAAAATCACACAGTTAAGTACTCTATGGGTACGAAAAAAAGTAAGAAAAAAAACGTTTGTAATTCTCTTTGAGTACTGATGTGATATCGACCAGAACGATAAATAAGGTACGCCGGCGCAAACGGCAAGCAAAACGGAGGTCAGAATGGCCTTGTACAAGGAATCAAAAATCACACCGTTAAGTACTCTATGGGTACAAAACAAAGTACGAAAAAATGTTTGTAATTCTCATTGAAGTACTGATGTGTTATCGACCAGAACGATAAATAAGGCACGCCGGCGCAAACGGCAAGCAAAACGGAGGCCAAAATGGCCTTGTACAAGGAATCAAAAATCACACCGTTAAGTACTCTATGGGTACAAAAAAGAGTACGAAAAAAAAGTTTGTAATTCTCTTTGAAGTACTGATGTGATATCGACCAGAACGATAAATAAGGCACGCCGGCGCAAACGGCAAGCAAAACGGAGGCCAGAATGGCCTTGTACAAGGAATCAAAAATCACACAGTTAAGTACTCTATGGGTACGAAAAAAAAGTACGAAAAAAAATGTTTGTAATTCTCTTTGAAGTACTGATGTGATATCGACCAGAACGATAAATAAGGCACGCCGGCGCAAACGGCAAGCAAAACGGAGGCCAGAATGGCCTTGTACAAGGAATCAAAAATCACACCGTTAAGTACTCTATGGGTACAAAAAAAGTATGAAAAAAAACGTTTGTAATTCTCTTTGAAGTACTGATGTGATATCGACCAGAACGATAAATAAGGCACGCCGGCGCAAACGGCAAGCAAAACGGAGGCCAGAATGGCCTTGTACAAGGAATCAAAAATCACACCGTTAAGTACTCTATGGGTACAAAAAAAGTACAAAAAAAACGTTTGTAATTCTCTTTGAAGTACTGATGTGATATCGACCAGAACGATAAATAAGGCACGCCGGCGCAAACGGCAAGCAAAACGGAGGCCAGAAACACACCGTTAAGTACTCTATGGGTACGAAAAAGTATGAAAAAAAACGTTTGTAATTCTCTTTGAAGTACTGATGTGATATCGACCAGAACGATAAATAAGGCACGCCGGCGCAAACGGCAAGCAAAACGGAGGCCAGAATGGCCTTGTACAAGGAATCAAAAATCACACAGTTAAGTACTCTATGGGTACGAAAAAGTACAACGTTTGTAATTCTCTTTGAAATGTTGATGTGATATCGACCGAACGATAAATAAGATCTGTGAAATCATATCTATGGAAATAATACACCAATATTAAAGACACTTATTATAACATTGTATCATATATTTCATTATGAAATATTAGTCAAATATATGATAAATTTTGCTGATATTTTGGGCGCCACTTTTTGGGGATAAATTCAAGTTTGGAAAATTCAAGAGTTCAAAGAAGATACAATGCATTTGGATGAAGAAGATACATGGAGCTTGGACATCAGCATTTTGGACGCCATTTTGAAGTTCAAGAATACAAGTGCATGTATATAAGTATTATAATATATATTACTATATATTATATTGTGTAATATTACTTAAATAAACAACAAAAACATGGCTGAATTTGGGGAGTTAAATGGCGCCATCTTTTGAGTTCAAGAAGTCAAGAAGGCAAGTTTTGGAGAATGCAAATACATTGAATCAAGATGCATGAACCAAGATTTCAAGAGTCCAAGCATTTATTCAAGATACATTGATTCATGATGCTTTGAAATTAGCTTATTTTGGGCGCCCCATTTTGTGATATTTGAGGAAGACTTTTCATTTTATTTATGCCATTATTCATGTATTTATTTTCCTATAAATGTCCAAACTTTTGTAACCAAAAAAGAACATTCAATTTTTATCTATAAAACTATTAAGTTTTTCTTTCCAAAGTATTTTTACTTTTGGTGTGTGTTTCTGGATAGAACACTAAATTTACCGGATTTATCAACAAACTTGAGCAAGTTGTTGTGGCATCCATCGATCCAAGGTCCTTAGAAACGAGATTTCTAAGCTTCCAAGGACAATACCAAGATCCCTAGAAACAGGATTTCTAGGCTTTCAAGGTAGCTCCTATCTTTTCTTGTTTTCATTTACTTTCCTTTTTATTCAAGAAAACAACTTTATTTCAATCCGATCCATATTCTTCATAGTTAAATTCTTATCAATTCTCTTTGATGTACTTCTGTGATATCGACCAGAACGATGAATAAGGCACGCCGGCACAAACGGCAAGCAAAACGGAGGCCAGAATGGCCTTGTACAAGGAATCAAAAATCACACAGTTAAGTACTCTATGCGTACGAAAAAACATACGAAAAAAATGTTTGTAATTCTCTTTGAAGTACTGATGTGGTATCGACCAGAACGATAAATAAGGCACGCCGGCGCAAACGGCAAGCAAAACGGAGGTCAGAATGGCCTTGTACAAGGAATCAAAAATCACACAGTTAAGTAGTCTATGGGTACAAAAAAAAACGAAAAAACGTTTGTAATTCTCTTTGAAATCTTGATGTGATATCGACCAGAACGATAAATAAAACGCCGGCGCAAACGGCAGCAAAAACGGAGGCGAATGGCCTTGTACAAGGAATCAAAAATCACACAGTTAAGTACTCTATGGGTACAAAAAAGTAAGAAAAAAACGTTTGTAATTCTCTTTGAAGTACTGATGTGATATCGACCAGAACGATAAATAAGGCATGCCGGCGCAAACGGAAAGCAAAACGGAGGCCAGAATGGCCTTGTACAAGGAATAAAAATCACACAGTTAAGTACTCTATGGGTACGAAAAAAAGTACGAAAAAATATGTTTGTAATTCTCTTTGAAGTACTGATGTGATATCGACCAGAACGATAAATAAGGCACGCCGGCGCAAACGGCAAGCAAAACGGAGGCCAGAATGGCCTTGTACAAGGAATCAAAAATCACACAGTTAAGTACTCTATGGGTACGAAAAAAAACATTTGTAATTCTCTTTGAAGTACTGATGTGTTATCGACAAGAACGATAAATAAGGTACGCCGGCGCAAACGGCAAGCAAAACGGAGGTCAGAATGGCCTTGTACAAGGAATCAAAAATCACACCGTTAAGTACTCTATGGGTACAAAAAAAGAATATGAAAAAAATTTTTTGTAATTCTCTTTGAAGTACTGATGTGATATCGACCAGGACGATAAATAAGGCACGCCGGCGCAAACGGCAAACAAAACGGAGGCCAGAATGGCCTTGTACAAGGAATCAAAAATCACACAGTTAAGTACTCTATGGGTACAAAACAAAGTACGAAAAAAAATGTTTGTAATTCTAATTGAAGTACTGATGTGGTATCTACCAGAACGATAAATAAGGTCCGCCGGCGCAAAAGGCAAGCAAAACGGAGGTCAGAATGGCCTTGTACAAGGAATCAAAAATCACACCGTTAAGTACTCTATGGGTACAAAACAAAGTACGAAAAAAATGGTTTGTAATTCTCATTGAAGTACTGATGTGATATCGACCAGAACGATAAATAAGGCACGCCGGCGCAAACGGCAAGCAAAACGGAGGCCAGAATGGCCTTGTACAAGGAATCAAAAATCACACAGTTAAGTACTCTATGGGTACGAAAAAAAAGTACGAAAAAAACGTTTGTAATTCTCTTTGAAGTACTGATGTGATATCGACCAGAACGATAAATAAGGCACACCGGCGCAAACGGCAAGCAAAACGGAGGCCAGAATGGCCTTGTACAAGGAATCAAAAATCACACAGTTAAGTACTCTATGGGTACGAAAAAAAAGTACGAAAAAAATGTTTGTAATTCTCTTTGAAGTACTGATGTGGTATCGACCAGAACGATAAATAAGGTCCGCCGGCGCAAACGGCAAGCAAAACGGAGGTCATAATGGCCTTGTACAAGGAATCAAAAATCACACCGTTAAGCACTCTATGGGGACAAAACAAAGTATGAAAAAAATGGTTTGTAATTCTCATTGAAGTATTGATGTGTTATCGACCAGAACGATAAATAAGGCACGCCGGCGCAAACGGCAAGCAAAACGGAGGCCAGAATGGCCTTGTACAAGGAATAAAAATCACACAGTTAAGTACTCTATGGGTACGAAAAAAGTACGAAAAAAATGTTTGTAATTCTCTTTGAAGTACTTGTGTGATATCGACCAGAACGATAAATAAGGCACGCCGGCGCAAACGGCAAGCAAAACGGAGGCCAGAATGGCCTTGTACAAGGAATCAAAAATCACACAGTTAAGTACTCTATGGGTACGAAAAAAAGTATGAAAAAAACGTTTGTAATTCTCTTTGAAGTATTGATGTGATATCGACCAGAACGATAAATAAGGCACGCCGGCGCAAACGGCAAGCAAAACGGAGGCCAGAATGGCCTTGTACAAGGAATCAAAAATCACACCGTTAAGTACTCTATGGGTACGAAAAAAAGTACGAAAAAAAACGTTTGTAATTCTCTTTGAAGTACTGATGTGATATCGACCAGAACGATAAATAAGGCACGCCGGCGCAAACGGCAAGCAAAACGGAGGCCAGAATGGCCTTGTACAAGGAATCAAAAATCACACAGTTAAGTACTCTATGGGTACGAAAAAAAGTACGAAAAAAAACGTTTGTAATTCTCTTTGAAGTACTGATGTGATATCGACCAGAACGATAAATAAGGCACGCCGGCGCAAACGGCAAGCAAAACGGAGGCCAGAATGGCCTTGTACAAGGAATCAAAAATCACACAGTTAAGTACTCTATGGGTACGAAAAAAAGTACGAAAAAAAGTTTGTAATTCTCTTTGAAGTACTGATGTGATATCGACCAGAACGATAAATAAGGCACGCCGGCGCAAACGGCAAGCAAAACGGAGGCCAGAATGGCCTTGTACAAGGAATCAAAAATCACACAGTTAAGTACTCTATGGGTACGAAAAAAAGTACGAAAAAAAACGTTTGTAATTCTCTTTGAAGTACTGATGTGATATCGACCAGAACGATAAATAAACGCCGGAAACGGCAAGCAAAGCGGAGGCAGAATGGCCTTGTACAAGGAATCAAAAATCACACGATTAAGTACTCTATGGGTACGAAAAAAATCTGAAAAAAAATGTTTGTAATTCTCTTTGAAATCTTGATGTGATATCGACGAGCGATAAATAAAGGCACTGCAAACGGCAAGCAAAAGCGGAGGCGAATGGCCTTGTACAAGGAATCAAAAATCACACAGTTAAGTACTCTATGGAGTGAAAAAAGTCTGAAAAAAATGTTTGTAATTCTCTTTGAAATCTTGATGTGATATCGACCAGAGCGATAAATAAGGACGCCGGCGCAAACGGCAAGCAAAACGGAGGCAGAATGGCCTTGTACAAGAATCAAAAATCACACAGTTAAGTACTCTATGGGTACGAAAAAAGTATGAAAAAAACGTTTGTAATTCTCTTTGAAGTACTGATGTGATATCGACCAGAACGATAAATAAGGCACGCCGGCGCAAACGGCAAGCAAAAGCGGAGGCCAGAATGGCCTTGTACAAGAAATCAAAAATCACACAGTTAAGTACTCTATGGGTACGAAAAAAAGTACGAAAAAAAACGTTTGTAATTCTCTTTGAAGTACTGATGTGATATCGACCAGAACGATAAATAAGGCACGCCGGCGCAAACAGCAAGCAAAGCGGAGGCCAGAATGGCCTTGTACAAGGAATCAAAAATCACACAGTTAAGTACTCTATGGGTACGAAAAAAATCTGAAAAAAACGTTTGTAATTCTCTTTGAAATCTTGATGTGATATCGACGAGCGATAAATAAAGCACGCCGGCATAAGCGGCAAGCAAAAGCGGAGGCGAGAATGGCCTTGTACAAGAATCAAAAATCACACGTTAAGTACTCTATGGGTACAAAAAAGTGAAAAAAAGTTTGTAATTCTCTTTGAAATCTTGATGTGATATCGACGAGCGATAAATAAAGCACGCCGGCAAACGGCAAGCAAAAGCGGAGGCGAGAATGGCCTTGTACAAGAATCAAAAATCACACAGTTAAGTACTCTATGGGTACGAAAAAAAGTCTGAAAAAAACGTTTGTAATTCTCTTTGAAATCTTGATGTGATATCGACGAGCGATAAATAAGGCACGCCGGAAGCAAGCAAAACAAAGCGGAGGCGAATGGCCTTGTACAAGGAATCAAAAATCACACAGTTAAGTACTCTATGGGTACGAAAAAAAGTACGAAAAAAAATGTTTGTAATTCTCTTTGAAGTACTGATGTGATATCGACCAGAACGATAAATAAGGCACGCCGGCGCAAACGGCAAGCAAAACGGAGGCCAGAATGGCCTTGTACAAGGAATCAAAAATCACACAGTTAAGTACTCTATGGGTACGAAAAAAAGTACGAAAAAAACGTTTGTAATTCTCTTTGAAGTACTGATGTGATATCGACCAGAACGATAAATAAGGCACGCCGGCGCAAACGGCAAGCAAAACGGAGGCCAGAATGGCCTTGTACAAGGAATCAAAAATCACACAGTTAAGTACTCTATGGGTACGAAAAAAAGTACGAAAAAAAATGTTTGTAATTCTCTTTGAAGTACTGATGTGATATCGACCAGAACGATAAATAAGGCACGCCGGCGCAAACGGCAAGCAAAACGGAGGCCAGAATGGCCTTGTACAAGGAATCAAAAATCACACAGTTAAGTACTCTATGGGTACGAAAAAAAGTACGAAAAAAACGTTTGTAATTCTCTTTGAAGTACTGATGTGATATCGACCAGAACGATAAATAAGGCACGCCGGCGCAAACGGCAAGCAAAACGGAGGCGAATGGCCTTGTACAAGGAATCAAAAATCACACAGTTAAGTACTCTATGGGTACAAAAAAGTACAGAAAAAACGTTTGTAATTCTCTTTGAAATCTTGATGTGATATCGACCAGAGCGATAAATAAGGCACGCCGGCATAAGCGGCAAGCAAAGCGGAGGCCGAATGGCCTTGTACAAGGAATCAAAAATCACACAGTTAAGTACTCTATGGGTACGAAAAAAAGTACGAAAAAAAACTTTTGTAATTCTCTTTGAAGTACTGATGTGATATCGACCAGAACGATAAATAAGGTACGCCGGCGCAAACGGCAAGCAAAACGGAGGCCAGAATGGCCTTGTACAAGGAATCAAAAATCACACCGTTAAGTACTCTATGGGTACGAAACAAAGTACGAAAAAATGTTTGTAATTCTCTTTGAAGTACTGATGTGTTATCGACCAGAACGATAAATAAGGCACGCCGGCGCAAACGGCAAGCAAAACGGAGGCCAGAATGGCCTTGTACAAGGAATCAAAAATCACACCGTTAAGTACTCTATGGGTACAAAAAAGAATACGAAAAAAAACGTTTGTAATTCTCTTTGAAGTACTGATGTGATATCGACCAGAACGATAAATAAGGCACGCCGGCGCAAACGGCAAGCAAAACGGAGGCCAGAATGGCCTTGTACAAGGAATCAAAAATCACACAGTTAAGTACTCTATGGGTACAAAAAAAAGTATGAAAAAAAACGTTTGTAATTCTCTTTGAAGTACTGATGTGATATCGACAAGAACGATAAATAAGGCACGCCGGCGCAAACGGCAAGCAAAACGGAGGACAGAATGGCCTTGTACAAGGAATCAAAAATCACACCGTTAAGTACTCTATGGGTACAAAAAAAATTATGAAAAAAAACGTTTGTAATTCTCATTGAAGTACTGATGTGATATAGACCAGAACGATAAATAAGGCACACCGGCGCATACGGCAAGCAAAACGGAGGCCAGAATGGCCTTGTAGAAGGAATCAAAATTCACACCGTTAAGTACTCTATGGGTACAAAAAAGTTACGTAAAAAACGTTTGTAATTCTCTTTTAAGTACTGATGTGATATCGACCAGAACAATAAATAAGGCACACCGGCGCAAACGGCAAGAAAAACGGAGGCCAGAAACACACCGTTAAGTACTCTATGGGTACAAAAGTAAGTATGAAAAAAAAATGTTTGTAATTCTCTTTGAAATACTGATGTGATATAGACCAGAATGATAAGTAAGGCACGCCGGTGCAAACGGCAAGAAAAACGGAGGCCAGAATGGCCTTGTATAAGCAATCAAAAATCACATTGTTAAGTACTCTATGGGTACAAAAAAGAGTACGAAAAAAACGTTTGTAATTCTCTTTGAAGTACTGATGTGATATCGACCAGAATGCTAAATAAGGCACGCCGGCGCAAACGGCAAGCAAAACGGAAGCTAGAATGGCCTTGTACAAAGAATTAAAAATCACACAGTTAAGTACTCTATGGGTACGAAAAAAAACGTTAGTAATTCTTTTTGAAGTACTGATGTGATATCGACCAGAACGATAAATAAGGCACACCGGCGCCAACGGCAAGTAAAACCGAGGCCAGAATGGCCTTGTACAAGGAATCAAAAATCACACTCTTAACCCATGGGTAAGAAAAAAATGTTTGTAATTCTCTTTGAAGTACTGATGTGGTATCGACCAGAACGATAAATAAGGTCCGCCGGTGCAAAAGGCAAGCAAAACGGAGGTCAGAATGGCCTTGTACAAGGAATCAAAAATCACACCGTTAAGCACTCTATGGGGATAAAACAAAGTACGAAAAAAATGGTTTGTAATTCTCATTGAAGTACAGATGTGTTATCGACCAGAACGATAAATAAGGCACGCCGGCACAAACGGCAAGCAAAACGGAGTCCAGAATGGCCTTGTACAAGGAATCAAAAATCACACCGTTAAGTACTCTATGGGTACAAAAAAAGTGTACGAAAAAAAAATTTGTATTTCTCTTTGAAGTACTGATGTGATATCGACCAAAACGATAAATAAGGCATGCCGGCGCAAACGGAAAGCAAAACGGAGGCCAGAATGGCCTTGTACAAGAAATAAAAATCACACAGTTAAGTACTCTATGGGTACGAAAAAAGTACGAAAAAAAGTACGAAAAAAACGTTTGTAATTTCTCTTTGAAGTACTGATGTGATATCGACCAGAACGATAAATAAGGCACGCCGGCGCAAACGGCAATCAAAACGGAGGCCAGAATGGCCTTGTACAAGGAATCAAAAATCACACAGTTAAGTACTCTATGGGTACGAAAAAAAGTACGAAAAAAATGTTTGTAATTCTCTTTGAAGTACTGATGTGATATCGACCAGAACGATAAATAAGGCACGCCGGCGCAAACGGCAAGCAAAACGGAGGCCAGAATGGCCTTGTACAAGGAATCAAAAATCACACCGTTAAGTACTCTATGGGTACAAAAAAAAGTACGAAAAAAAACAATTGTAATTCTCTTTGAAGTACTGACGTGATATCGACCAGAACTATAAATAAGGCACGCCGGCGCAAACGGCAAGCAAAACGGAGGCCAGAATGGCCTGCTACAAGGAATCAAAAATCACACCGTTATATACTCTATGGGTACAAAAAAAAGTATGAAAAAATCGTTTGTAATTCTCTTTGAAATCTTGATGTGATATCGACCAGAGCGATAAATAAGGCATGCCGGCAAACGGCAAGCAAAACGGAGGCCTTGTACAAGGAATAAAAATCACACCGTTAAGTACTCTATGGGTACAAAAAAAGTACGAAAAAAGTTTGTAATTCTCTTTGAAATCTTGATGTGATATCGACCAGAGCGATAAATAAGGCACGGGCGCAAACGGCAAGCAAAACGGAGGCGAATGGCCTTGTACAAGAATCAAAAATCACACAGTTAAGTACTCTATGGGTACAAAAAAAGTCTGAAAAAAATGTTTGTAATTCTCTTTGAAATCTTGATGTGATATCGACCAGAGCGATAAATAAGGCACGCCGTGAACGGCAGCAAAAGCGGAGGCGAATGGCCTTGTACAAGAATCAAAAATCACACAGTTAAGTACTCTATGGGTACGAAAAAAAGTACGAAAAAAACGTTTGTAATTCTCTTTGAAGTACTGATGTGATATCGACCAGAATGATAAATAAGGCACACCGACGCAAACGGCACGCAAAACGGAGGCCAGAATGGCGTTGTACAATGAATCAAAAATCACACAGTTAAGTACTCTATGGGTACGAAAAAAACTACGAAAAAAAATGTTTGTAATTCTCTTTGAAGTACTGATGTGGTATAGACAAGAACGATAAATAAGGTATGCCGGTGCAAACGGCAAGCAAAACGGAGGTCAGAATGGCCTTGTACAAGGAATCAAAAATCACACCGTTAAGTACTCTATGAGTACAAAACACAGTACATAAAAAACGTTTGTAATTCTCATTGAAGTACTGATGTGATATCGACCAGAACGATAAATAAGGCACGCCGGCGCAAACGGCAAGCAAAACGGAGGCCAGAATGGCCTTGTACAAGGAATCAAAAATCACACAGTTAAGTACTCTATGGGTACGAAAAAAAGTACGAAAAAAATGTTTGTAATTCTCTTTGAAGTACTGATGTGGTATCGACCAGAACGATAAATAAGGTACGCCGGCGCAAACGGCAAGCAAAACGGAGGCCATAATGGCCTTGTACAAGGAATCAAAAATCACACCGTTAAGTACTCTATGGGTACGAAAAAAAGTACGAAAAAAAACATTTGTAATTCTCTTTGAAGTACTGATGTGATATCGACCAGAACTATAAATAAGGCACGCCGGCGCAAACGGCAAGCAAAACGGAGGCCAGAATGGCCTTGTACAAGGAATCAAAAATCACACCGTTAAGTACTCTATGGGTACAAAAAAAAAGTATGAAAAAAATCGTTTGTAATTCTCTTTGAAGTACTGATGTGATATCGACCAGAACGATAAATAAGGCACGCCGGCGCAAACGGCAAGCAAAACGGAGGCCAGAATGGCCTTGTACAAGGAATCAAAAATCACACAGTTAAGTACTCTATGGGTACAAAAAAAGTACGAAAAAAGTTTGTAATTCTCTTTGAAGTACTGATGTGATATCGACCAGAACGATAAATAAGGCACGCCGGCGATAAGCGGCAAGCAAAACGGAGGCAGAATGGCCTTGTACAAGGAATCAAAAATCACACAGTTAAGTACTCTATGGGTACAAAAAAAGTACGAAAAAAATGTTTGTAATTCTCTTTGAAGTACTGATGTGATATCGACCAGAACGATAAATAAGGCACGCCGGCGCAAACGGCAAGCAAAACGGAGGCCAGAATGGCCTTGTACAAGGAATCAAAAATCACACAGTTAAGTACTCTATGGGTATGAAAAAAAGTACGAAAAGAACGTTTGTAATTGATAACTAGATTTTGGATCTAGATTGAGGAAATCAATGAATGAACGAAGAACACGAGCAAAACTTAGCTTTTCCTTGGAATCAGCACCTCGGAATCACCAAGTCGAGAATGTCACAACAAAGGTTGCTCAAACCTTTGATAGATTCTCAAGTTATCACTTACCTAATAAGCAAGGTAACATGAATAACTCACAAATTTTCAATCACTGAAAATTTTATATAATATATAATTATCACTTAAAAGTTGTCTTCCCTTACAAATGAAAATTACAATGCTTTATATAGGTAATAAGTAGGACTAGAATTCATGCACTAAATATGAAAAGACTCCCTAGAAATTATAATCAATAATGGCGCCCTTTGCTCTTCCAAGATCAGCCATAAATTCTCTTGGATGTATCTTCCAAATTCAATGTGTCTTGAATGCTCCAAATACAATGTATTTTGATCAGCAGCTTTCTCGGTCTGTATCTTGCGCTTCGTTTATCCAATGAATGCAAACCATATATAAAAATTATAGTTCTCGAAGAGATCTACAACTTTCATGAAGGACTTAATTTCATACGGATGAGTTATAAGGGTCAAAATTGCTAAATACAGTAGCTGCGCTTCAGTTTCCAGAATTTGCTGAATAATTCTAAAATAGTAATGTGTCTTTAATGTTTGGGCTTTGATAGTTTGCCAATATGGTTCATATCATTCCCTCCCGGCTAAAAATGATTCGTCCTCGAATCAACAAGATGTCGTAGAAGTGCGCACCATCAATCTTGACACCAGTAACCTCCACAAGAAATCCCAAAGATATGCCAGGGTCAAAACTTACGCGAACAGAGAACTTGAACGCATGAGGATTTGGAGTATGCGCACCATGCTGCACCAAAAGAATACCAAAACAACCTCGTGACTGGATATATTTGGAAACGAACCCAAGGTCGGAAACAAGAGAATCAGATAAATGCAAATCCGGAGATACGTCAACATGCACCAAATACGGATCAGCAAATCTGTGCTTCAATATGCCACTATCCTCAACAATATGAATATCAACTATAGGAAGAATAGGGGCTGCATATGGAGTATCCATAACCACTAACTCATCCACTGTATCAGCAGCACTATCATCGGCAACATTGAAATCACTGACAACCTCAGCCTCAATGACTATCTCTTCAACTACATTCGGGTGTACTTCAGCCTCAATGACTATCTCTTCCTCGGTGGTAACAACAACAACATCATCCACAACTGTATCAGCCACGGTTTTGACCTCAAACTGAACATTATCATCGTGCACCACATCATTAAGAGGATTTGGAACAATACAGTTAACATGATAGAATTTTGGTGCCTTGCCCCGTGCAGCTTCGGCAATAGTTATACCATACTGCAGAAAGAAAAGCGCGTCTTCAGCAGTCGATTTTGCGGCAAATATCCTCCTTCGTCTTGCGTCAGAATATTTTAAATGCGCTAGTTCCTTCTGTAATCGAGCAATATTTTCTTGCAGAAGTTGTCGTAAAGGTATTCCTTTTCGCTCCGCGAGGTAGTCATTTTGTTCCCTCACAAATTCAGCGTCGGCTTCCTTGACATAACCCGGATAATATAGTTTGGGATCATATTCCATATAGTACACGAAACCATTGTAGCGTATCGTACCACAACGACCCCACTTCATCTCAAACTCGGATAATTCCCGAACGAGAACACGAAATGACAGCAATTTTCACGACCAAACGGTAAGGAATTTGAAAATACACAAAGAACAAAACTTGTAGATCATGAATATTTTTAGAGGATATCAAAATTTCAAATCATTTGGAGGTGTATAGGTCGACCAATCAATCGTTGTTTGACAAGTGATGCAATCTGTCAAAAATTTCTCAGATTGATAACAGTGACTTACGGGGCCTATTGTGACCAAACTATTACGATTTTGGAAAAACTCAAACGACGAAAGTTGTAGAACAGAGAATTTCCAATGGGGTCACCAATTTTCGGGGAATTTGGAATCGTTTAAGACACCTAAATCGAAATCGTATAAATATGCAGTGCTGCAGAAAACAATTTTTTTTTTTTGATAGAATGGACGAAAATAAAGAAAAGAAAATGATGAGGCTAAGTTGACATGTCCTACTATGGAAGAGGTAATTCCAAAGGATGAGGCTGTAGTTAATGTTCGTGTTGTCAATGATGTTGCTAGTCATGCTACGCAGTTCATGGAAGTAGACACTATTGAGGAGGAGTTCAACTGTAAAGAATCTACGCTTGTGGTTGGGATGGAGAATTCTCGCAGTTCTGATATTGTGGATGTGCTTGTGGAGGATGCGCAATCTGATTTTCTCTCATTGTCCACTTGCTCGAGTCCTATTTCATCCCCTTTGCCGGTACCTCTTGATTCCCTATTTGAGGGAGACATTGGGTTATTAGATACGACCCATGCAGCCCATGTACTGCCTTCGGATGTTCTTGACATTGTTGATATTGGTGGAAAGCAGGAGCACACTCTCGACGATCCGTATCTTGCGTATGTTGCGGTCAATCCTGATTTATGTTTATTTGATTATCAAGATACCTCACATGGCTTCAATTATATTTATATCATGCCACAAGACTGTTATGAGGTTCCTTTTGTGAATTATGGTGCGGTCACTTCGTATGTTGCTGATGCAAGGTTGTTTATTCGCGTTCTTTTTGATCCCGGAATATCCTTGGTATTTATTTTGTGTTCTCACAAAGTTGTGCATGATGGTGCTCTGTTCTATGACATCCTATTGATTCGAGGACGAATCCTTTCCAACCGGGAGGGAGTGATACATATCATGAAGGCTCAAGTAATGACCTTGAATTTTGGGGAGTTTTGTCTATTTTTAGTAACCTTGCCATAAATAGCCTATTTTGGCCAAACCCGACATCCACTTACTATTTTTGGATTTTGACCCTACCATCCACATGTCCTACATCCTTTTAAGGTATACCTTACCTTAATTCTTGATGTCCTACCCATTTACCCTTCCTAAAGGCCAATAACCTTTTCACCTTAACTTTGGGAAACTTTTCTTTCCATTTTTAGATAAAATTAAGGCTGAATAAATACATTAAGTGGCGTCATTTCACTTGGAGCATTTTAAGACATGAAGAAACATTGAATTTGGGAGATGCATTCACTAGCATTCAAAGCTACTCTTGGAAGACTAAATGGCGCCACCCTTTGAAGATTTCTAGGAAGTCCTTTCTTATTTCTAGGTAGTCTTTAATATTAATTCATGTATCTCAATTCAGAATTCAGCCTATAAAAGGTGTGTCACCTCATTGTAAACTTAGACAAACTTTGAGTGAAAACTTTATATATATATGAGTTTTTCAGTGATTGAAAACTTATTGAGAGTTTATACTTTACCTTGCTGATTAGGTATTGTGTTAGCTCGAGAACTTATCAAAAGTTTGAGCAACTTTTGTGCGGCGTTCTCAGCTTGGTGAATCCCGAGGTGCTGACTCCACGGGCTGATCTAAGTTTTGTGCTCATTTATCCCCTTTTTCTTCATTTCGTGTTCTTTACTTAGTAATTTTCTTAGAATACTTCAATCTAGATCATCTCGTTTCATATCAAGAACGATAAATAAGGCACGCCGGCGCAAACGGCAAGCAAAACGGAGGCCAGAATGGCCTTGTACAAGGAATCAAAAATCACACAGTTAAGTACTCTATGGGTACGAAAAAAAGTACAAAAAAAATGTTTGTAATTCTCTTTGAAGTACTGATGTGGTATAGACAAGAACGATAAATAAGGTATGCCGGTGCAAACGGCAAGCAAAACGGAGGTCAGAATGGCCTTGTACAAGGAATCAAAAATCACACCGTTAAGTACTCTATGAGTACAAAACACAGTACATAAAAAACGTTTGTAATTCTCATTGAAGTACTGATGTGATATCGACCAGAACGATAAATAAGGCACACCGGCGCAAACGGCACGGAAAACGGAGGCCAGAATGGCCTTGTAAATTAAATCAAAAATCACACAGTAAAGTACTCTATGGGTACGAAAAAAACTACGAAAAAAATGTTTGTAATTCTCTTTGAGGTACTGATGTGGTATCGACCAGAACGATAAATAAGGTACGCCGGCGCAAACGGCAAGCAAAACGGAGGTCAGAATGGCC
Source organism: Gentiana dahurica var. dahurica (assembly GCA_024500145.1). Lineage (NCBI taxonomy): Eukaryota > Viridiplantae > Streptophyta > Magnoliopsida > Gentianales > Gentianaceae > Gentiana > Gentiana dahurica. The sequence goes on from CM044907.1 coordinate 48,807,151, forward strand.
TTGTACAAGGAATCAAAAATCACACCGTTAAGTACTCAATGAGTACAAAACAAAGTACGTAAAAAATGTTTGTACTTCTCATTGAAGTACTGATGTGTTATCGACCAGAACGATAAATAAGGCACGCCGGAGCAAACGGAAAGCAAAACGGAGGCCAGAATGGCCATGTACAAGGAATCAAAAAACACACCGTTAAGTACTCTATGGGTACAAAAAAAAGTAAGAAAAAAAACGTTTGTAATTCCCTTTGAAGTACTGATGTGATATCGACCAGAACGATAAATAAGGCACTCCGGCGCAAACGGCAAGCAAAACGGAGGCCAGAATGGCCTTGTAAAAGGTATCAAAAATCACACCGTTAAGTACTCTATGGGTACAAAAAAGATTACGAAAAAAAACGTTTGTAATTCTCTTTGAAGTATTGATGTGATATCGACCAGAACGATAAATAAGGCGCCCGTATAAACGGCAAGCAAAACGGAGGCCAGAATGGCCTTGTACAAGAATCAAAAATCACACAGTTAAGTACTCTATGGGTACAAAAAAATGAAAAAAACGTTTGTAATTCTCTTTGAAATCTTGATGTGATATCGACAAGAACGATAAATAAGGCACGCCGGCGTAAACGGCAAAGCAAAACGGAGGAGAATGGCCTTGTACAAGGAATCAAAAATCACACCGTTAAGTACTCTATGGGTACAAAAAATTATGAAAAAAACGTTTGTAATTCTCTTTGAAATCCTGATGTGATATCGACCAGAACGATAAATAAGGCACGCCGGACATCAGGCAAGCAAAACGGAGGCGAATGGCCTTGTACAAGGAATCAAAAATCACACCGATAAGTACTCTATGGGTACAAAAAAGTTACGAAAAAAACGTTTGTAATTCTCTTTGAAGTCTTGATGTGATATCGACCAGAGCGATAAATAAGGCACGCCGGCGCAAACGGCAAGCAAAACGGAGGCCAGAAACACACCGTTAAGTACTCTATGGGTACAAAAGAAAGTATGAAAAAAAACGTTTGTAATTCTCTTTGAAATCTTGATGTGATATCGACCAGAGCGATAAATAAGGCCGCCGGCACAAGCGGCAAGCAAAACGGAGGCAGAATGGCCTTGTACAAGGAATCAAAAATCACACCGTTAAGTACTCTATGGGTACAAAAAAAAGTCTGAAAAAAATCGTTTGTAATTCTCTTTGAAATCTTGATGTGATATCGACGAGCGATAAATAAGCGCGCGCAAAGCGGCAAGCAAAGCGGAGGCGAATGGCCTTGTACAAGGAATCAAAAATCACACAGTTAAGTACTCTATGGGTACGAAAAAAATGTTTGTAATTCTCTTTGAAGTACTGATGTGGTATCGACCAGAACGATAAATAAGGTACGCCGGCGCAAAAGGCAAGCAAAACGGAGGTCAGAATGGCCTTGTACAAGGAATCAAAAATCACACCGTTAAGCACTCTATGGGGATAAAACAAAGTACGAAAAAAATGGTTTGTAATTCTCATTGAAGTACTGATGTGTTATCGACCAGAACGATAAATAAGGCACGCCGGCACAAACGGCAAGCAAAACGGAGGCCAGAATGGCCTTGTACAAGGAATCAAAAATCACACCGTTAAGTACTCTATGGGTACAAAAAAAGTGTACGAAAAAAAAATTTGTAATTCTCTTTGAAGTACTGATGTGATATCGACCAAAACGATAAATAAGGCATGCCGGCGCAAACGGAAAGCAAAACGGAGGCCAGAATGGCCTTGTACAAGAAATAAAAATCACACAGTTAAGTACTCTATGGGTACGAAAAAAGTACGAAAAAAAGTATACGTTTGTAATTCTCTTTGAAGTACTGATGTGATATCGACCAGAACGATAAATAAGGCACGCCGGCGCAAACGGCAAGCAAAACGGAGGCCAGAATGGCCTTGTACAAGGAATCAAAAATCACACAGTTAAGTACTCTATGGTTACGAAAAAAAGTACGAAAAAAATGTTTGTAATTCTCTTTGAAGTACTGATGTGATATCGACCAGAACGATAAATAAGGCACGCCGGCGCAAACGGCAAGCAAAACGGAGGCCATAATGGCCTTGTACAAGGAATCAAAAATCACACCGTTAAGTACTCTATGGGTACAAAAAAAAGTACGAAAAAAAACAATTGTAATTCTCTTTGAAGTACTGACGTGATATCGACCAGAACTATAAATAAGGCACGCCGGCGCAAACGGCAAGCAAAACGGAGGCCAGAATGGCCTGCTACAAGGAATCAAAAATCACACCGTTATATACTCTATGGGTACAAAAAAAAAGTATGAAAAAAATCGTTTGTAATTCACTTTGAAGTACTGACGTGATATCGACCAGAACGATAAATAAGGCATGCCGGCGCAAACGGCAAGCAAAACGGAGGCCAGAATGGCCTTGTACAAGGAATAAAAAATCACACCGTTAAGTACTCTATGGGTACAAAAAAGTACGAAAAAAGTTTGTAATTCTCTTTGAAGTACTGATGTGATATCGACCAGAACGATAAATAAGGCACGGCGGAAAGCAAAAACGGAGGCCAGAATGGCCTTGTACAAGGAATCAAAAATCACACAATTAAGTACTCTATGGGTACAAAAAAAGTCTGAAAAAAAATGTTTGTAATTCTCTTTGAAATCTTGATGTGATATCGACGAGAACGATAAATAAAACACGCCGGGTAAAGCAAGCAAAGCGGAGGCGAATGGCCTTGTACAAGAATCAAAAATCACCGTTAAGTACTCTATGGGTATGAAAAAAAGTACGAAAAAAACGTTTGTAATTCTCTTTGAAGTACTGATGTGATATCGACCAGAACGATAAATAAGGCACACCGGCGCAAACGGCAAGCAAAACGGAGGCCAGAATGGCCTTGTACAATGAATCAAAAATCACACAGTTAAGTACTCTATGGGTACGAAAAAAACTACGAAAAAAAATGTTTGTAATTCTCTTTGAAGTACTGATGTGGTATCGACCAGAACGATAAATAAGGTATGCCGGCGCAAACGGCAAGCAAAACGGAGGTCAGAATGGCCTTGTACAAGGAATCAAAAATCACACCGTTAAGTACTCTATGGGTACAAAAAAAAGTACAAAAAAAACGTTTGTAATTCTCTTTGAAGTACTGATGTGATATCGACCAGAACGATAAATAAGGCACGCCGGCGCAAACGGCAAGCAAAACGGAGGCCAGAATGGCCTGCTACATGGAATCAAAAATCACACCGTTATATACTCTATGGGTACAAAAAAAAAGTATGAAAAAAATCGTTTGTAATTCACTTTGAAGTACTGATGTGATATCGACCAGAACGATAAATAAGGCATGCCGGCGCAAACGGCAAGCAAAACGGAGGCCAGAATGGCCTTGTACAAGGAATAAAAAATCACACCGTTAAGTACTCTATGGGTACAAAAAAAGTATGAAAAAAGTTTGTAATTCTCTTTGAAATCTTGATGTGATATCGACGAGCGATAAATAATGCCTGGCATAAGCGGAAAGCAAAGCGGAGGCGAATGGCCTAGTACAAGAATCAAAAATCACACAATTAAGTACTCTATGGGTACAAAAAAAAGTCTGAAAAAAATGTTTGAAATTCTCTTTGAAATCTTGATGTGATATCGACCGAGCGATAAATAAGACGCCCGGTATAAGCGGCAAGCAAAAGCGGAGGCGGAATGGCCTTGTACAAGAATCAAAAATCACGATTAAGTACTCTATGGGTATGAAAAAAAGTCTGAAAAAAACGTTTGTAATTCTCTTTGAAATCTTGATGTGATATCGACCAGAATGATAAATAAGGCACACCGCGCAAACGGCACGCAAAACGGAGGCCAGAATGGCGTTGTACAATGAATCAAAAATCACACAGTTAAGTACTCTATGGGTACGAAAAAAACTACAAAAAAAATGTTTGTAATTCTCTTTGAAGTACTGATGTGGTATAGACAAGAACGATAAATAAGGTATGCCGGTGCAAACGGCAAGCAAAACGGAGGTCAGAATGGCCTTGTACAAGGAATCAAAAATCACACCGTTAAGTACTCTATGAGTACAAAACACAGTACATAAAAAAAGTTTGTAATTCTCATTGAAGTACTGATGTGATATCGACCAGAACGATAAATAAGGCACACCGGCGCAAACGGCACGCAAAACGGAGGCCAGAATGGCCTTGTAAATTAAATCAAAAATCACACAGTAAAGTACTCTATGGGTACGAAAAAAACTACGAAAAAAATGTTTGTAATTCTCTTTGAGGTACTGATGTGGTATCGACCAGAACGATAAATAAGGTACGCCGGCGCAAACGGCAAGCAATACGGAGGTCAGAATGGCCTTGTACAAGGAATCAAAAATCACACCGTTAAGTACTCAATGAGTACAAAACAAAGTACGTAAAAAATGTTTGTACTTCTCATTGAAGTACTGATGTGTTATCGACCAGAACGATAAATAAGGCACGCCGGAGCAAACGGCAAGCAAAACGGAGGCCAGAATGGCCATGTACAAGGAATCAAAAAACACACCGTTAAGTACTCTATGGGTACAACAAAAAGTAAGAAAAAAAACGTTTGCAATTCCCTTTGAAGTACTGACATGATATCGACCAGAACGATAAATAAGGCACTCCGGCGCAAACGGCAAGCAAAACGGAGGCCAGAATGGCCTTGTAAAAGGTATCCAAAATCACACCGTTAAGTACTCTATGGGTACGAAAAAAAGTTTTGTAATTCTCTTTGAAGTACTGATGTGGTATCGACCAGAACGATAAATAAGGTACGCTGGCGCTAACGACAAGTAAAACGGAGGTCAGAATGGCCTTGTACAAGGAATCAAAAATCACACTGTTAAGTACACTATGGGTACAAAACAAAGTACGAAAAAATGTTTGTAATTCTAATTGAAGTACTGATGTGTTATCGACCAGAACGATAAATAAGGCACGCCGGCGCAAACGGCAAGCAAAACGGAGGCCAAAATGGCCTTGTACAAGGAATCAAAAATCACACCGTTAAGTACTCTATGGGTACAAAAAAGATTACGAAAAAAAAACGTTTGTAATTCTCTTTGAAGTATTGATGTGATATCGGCCAGAACGATAAATAAGGCACGCCGGCGCAAACGGCAAGCAAAACAGAGGCCAGAATGGCCTTGTACAAGGTATCAAAAATCAGACAGTTAAGTACTCAATGGGTACAAAAAAAAAGTACGGAAATAAACGTATGTAATTCTCTTTGAAGTACTGACGTGATATCGACAAGAACGATAAATAAGGCACGCCGGCGCAAACGGCAAGCAAAACGGAGGACAGAATGGCCTTGTACAAGGTATCAAAAATCACACCGTTAAGTACTCTATGGGTACAAAAAAAATTATGAAAAAAAACGTTTGTAATTCTCATTGAAGTACAGACGTGATATAGACCAGAACGATGCCAGAATGGCCTTGTACAAGGAATCAAAATTCACACCGATAAGTACTCTATGGGTACAAAAAAAGTTACGTAAAAAACGCTTGTAATTCTCTTTAATGTACTGATGTGATATCGACCAGAACGATAAATAAGGCACACCGGCGCATACGGCAAGCAAAACGGAGGCCAGAAACACACCGTTAAGTACTCTATGGGTACAAAAGTAAGTATGAAAAAAAACGTTTGTAATTCTCTTTGAAATACTGATGTGATATAGACCAGAACGATAAGTAAGGCACGCCGGCACAAACGGCAAGAAAAACGGAGGCCAGAATGGCCTTGTATAAGGAATCAAAAATCACACCGTTAAGTACTATATGGGTACAAAAAAGAGTACGAAAAAAACGTTTGTAATTCTCTTTAAAGTACTGATGTGATATCGACCGAGCGATAAATAAAACGCGTGCAAGCGGCAAGCAAAGCGGAGGCGAATGGCCTTGTACAAGAATCAAAATCACGATTAAGTACTCTATCGTCTGAAAAAAATGTTTGTAATTCTCTTTGAAATCTTGATGTGGTATCGACCGAGCGATAAATAAGGCAAGCCGGTATAAGCGACAAGCAAGCAAAAGCGGAGGTCGGAATGGCCTTGTACAAGGAATCAAAAATCACACCGTTAAGTACTCTATGGGTACAAAAAGTACAAAAAAGCGTTTGTAATTCTCTTTGAATACTTGATGTGATATCGACCAGCGATAAATAAAGCAAGCCGGCATAAGCGGAAAGCAAAAGCGGAGGCGAATGGCCTTGTACAAGAATCAAAAATCACACAGTTAAGTACTCTATGCGAAAAAAGTCTGAAAAAAAATGTTTGTAATTCTCTTTGAAGTACTGATGTGATATCGACCAGAACGATAAATAAGGCACGCCGGCAGAAACGGCAAGCAAAACGGAGGCCAGAATGGCTTTGTACAAGGAATCAAAAATCACACAGTTAAGTACTCTATGGGTACGAAAAAAAGTATGAAAAAAAACGTTTGTAATTCTCTTTGAAGTACTGATGTGGTATCGACCAGAGCGATAAATAAGGTATGCCGGCGCAAACAGCAAGCAAAACGGAGGTCAGAATGGCCTTGTACAAGGAATCAAAAATCACACCGTTAAGCACTCTATAGGTACAAAACAAAGTACGAAAAAAAAACATTTGCAATTCTAATTGAAGTACAGATGTGTTATCTACCAGAACGATAAATAAGGCACGCCGGCGCAAACGGCAAGCAAAACGGGGGAGAAAATGGCCTTGTACAAGGAATAAAAAATCACACCGTTAAGTACTCTATCGGTACAAAAAAGAGTACGAAAAAAACGTTTGTATTTCTCTTTGAAGTACTGATGTGATATCGACCAGAATGATAAATAAGGCACGCCGGCAGAAACGGCAGGCAAAACAGAGGCCAGAATGGCCTTGTACAAGCAATCAAAAATCACACAGTTAAGTACTCTATAGGTATGAAAAAAAGTACGAAAAAATGTTTGTAATTCTCTTTGAAGTACTGATGTGATATCGACCAGAACGATAAATAAGGCACACCGGCGCAAACGGCAAGCAAAACGGAGGCCAGAATGGCCTTGTACAAGGAATCAAAAATCACACAGTTAAGTACTCTATGGGTACGAAAAAAAGTACGAAAAAAAACGTTTGTAATTCTCTTTGAAATACTGATGTGATATCGACCAGAACGATAAATAAGGCACGCTGCAAGCGGCAAGCAAAAGCGGAGGCGAATGGCCTTGTACAAGAATCAAAAATCACAGATTAAGTACTCTATCGTCTGAAAAAATGTTTGTAATTCTCTTTGAAATCTTGATGTGGTATCGACCGAGCGATAAATAAGGCAAGCCGGTATAAGCGACAAGCAAAGCGGAGGTCGAATGGCCTTGTACAAGGAATCAAAAATCACACCGTTAAGTACTCTATGGGTACAAAAGAGTACAAAAAAGCGTTTGTAATTCTCTTTGAAATCTTGATGTGATATCGACGAGCGATAAATAAGGCACGCGGTATAAGCGGCAAGCAAAACGGAGGCCAGAATGGCCTTATACAAGGAATCAAAAATCACACAGTTAAGTACTCTATGGGTACGAAAAAAAGTACGAAAAAAAACGTTTGTAATTCTCTTTGAAGTACTGATGTGATATCGACCAGAACGATAAATAAGGCACGCCGGTAGAAATGGCAATCAAAACGGAGGCCAGAATGGCTTTGTACAAGGAATCAAAAATCACACAGTTAAGTACTCTATGGGTACGAAAAAAAGTACGAAAAAAAACGTTTGTAATTCTCTTTGAAGTACTGATGTGGTATCGACCAGAGCGATAAATAAGGTATGCCGGCGCAAACAGCAAGCAAAACGGAGGTCAGAATGGCCTTGTACAAGGAATCAAAAATCACACCGTTAAGCACTCTATAGGTACAAAACAAAGTACGAAAAAAAAACATTTGTAATTCTAATTGAAGTACTGATGTGTTATCTACCAGAACGATAAATAAGGCACGCCGGCGCAAACGGCAAGCAAAACGGAGGAGAAAATGGCCTTGTACAAGGAATCAAAAATCACACCGTTAAGTACTCTATCGGTACAAAAAAGAGTACGAAAAAAACGTTTGTATTTCTCTTTGAAGTACTGATGTGATATCGACCAGAACGATAAATAAGGCACGCCGGCGGAAACGGCAAGCAAAACGGAGGCCAGAATGGCCTTGTACAAGCAATCAAAAATCACACAGTTAAGTACTCTATGGGTACGAAAAAAAGTACGAAAAAATGTTTGTAATTCTCTTTGAAGTACTGATGTGATATCGACCAGAACGATAAATAAGGCACGCCGGCGCAAACGGCAAGCAAAACGGAGGCCAGAATGGCCTTGTACAAGGAATCAAAAATCACACAGTTAAGTACTCTATGGGTATGAAAAAAAATGTTTGTAATTCTCTTTGAAGTACTGATGTGATATCGACCAGAACGATAAATAAGGCACGCCGGCGCAAACGGCAAGCAAAACGGAGGCCAGAATGGCCTTGTACAAGGAATCAAAAATCACACAGTTAAGTACTCTATGGGTACGAAAAAAAGTATGAAAAAAAATGTTTGTAATTCTCTTTGAAGTACTGATGTGATATCGACGAGAACGATAAATAAGGCACGCCGGCGCAAACGGCAAGCAAAACGGAGGCCGAATGGCCTTGTACAAGGAATCAAAAATCACACCGTTAAGTACTCTATGGGTACAAAAAAAGTACAAAAAACGTTTGTAATTCTCTTTGAAATCTTGATGTGATATCGACGAGCGATAAATAAGGCAGCCGGTATAAGCGGAAAGCAAAGCGGAGGCGAATGGCCTTGTACAAGGAATCAAAAATCACGATTAAGTACTCTATGGGTACGAAAAAAGTCTGAAAAAAAATGTTTGTAATTCTCTTTGAAATCTTGATGTGATATCGACCAGAACGATAAATAAGGCACGCCGGCACAAACGGCAAGCAAAACGGAGGCCAGAATGGCCTTGTACAAGGAATCAAAAATCACACAGTTAAGTACTCTATGGGTACGAAAAAAAGTACGAAAAAAACGTTTGTAATTCTCTTTGAAGTACTGATGTGGTATCGACCAGAGCGATAAATAAGGTATGCCGGCGCAAACAGCAAGCAAAACGGAGGTCAGAATGGCCTTGTACAAGGAATCAAAAATCACACCGTTAAGCACTCTATAGGTACAAAACAAAGTACGAAAAAAAAACATTTGCAATTCTAATTGAAGTACAGATGTGTTATCTACCAGAACGATAAATAAGGCACGCCGGCGCAAACGGCAAGCAAAACGGGGGAGAAAATGGCCTTGTACAAGGAATAAAAAATCACACCGTTAAGTACTCTATCGGTACAAAAAAGAGTACGAAAAAAACGTTTGTATTTCTCTTTGAAGTACTGATGTGATATCGACCAGAACGATAAATAAGGCACGCCGGCGGAAACGGCAGGCAAAACAGAGGCCAGAATGGCCTTGTACAAGCAATCAAAAATCACACAGTTAAGTACTCTATAGGTATGAAAAAAAGTACGAAAAAATGTTTGTAATTCTCTTTGAAGTACTGATGTGATATCGACCAGAACGATAAATAAGGCACGCCGGCGCAAACGGCACAAAACGGAGGCCAGAATGGCCTTGTACAAGCAATCAAAAATCACACAGTTAAGTACTCTATAGGTATGAAAAAAAGTACGAAAAAATGTTTGTAATTCTCTTTGAAGTACTGATGTGGTATCGACCAGAACGATGAATAAGGCACGCCGGCGCAAACGGCAAGCAAAGCAGACAGAATGGCCTTGTACAAGAAACAAAAATCACACAGTTATGTACTCTATGGGTACGAAACGTTTGTAATTCTCTTTGAAGTACTGATGTGATATCGACCAGAACGATAAATAAGGCATGCCGGCGCAAACGGCAAGCAAAACGGAGGCCAGAATGGCCTTGTACAAGGAATCAAAAATCACACAGTTAAGTACTCTATGGTACAAAAAAGTACGAAAAAAATGTTTGTAATTCTCTTTGAAGTACTGATGTGGTATCGACCAGAACGATAAATAAGGCACGCCGGCGCAAACGGCAAGCAAAACGGAGGCCAGAATGGCCTTGTACAAGGAATCAAAAATCACACCGTTAAGTACTCTATGGGTACAAAAAAAAGTAAAAAAAACGTTTGTAATTCTCTTTGAAATCTTGATGTGATATCGACGAGCGATAAATAAGGCACCCGGCGCAAACGGCAAGCAAAACGGAGGCCAGAATGGCCTTGTACAAGGAATCAAAAATCACACCGTTAAGTACTCTATGGGTACGAAAAAAAGTACGAAAAAAAACTTTTGTAATTCTCTTTGAAGTACTGATGTGGTATCGACCAGAACGATAAATAAGGCATGCCGGAGCAAACGGCAAGCAAAACGGAGGCCAGAATGGCCTTGTACAAGGAATCAAAAATCACACCGTTAAGTACTCTATGGGTACAAAAAAAAGTACGAAAAAACGTTTGTAATTCTCTTTGAAATACTGATGTGATATCGACCAGAACGATAAATAAGGCACGCCGGCGCAAACGGCAAGCAAAACGGAGGCCAGAATGGCCTTGTACAAGGAATCAAAAATCACACCGTTAAGTACTCTATGGGTACAAAAAAAGTAAGAACTTTTGTAATTCTCTTTGAAGTACTGATGTGATATCGGCCAGAACGATAAATAAGGCACGCCGGCGCAAACGGCAAGCAAAACAGAGGCCAGAATGGCCTTGTACAAGGTATCAAAAATCACACAGTTAAGTCTCTATAGGTTCAAAAAAAAAGTACGGAAATAAACGTATGTAATTCTCTTTGAAGTATTGACGTGATATCGACAAGAACGATAAATAAGGCACGCCGGCGCAAACGGCAAGCAAAACGGAGGACAAAAATGCCTTGTACAAGGTATCAAAAATCACACCGTTAAATACTCTATGGGTACAAAAAAAATTATGAAAAAAAACGTTTGTAATTCTCATTGAAGTACTGACGTGATATAGACCAGAACGATAAATAAGGCACGCCGGCGCATACGGCAAGCAAAACGGATGCCAGAATGGCCTTGTAGAAGGAATCAAAATTCACACCGTTAAGTACTCTATGGGTACAAAAAAGTTACGTAAAAAACGCTTGTAATTCTCTTTTAAGTACTGATGTGATATCGACCAGAACGATAAATAAGGCACACCGGCGCAAACGGCAAGCAAAACGGAGGCCAGAAGCACACCGTTAAGTACTCTATGGGTACAAAAGTAAGTATGAAAAAAAATGTTCGTAATTCTCTTTGAAATACTGATGTGATATAGACCAGAACGATAAGTAAGGCACGCCGGCGCAAACGGCAAGAAAAACGGAGGCCAGAATGGCCTTGTATAAGGAATCAAAAATCACACCGTTAAGTACTCTATGGGTACAAAAAGTCTGGCGTTTGTAATTCTCTTTGAAATATTGATGTGATATCGACCGAGCGATAAATAAGACGCGCGCAAACGGCAAGCAAAACGGAGGCGAATGGCCTTGTACAAGAATCAAAAATCACCATTAAAGTACTCTATGGGTACGAAAAAAAAATCGAAAAAAACGTTAGTAATTCTCTTTGAAGTACTGATGTGATATCGACCAGAACGATAAATAAGGCACACCGGCGCAAACGGCAAGTAAAACCGAGGCCAGAATGGCCTTGTACAAGGAATCAAAAATCACACAGTTAAGTACTCTATGGGTACGAAAAAAAAGTACGAAAAAAATGTTTGTAATTCTCTTTGAAGTACTGATGTGGTATCTACCAGAACGATAAATAAGGTCCGCCGGCGCAAAAGGCAAGCAAAACGGAGGTCAGAATGGCCTTGAACAAGGAATCAAAAATCACACCGTTAAGCACTCTATGGGGATAAAACAAAGTACGAAAAATATGGTTTATAATTCTCATTGAAGTACTGATGTGTTATCGACCAGAACGATAAATAAGGCACGCCGGCGCAAACGGCAAGCAAAACGGAGTCCAGAATGGCCTTGTACAAGGAATCAAAAATCACACCGTTAAGTACTATGGGTACAAAAAAGAGTACGAAAAAAAACATTTGTATTTCTCTTTGAAGTACTGATGTGATTTCGACCAGAACGATGAATAAGGCACGCCGGCGCAAACGGAAAGCAAAACGGAGGCCAGAATGGCCTTGTACAAGAAATAAAAATCACACAGTTAAATACTCTATGGGTACGAAAAAAGTACGAAAAAAAGAACGAAAAAAACGTTTGTAATAATTCTCTTTGAAGTACTGATGTGATATCAACCAGAACGATAAATAAGGCACGCCGGCGCAAACGGCAATCAAAACGGAGGCCAGAATGGCCTTGTACAAGGAATCAAAAATCACACAGTTAAGTACTCTGTGGGTTCGAAAAAAAGTACGAAAAAAATGTTTGTAATTCCCTTTGAAGTATTGATGTGGTATCGACCAGAACGATAAATAAGGTACGCCGGCGCAAACGGCAAGCAAAACGGAGGTCAGAATGGCCTTGTACAAGGAATCAAAAATCACACCGTTAAGTACTCTATGGGTACAAAACAAAGTACGTAAAAAACGTTTGTACTTCTCATTGAAGTATTGATGTGTTATCGACCAGAACGATAAATAAGGCACGCCGGCGCAAACGGCAAGCAAAACGGAGGCCAGAATGGCCTTCTACAAGGAATCAAAAATCACACCGTTATGTACTCTATGGGTACAAAAAAAAAGTATGAAAAAAAACGTTTGTAATTCTCTTTGAAGTACTGATGTGATATCGACCAGAACGATAAATAAAGCCGCGCGGCATAAGCGGCAAGCAAAGCGGAGGCGAATGGCCTTGTACAAGAATAAAAATCACACCGTTAAGTACTCTATGGGTACAAAAAAGTCTGAAAAAAGTTTGTAATTCTCTTTGAAATCTTGATGTGATATCGACCGAGCGATAAATAATACGCCGGCATAAGCGGAAGCAAAGCGGAGGCGAATGGCCTAGTACAAGAATCAAAAATCACACAATTAAGTACTCTATTAGTGCGAAAAAATGAACGTTTGAAATTCTCTTTGAAATCTTGATGTGATATCGACGAGCGATAAATAAAACGCCCGGCGAACAAGCGGCAAGCAAAAGCGGAGGCGAATGGCCTTGTACAAGAATCAAAAATCACAATTAAGTACTCTATGGGTATGAAAAAAAAAATCTGAAAAAAACGTTTGTAATTCTCTTTGAAATCTTGATGTGATATCGACGGAAAGCGATAAATAAGGCACGCGGCGCAAACGGCAAGCAAAAGCGGAGGCGGAATGGCCTTGTACAATGAATCAAAAATCACAGATTTAGTACTCTATGGGTACGAAAAAATTCTGAAAAAATGTTTGTAATTCTCTTTGAAATCTTGATGTGGTATCGACGAACGATAAATAAAGATGCGGCATAAACGGCAAGCAAAAAGCTGGCCTTGTACAAGGAATCAAAAATCACACCGTTAAGTACTCTATGGGTACGAAAAAGAGTACGAAAAAAACGTTTGTAATTCTCTTTGAAGTACTGATGTGATATCGACCAGAACGATAAATAAGGCACGCCGGTGCAAACGGCAAGCAAAACGGAGGCCAGAATGGCCTTGTACAAGGAATCAAAAATCACACAGTTAAGTACTCTATGGGTACCAAAAAAAGTACGAAAAAAACGTTTGTAATTCTCTTTGAAATACTGATGTGATATCGACCAGAACGATAAATAAGGCACGCCGGCGCAAACGGCAAGCAAAACGGAGGCCAGAATGGCCTTGTACAAGGAATCAAAATCACACGTTAAGTACTCTATGGGTAGAAAAAAATCTGAAAAAATGTTTGTAATTCTCTTTGAAGTACTGATGTGATATCGACCAGAACGATAAATAAGGCACGCCGGCGCAAACGGCAAGCAAAACGGAGGCCAGAATGGCCTTGTACAAGGAATCAAAAATCACACCGTTAAGTACTCTATGGGTACAAAACAAAGTACGAAAAAAACGTTTGTAATTCTCTTTGAAGTACTGATGTGATATCGACCAGAACGATAAATAAGGCACGCCGGCGCAAACGGCAAGCAAAACGGAGGCCAGAATGGCCTTGTACAAGGAATAAAAATCACACAGTTAAGTACTCTATGGGTACGAAAAAAAGTACGAAAAAACGTTTGTAATTCTCTTTGAAGTACTGATGTGATATCGACCAGCGATAAATAAGGCACGCCGGAAAGCGGCAAGCAAAACGGAGGCCAGAATGGCCTTGTACAAGAATAAAAATCACACAGTTAAGTACTCTATGGGTACAAAAAAGTAGAAAAAAAAGTTTGTAATTCTCTTTGAAATCTTGATGTGATATCGACGAGCGATAAATAAGACGCCGGCAAACGGCAAGAAAACGGAGGCCGAATGGCCTTGTACAAGGAATCAAAAATCACACAGTTAAGTACTCTATTAGTACGAAAAAAGTTTGTAATTCTCTTTGAAATCTTGATGTGATATCGACCAGCGATAAATAAAGCACCCGGAAGCGGCAAGCAAAGCGGAGGCGAATGGCCTTGTACAAGAATCAAAAATCACAGTTAAGTACTCTATGGGTACAAAAAAATCTGAAAAAAAACGTTTGTAATTCTCTTTGAAGTCTTGATGTGATATCGACCGAACGATAAATAAGGCACCGGCGCAAACGGCAAGCAAAACGGAGGCAGAATGGCCTTGTACAAGAATCAAAAATCACACGTTAAGTACTCTATGGTACGAAAAAAGTAGAAAAAATGTTTGTAATTCTCTTTGAAATCTTGATGTGATATCGACCAGAACGATAAATAAGGACGCCGGATAAGCGCAAGCAAAACGGAGGCATGGCCTTGTACAAGGAATCAAAAATCACACTGTTAAGTACTCTATGGGTACAAAAAAAAGTAAGAAAAAAAACGTTTGTAATTCTCTTTGAAGTACTGATGTGATATCGACCAGAACGATAAATAAGGCACGCCGGCGCAAACGGCAAGCAAAACGGAGGCCAGAATGGCCTTGTACAAGGAATCAAAAATCACACCGTTAAGTACTCTATGGGTACGAAAAAAAAGTAAGAAAAAAAACTTTTGTAATTCTCTTTGAAGTACTGATGTGGTATCGACCAGAACGATAAATAAGGTACGCCGGCGCAAACGGCAAGCAAAACGGAGGTCAGAATGGCCTTGTACAAGGAATCAAAAATCACACTGTTAAGTACTCTATGGGTACAAAAAACAGTACGAAAAAATGTTTGTAATTCTCTTTGAAGTACTGATGTGATATCGACCAGAACGATAAATAAGGCACGCCGGCGCAAACGGAAAGCAAAACGGAGGCCAAAATGGCCTTGTACAAGGAATCAAAAATCACACCGTTAAGTACTCTATGGGTACAAAAAAGATTATGAAAAAAAAACGTTTGTAATTCTCTTTGAAGTACTGATGTGATATCGACCAGAACGATAAATAAGGCACGCCGGCGCAAACGGCAAGCAAAACGGAGGCCAGAATGGCCTTGTACAAGGAATCAAAAATCACACAGTTAAGTACTCTATGGGTACAAAAAATAGTATGAAAAAAAACTTTTGTAATTCTCTTTGAAGTACTGACGTGATATCGACCAGAACGATAAATAAGGCACGCCGGCGCAAACGGCAAGCAAAACGGAGGCCAGAATGGCCTTGTACAAGGAATCAAAAATCACACCGTTAAGTACTCTATGGGTACAAAAAAATTACGAAAAAAAACGTTTGTAATTCTCTTTGAAGTACTGATGTGATATCGACCAGAACGATAAATAAGGCACGCCGGCGCAAACGGCAAGCAAAACGGAGGCCAGAATGGCCTTGTACAAGGTATCAAAAATCACACAGTTAAGTACTCTATGGGTACAAAAAAAAGTATGAAAAAAAACGTTTGTAATTCTCTTTGAAGTACTGATGTGATATCGACCAGAACGATAAATAAGGCACGCCGGCGCAAACGGCAAGCAAAACGGAGGCCAGAATGGCCTTGTACAAGGAATCAAAATTCACACCGTTAAGTACTCTATGGGTACAAAAAAATTACGTAAAAAACGATTGTAATTCTCTTTGAAGTACTGATGTGATATCGACCAGAACGATAAATAAGGCACGCCGGCGCAAACGGCAAGCAAAACGGAGGCCAGAAACACACCGTTAAGTACTCTATGGGTACAAAAGTAAGTATGAAAAAAAACGTTTGTAATTCTCTTTGAAATACTGATGTGATATCGACCAGAACGATAAATAAGGCACGCCGGGCATAAGCAAGCAAAAGCGGAGGCAGAATGGCCTTGTACAAGAATCAAAAATCACCGTTAAGTACTCTATGGGTACAAAAAAGTCTGAAAAAAACGTTTGTAATTCTCTTTGAAATCTTGATGTGATATCGACCGAGCGATAAATAAAAGGCCGCGGTGCAAGCAAGCAAAGCGGAGGCGAATGGCCTTGTACAAGAATCAAAATCCAGATTAAGTACTCTATGGATACGAAAAAATGTTTGTAATTCTCTTTGAAGTACTTATGTGATATCGACGAGCGATAAATAAGGCATGCGGTATAAGCGGCAAGCAAAGCGGAGGCAGAATGGCCTTGTACAAGGAATCAAAAATCCACGATTAAGTACTCTATGGGTACGAAAAAAATCTGAAAAAAACGTTTGTAATTCTCTTTGAAGTACTGATGTGATATCGACCAGAACGATAAATAAGGCACGCCGGTAGAAATGGCAAGCAAAACGGAGGCCAGAATGGCTTTGTACAAGGAATCAAAAATCACACAGTTAAGTACTCTATGGGTACGAAAAAAAGTACGAAAAAAACTTTTGTAATTCTCTTTGAAGTACTGATGTGGTATCGACCAGAGCGATAAATAAGGTATGCCGGCACAAACGGCAAGAAAAACGGAGGTCAGAATGGCCTTGTACAAGGAATCAAAAATCACACCGTTAAGTACTCTATAGGTACAAAACAAAGTACGAAAAAAAACATTTGTAATTCTCATTGAAGTACTGATGTGTTATCGACCAGAACGATAAATAAGGCACGCCGGCGCAAACGGCAAGCAAAACGGAGGCCAGAATGGCCTTGTACAAGGAATCAAAAATCACACCGTTAAGTACTCTATGGGTACAAAAAAGAGTACGAAAAAAAACGTTTGTAATTCTCTTTGAAGTACTGATGTGATATCGACCAGAACGATAAATAAGGCACGCCGGCGCAAACGGCAAGCAAAACAGAGGCCAGAATGGCCTTGTACAAGGTATCAAAAATCACACTGTTAAGTACTCTATGGGTACAAAAAATATTATGAAAAAAAACGTTTGTAATTCTCATTGAAGTACTGACGTGATATAGACCAGAACGATAAATAAGGCACGCCGGCGCATACGGCAAGCAAAACGGATGCCAGAATGGCCTTGTACAAGGAATCAAAATTCACACCGTTAAGTACTCTATGGGTATAAAAAAAGTTACGTAAAAAACGCTTGTAATTCTCTTTAAAGTACTGATGTGATATCGACCAAAGCGATAAATAAGGCACACCGGCGCAAACGGCTAGCAAAACGGAGGCCAGAAAGACACCGTTAAGTACTCTATGGGTACAGAAGTAAGTATGAAAAAAAACGTTTGTAATTCTCTGTGAAATACTGATGTGATATAGACCAGAACGATAAGTAAGGCATGCCGGCGCAAACGGCAAGAAAAACGGAGGCCTGAATGGCCTTGTATAAGGAATCAAAAATCACACCGTTAAGTACTCTATGGGTACAAAAAAGAGTACGAAAAAAAACGTTTGTAATTCTCTTTGAAGTACTCATGTGATATCGACCAGAACGATAAATAATGCACGCCGGCGCAAACGGCAAGAAAAACGGAGGCCAGAATGGCCTTGTATAAGGAATCAAAAATCACACAGTTAAGTACTCTATGGGTACAAAAAAGAGTACAAAAACTACGCAAACGGAAAGCAAGACGGAGGTCAGAATGGCCTTGTACAAGGAATCAAAAATCACACCGTTAAGTACTCTATGAGTACAAAACAAAGTACGTAAAAAATGTTTGTACTTCTCATTGAATACTGATGTGTTATCGACCCGAACGATAAATAAGGCACGCCGGAGCAAACGGCAAGCAAAACGGAGGCCAGAATGGACATGTACAAGGAATCAAAAATCACACCGTTAAGTACTCTATGGGTACAAAAAAAAAGTAAAAAAAAAACGTTTGTAATTCTCTTTGAAATACTGACATGATATCGACCAGAATGATAAATAAGGCACTCCGGCGCGAACGGCAAGCAAAATGGAGGCCAGAATTGGCTTGTACAAGGTATCAAAAATCACACCGTTAAGTACTATATGGGTACAAAAAAAAGTACGACAAAAAACGTTTGTCATTCTCTTTGAAGTACTGATGTGGTATCGACCAGAACGATAAATAATGTACGCTGGCGCAAACGGCAAGCAAAACGGAGGTCAGAATGGCCTTGTACAAGGAATCAAAAATCACACCGTTAAGTACTCTATGGGTACAAAACAAAGTACGAAAAAAACGTTTGTAATTCTAATTGAAGTACTGATGTGTTATCGACCAGAACGATAAATAAGGCACTCCGGCGCAAACGGCAAGCAAAACGGAGGCCAGAATGGCCTTGTACAAGGAATCAAAAATCACACCGTTAAGTACTCTATGGGTACAAAAAAGAGTACGAAAAAAAACGTTTGTAAATCTCTTTGAAGTACTGATGTGATATCGACCAGAACGAGGCCATAATGGCCTTGTACAAGGTATCAAAAATCACACTGTTATGTACTCTATGGGTACAAAAAAAAGGACGAAAATAAATGTATGTAATTCTCTTTGAAGTACTGACGTGATATCGACAAGAACGATAAATAAGGCACGCTGGCACAAACGGCATGCAAAACGGAGGACAGAATGGCCTTGTACAAGGTATCAAAAATCACACCGTTAAGTACTCTAGGGGTACAAAAAAATTATGAACAAAAAACGTTTGTAATTCTCATTGAAGTACTGACGTGATATAGACCAGAACGATAAATAAGGCACGCCGGCGCAAACGGCAAGCAAAACGGATGCCAGAATGGCCTTGTACAAGAAATAAAAATTCACAGCGTTAAGTACTCTATGGGTACAAAAAAAGTTACGTAAAAAACGTTTGTAATT